>OZ038502.1:74428070-74525570 GCA_964036315.1 Acanthosepion esculentum
TTATTTAATCCCGACAAGATTTTTATTGCTGGTAATATTTTTTTATCTATCTATCTATCTATCTATCTATCTATCTATCTATCTATCTATCTATCTATCTATCTATCTATCTATCTATCTATTGGTTTGGTTTGGTTTGTTTTACTACATATCAACTTCAATGGGTTATTTAATCCAGACAAGATTTTTATTGCTGGTAATATCTATCTATCTATCTATCTATCTATCTATCTATCTATCTATCTATCTATCTATCTATCTATCTATCTATCTATCTCAGTCTAGTTCATATCTATCTATCTATCTATCTATCTATCTATCTATCTATCTATCTATCTATCTATCTCAGTCTGTTCATATCTATCTATCTATCTATCTATCTATCTCATTCTGTTCATATCTATCTATCTATCTATCTATCTATCTCAGTCTGTTCATATCTATCTATCTATCTATCTATCTATCTATCTATCTATCTATCTATCTATCTATCTCAGTCTGTTCATATCTATCTATCTATCTATCTATCTATCTATCTATCTATCTATCTATCTATCTATCTATCTATCTATCTCAGTCTGTTCCTATCTGTCTATCTATCTATCTATCTATCTATCTATCTATCTATTGGTTTGGTTTGTTTTACTACATATCAACCTCAATGGGTTATTTAATCCAGACAAGATTTTTATTGCTGGTAATATCTATCTATCTATCTATCTATCTATCTATCTATCTATCTATCTATCTATCTATCTATCTATCTATCTATCTATCTATCTCAGTCTGTTCATATCTATCTATATATCTATCTATCTATCTATCAATCTATCTATCTATCTATCTATCTATCTCAGTCTGTTCATATCTATCTATCTATCTATCTATCTATCTATCTATCTATCTATCTCAGTCTGTTCATATCTATCTATCTATCTATCTATCTATCTATCTATCTATCTATCTATCTCAGTCTGTTCATATCTATCTATCTATCTATCTATCTATCTATCTATCTATCTATCTATCTATCTATCTATCTATCTATCTCAGTCTGTTCCTATCTATCTATCTATCTATCTATCTATCTATCTATCTATCTATCTATCTATCTATTGGTTTGGTTTGGTTTGTTTTACTACATATCAACCTCAATGGGTTATTTAATCCAGACAAGATTTTTATTGCTGGTAATATTTTTTTTTATCTATCTATCTATCTATCTATCTATCTATCTATCTATCTATCTATCTATCTATCTATCTATCTATCTATCTATCTATCTCAGTCTGTTCAGATTTTTATTGCTGGTAATATCTATCTATCTATCTATCTATCTATCTATCTATCTATCTATCTATCTATCTATCTCAGTATATATTGGTTTGGTTTGTATATCTACTCATCTGATATATCTACCTCAATGGGTTATTTAATGCCAACAAGATTTTTTTTTTCAATAATATAATGCTAGTAATAATTTTTTTACAATGATATGAAACCAATTTTGATTGTTGATATGAAACCAATTTTTACACTTTCATAGTGTTTTGAAACAACTTTGGATGTTAACTATTTACTCTTAGCTGGGACCCTAACAGGTGCTACCGCCACGGTTCAGGTTATGCTTGGGAACACCAGCAATTTAGAGGTGGTTCCACGTTCCTCAAAACCTTCTGATCAGAGACGATACTGCTGGATGTAGTCTATCGTCTTACCCAAGTCCTCATATTTGGTGACATTTCATTCCCAAACAGAAAAATGCTAATCCTTGTGAAACAGTGAAATCGTGGCCCGATGATTGCATCTAGCATGAAACAGACTGTCGCCTCTAAGTGTTGACTTCTATGTTCACATTTATATTTACACACGCTCTATCTCTGATATTGACCACTTTATCCCATAAATATAGCACACTTTAAGACTATATTTCTTCATGCATACATACATATATATATATATATATATATATATATATATATATATATATATATATATATATACGATTTGGCAAAATAGATAACATGTGTTATCTTCCCTCTACAAATATGGAATCGGCTATTGCTCAACACCTAGTAGAGAATATAGCCTGTGCCAAGTCGTATACGAAAGAGTGGTTCAAAATTATTCACAGCGCTGGTTCCAACAATCATTTGAAGATTTTGGAATCAATCTGTATAGGATTACGGAAACCTTCTCTTTTCCGGCAGAAGGTTTTGTGAAGTCCCTTAATTTGTTGGGGGATATTTTATTTTAACTGTCCCTCGCTAATTATTTACACGCAATTTCCCCTACCCTCGTTATAAGTATATATACTTATATGTTATGGATTTTAGCGTGTTTTTCCCCATTTTGTTTTGCTCCTCATTTTCGTTGCTGTTCTTTTCGCTTAATTTATCAATTTTTCCAACGATTTTCTCCTGGTGAGATGTTGGACGAGAGGGCCTTAAGGTCTATTACCATTAATAAATTCCTTGTTTTTAAAACAGTATATAGATTTTGTACCTCCAATCATTTGTTATATATATATATATATATATATATATATATATATATATATATATATATATATATATATATATATATATATTATTGTGACCCACAGACAGAGTGTTTCGCTGTATCACAGCTCTTCAGTGTGGCTAGACGTCCGGTTGCCTCTAGCTAGGATCGAAACCCGATACATATATATATATATGAGTAAATATATATATATATATATATATATATATATATATATATATATATATATATATATATATATATATATATGAGTAAATGTAAACTATAATACAAGCTGACCTCGGTGAAACACTAGCAACGATTTATGAGTGCTGTACAACATATATTGCTGCTTGTAATCTGCATTTTTATCGTAATTTTTTTCTTTCTTTTTTTGACGTGACTCATTTTATTTATCACGCGACCCACTGAAGGATCAGGACCCACTGTTTGAAAGAGCGTACTCTCGTGTATAGGAACTCATCATGCGAATGTTGCCGATGTGATTTCAATAGCAGGAGCTATGTAACGAAGTGGTGGATTTGCAAGCTCCATGCTAAAACAGATTTTGAATTCAGATTTGTACTAGTAAAGTGGTTATCACCCAACTCTTGAGAGCCCAGTCTGTTTAGATCCTGGAAGTGGGGGGTAAGAAATTGAATTATGCTTTTCTTAAGGCATACCGATCCTAATTTCTTCATTATAACCATTACATTATATTTTATCCGACATGCATTCATAATGTATTTTATTCGCCGCTTTCTCCAGATGTTTCCATATGTCCTTTGAGTGTTAAATTTTCCAAGCCCTCTTTCCACATAATTCGTCCGGAAAATTTCAATTGTCTGTTGTTAATTTGAACTGTATTTAGAAACCTGGCTACTTTTGAAGAAAAGTATAAAAATTTGTATTTACTTTGCATGTAAGGCGTGCATAAGTATTTCTTTATTTTAGCCCATCTCACGCGGTTAAAAACATATATTTTCGAAAGAGCTTACAATCTAATATGGAAAGTCGCATCTTTTAAGTAACATATCAACTTATTCAGGATTTTATTGCTTTTTCAGCATTCATAATTTGTTTTACGGATTGTTCTGAAACATTATCCGATTCATTTCCTACTAATGAAGACTCTACACAAAGAAACGAAAAATAGGGAGTTGGACTGTTATATAATACTTATTCCTTCTATAAAGCGATTCCAATCGTTTCACAAATGCCAAAAAAAATCCTAGTGATATAGAAGAGATTATACATATGTTTCTACTAACGTGAATGCCACCAATGAAAAGGTTTTAAAAACGACAGGAACTAAAACGATTTTTTTTTTAAATCACTAAAAGAAAGCTGAAATAAAGCATAATATATGAGTCACTAGCAGCATGGCCCGGCGTTGCCCGTGCTTGATTCAAAAATCGCTATCACTTGACTTAAAATATTTTTACCCTTCCTTGCCTTTAAAGGAGTGCCCTTTGCCGTGCTGATGTTGCTACATGCCTTACTTCTTGCCTATCTCACACTGCGAATTTTTTCTAAGCTCTATACTAATCATTAAATCTGTTACGAAAAAAGAACTAAACAAAATGAACACAAAACGATCAGCTTTATAAAAGAACTCGTAACTGGAAAAAACGAATGAAAAAAGAATGTTAATAACAAATACATTTTCACACCCAACCCAGTTCTGCGGATTCAGAATCAACGTTGAGTTTAGCAAGCGAATGAGCGAATTGGAGTAAAGTGCCATGCAGATTTAAATTTTTCCCACTTGTGACGAATGCAACTATCGATTTTTGTATACTACCATGCTAGTTAACATTCGTGTCAGTCAGCTGTTGGCTTTCCCGCTGGCCAATAGAATCTTCCTGCCTATTCATGGCACCCAGCTATAGGCTCTCACTCTGGCCAGTAGAAAATGGCCGCAAACTACATGAAAACTGCCGTAGAAGCATGAAAAATTCGATTATTTCCACTATCGATGGGAGTTGGGAAATGCAAAGTCGGTCGTGGCCTTTTTTGCTAACTTAGAGCATGTGCATGTAAATTTTAGTGCAAATCCGTCGAAAATTGCACCCGTGCATTCGTTACACACACACACACACACACACACACACACACACACACACACATCCTGCCTTTTATAGATATAGATACTCGTTAACATCCTCGTCAACTCGAGGCTTTTATGCGATTATCATGCACGGCTCCAAAGTCTTTCAGAAAAATCTAAAATGTCAGCTGTATTCAACAACATACTCAGAACGATGATTAACAATGATCTCGAGTGAATGAAGCCTCTAACCTTAGTGGTGACCATCTCTCTTCGAAACACGTGGATAGTCGCTAGAGAATCACAATAATTGTACCAAATAACAGAAACTAAAGGGCCTGAGGAATTTCAACCATAGTAACTACTAAAATCGATTGCATATATAGGGTGTCCATAAAATCTCTTTACAATTTAAAAAAAAATATTAAAAGCAAATGAACGGACAAATATGTGGAAATGTTTGAAAATAAAGTGTAGATATTGAATTTTTTTTGTTGATTTTTTGTTAACTAATTTAATCCACCTCTATATGAGCACCATTAGTTGCACGAAGCACATCAAGACGGGACACGATTTCTTGCCATATTCGTTGTAGCATAACCTCATCAATGATGGCACTGGCAGGAGTAATCTTTTGCTTTACATCACTGATGACCAGTATTCATGTTCGATACACTATACCTTTAACATAACGCTATAAAAAAAAGTCATATCTGGTGAACGAATTGTTCCTTTCAATCTACCGGTATGGAAATAGTTCATGTAACAGTACCTCTTTTATCAAGTGGATACTTGAATTACACAAATGCAATGTGATGATAACCCTGACAGCTCCTGAACTTATCTGATTAAGATATCAATTGTCTTTGTAATATTTTTTTAATTGTAAAGACACTTTATGGACACCCTGGATAATTCGAATAGAAAATAATTACCGTATGTGACGGCATATAAGACGCATGGGTGTATAAGACTAACACCAATTTCAGCAGGGCAAATCCAGAAAAAATATTAACTAATAAAATTATTAGTAAACGGTACAGCCGAGGCTATATCTATGAGGTATTACTTTTGTTAAACATGCCATGATTACAATTAAATGACAAATAATAGGAAAAAAATACGAGCCTATGAAAACCTTATTATATTCAAAGGTATGTAAACAAAATAAAAATCAAGCAATTATTACAATTGAGCAAAACAATAGTTACCATTAGATTCAGTGAAAAATGTCCTCTATATGATCTGTACAACCTGCGTCTTGTAAACGTTTAAATTGGAATTATTAGGATATAAAAATTCTGATTGTATTGATATCAATGCAACCGGAAGTATATCGCAAGAAAATATTAAGGAACAAATATACTTTACAAATATATAATTTGATATTATTGCATATAATTTTAGTGAAAGAAGGTACTAATATTAAACGTGATGAAATTAATATAATGAAAATTATCAATGATAACACTTTAATGTGCATAAAAGCCTTTTAAATAATGACAATAGGTATATAAAAGTTGCTCTAAAGACTGAGCTAATAGGATTTTCCAGGTAGTTAATTTCTTCCAACTATTGCGAATTTTAAAATGACATATAAGACACATGGGGAATTTTAAAAGAAATCTTTCGTAAAAAATGTGAACCTTATAGCCGTCAAACACGGTACATTAACAAGATGCTACCATTTCACACTAATTCAAACAGAAGGTGAAGAAGCTAACCCCATCAATACCCGGAAAAGATATAATAGTCCATTGAGAAGTACATTTACTTGAAAATCTGTTTTCGTTAAAAGATTTTAAAAAATGGCTGCTTGGTCAGTGAATGTCAAAGAAGAAAAAAGAATTATAAGGAGTTCTCGTACACGCAGATTATTGCTCTCATGTTTGTCGTTGTATACCAGCGTTTCCTCAGCATTTCACAAGAAAGATGAGGACAATAGTCCGAATGTAAATAATGATAACTCCTCATTCTAGAAAGTCTGACAATGATTATTATTTTCAACCAAAACCAGGAAGCCGCTTAGTGCCGGAGGAATATCACGTTTTATCGCTGAAGTAGAGCTGAAATGTTCTCGGCTCATCTCACCAACATTTGACCAAAAGGCCTAAAAGGAGATTCTTTTTGCGATCTCATCTTGGTCAGTGGCATACCAAATACTCGGAGAGTGAAAGAGAGAGAGAGAGAGAGAGATATGGGAGGGAGAGAGAGAAAGTGAGAAAGGGGGGAAGCGAAAGAGAATGAAAGTGAGATTTTATGACATTTTAATAGCAATTTCCATGGCTTTCATTGAATTAACCATATTTCCTTTCTTTCTTCGCTTTCCCTCTCTTTCATCTTTTTTTCTTTTTCCTTTCGTTTTACTCTCTTTCCTCCTGTTGACCTTGGCTCAACTCCAAATATTAGATGACCTTATTTCACGACTTTCTTTCTTTCTTTCTTTCTTTCTTTCTTTCTTTCTTTCTTTCTTTCGTTTATTCATTTTCATTCTTTCGGGCTTGACTTTACTTCAAATATTGGATCCTCTTCTTTCTTTCTTTCTTTCTTTCTTTCTTTCTTTCTTTCTTTCGTTTTGGCCTTGTCTTGACTCCAAATATTAGATCGTTTTCTTTCACTACCTTCCTTCATTCCTTCCTTCCATCTTTATTTTTTCTTTCTTTTTTTTTCATTTTATTATCGCCCATTTATTTGTTCTTGTCTTAAATTTTAAATATTAGATCGGCCCCCTTCCCTTTCATCGTTCTTTCTTTCTTTTTCTTTCTTTCATTCTTTTTTCTTTTCTTGAATCAATATATGAGATCCTTTTCATTCACTGCCGTACTTTATATGTTTCTTTCTTTCTTTGTTTCTTTGTTTCTTTCTTTCTTTTAGCTTTCTTTCTTTCTTTCTTTCTTTTAGCTTTCTTTCTTTCTTTCTTTCTTTTAGCTTTCTTTCTTTCTTTCTTTTAGCTTTCTTTCTTTTCTTTCTTTCTTTCTTTCTTTTAGCTTTCTTTCTTTCTTTCTTTCTTTTAGCTTTCTTTCTTTCAGCTTTCTTTCTTTCTTTTAGCTTTCTTGCTTTCTTTTTTCTTTCTTTCTTTCTTTCTTTTAGCTTTCTTTCTTTCTTTCTTTTAGCTTTCTTTCTTTCTTTCTTTTAGCTTTCTTTCTTTCTTTCTTTCTATTTTCTTTCTTTCTTTCTATTTTCTTTCTTTCTTTCTATTTTCTTTCTTTCTTTCTTTCTTTCTTTTAGCTTTCTTTCTTTCTTTCTTTTAGCTTTCTTTCTTTTCTTTCTTTCTTTCTTTCTTTCTTTTAGCTTTCTTTCTTTCTTTCTTTCTTTTAGCTTTCTTTCTTTCAGCTTTCTTTCTTTCTTTTAGCTTTCTTGCTTTCTTTTTTCTTTCTTTCTTTCTTTCTTTTAGCTTTCTTTCTTTCTTTCTTTTAGCTTTCTTTCTTTCTTTCTTTCTATTTTCTTTCTTTCTTTCTATTTTCTTTCTTTCTTTCTATTTTCTTTCTTTCTTTCTTTCTTTCTTTTAGCTTTCTTTCTTTCTTTCTTTTAGCTTTCTTTCTTTTCTTTCTTTCTTTCTTTCTTTTAGCTTTCTTTCTTTCTTTCTTTCTTTTAGCTTTCTTTCTTTCAGCTTTCTTTCTTTCTTTTAGCTTTCTTGCTTTCTTTTTTCTTTCTTTCTTTCTTTCTTTTAGCTTTCTTTCTTTCTTTCTTTTAGCTTTCTTTCTTTCTTTCTTTCTATTTTCTTTCTTTCTTTCTATTTTCTTTCTTTCTTTCTATTTTCTTTCTTTCTTTCTTTCTTTCTTTCTTTTAGCTTTCTTTCTTTCTTTCTTTTAGCTTTCTTTCTTTTCTTTCTTTCTTTCTTTCTTTTAGCTTTCTTTCTTTCTTTCTTTCTTTTAGCTTTCTTTCTTTCAGCTTTCTTTCTTTCTTTTAGCTTTCTTGCTTTCTTTTTTCTTTCTTTCTTTCTTTCTTTTAGCTTTCTTTCTTTCTTTCTTTTAGCTTTCTTTCTTTCTTTCTTTCTATTTTCTTTCTTTCTTTCTATTTTCTTTCTTTCTTTCTTTCTTTCTTTTAGCTTTCTTTCTTTCTTTCTTTTAGCTTTCTTTCTTTTCTTTCTTTCTTTCTTTCTTTTAGCTTTCTTTCTTTCTTTCTTTCTTTTAGCTTTCTTTCTTTCAGCTTTCTTTCTTTCTTTTAGCTTTCTTGCTTTCTTTTTTCTTTCTTTCTTTCTTTCTTTTAGCTTTCTTTCTTTCTTTCTTTTAGCTTTCTTTCTTTCTTTCTTTTAGCTTTCTTTCTTTCTTTCTTTCTATTTTCTTTCTTTCTTTCTATTTTCTTTCTTTCTTTCTTTCTTTCTTTTAGCTTTCTTTCTTTCTTTCTTTTAGCTTTCTTTCTTTCTTTCTATTTTCTTTCTTTCTTTCTTTCTTTTAGCTTTCTTTCTTTCTTTCTATTTTCTTTCTTTCTTTCTTTTTTTCTTTTTTTCTTTCTTTCTTTCTTTCTTTCTTTTAGCTTTATTTTTATCCACACAATTCCTTTCTTCATTCTTTGGTCATGTTTCTCTGAATTTCTTTCCTATTCTCATTCACTTCATTTCTGCCACATTTCTTTCGGTTTTGCTTTATGTCTTTGCAACATTTTCGTTCCCTGTAATATTTCCTTACACTTTCTCTATACACAATATCCCATGATACACCTTACTGCTCCTAGCGTTTCCTTCTACCCTGTCACTATCCATTCCTTCATACTTCAAACTTGCTCATTTAAAGTTTTCGTATTCTACCTGATTATGCCTCGGGTCTCTTCTGTATACCCATATTTATTTCTATGTTGTATATTTTTCATTTTCCTATTACATCCTTTCCTCGCTTTTCTCTTCTCTTTTTCACCTACTCTTATCCACGCTGCCTAGAACTACACCTCGCTTCTCTGCTAACGCACCCGGCCGCCATTCCATTTCGTCTTCGCCTTGGCATCTCTCCTGTTTTCTCCCCAAGGCTCCATATTATATTGAAAGCCATTGTTTCAGGTTAACCAAAATTCCATTAGTAATGGACAGACGCACTCGCAGCTCCCGGATTAGTCAATCATAACGTGCGAATAAGGACAGTTCCCTAATTTAAAGGCAAAGTAAATTACGTAGGCCTACACCCAATAATAATGAATTCAAATCCCTAATCCATCAATATCTTGCAGAAGAAAATTTTTAAATAAAAAAAAATATACTATTTGTCAACTCGTATCTGTTGTTACTGTCTCACCGTTAGATAATAGAAAACTTGGCCGCTCATCGTAGCGTTCTGTAGAGTAAGAACAGTTCATTAAGGTAAGAAGTTCGATTCCAGTTTTATAAGAAGTATTTGCAGATTTTGCAAGAATAAACGATGTTTGGAAAATATTCTATTTGTATTGTTGTTGTTGGCCGAGGTCTAATCCAAACTGAACTAACTCTAAAACCTGCAACAATCTCACAAATAGTAACACACCAAATCCACACCAGTCAGCAAAGGAACAGATTAATAAACCTGAAATCGTATCAATAAAAAAAACTAAGTGAATAACATCTCCGCCAATCGTCTAAAAAACTAAATCAAAACAACTTGGTCAAATGAAATTTTAAAGAATCTAGGAGGACAAGGTTTTGCGTGGTAAATACCTTAAAAGAACGAAAGAGGCAGATATGTACCAACAGAAAACAAATCAGTGGCTGAGAAGAACTGAGTTGAAAGATGAGACAAAAGACCTAATTATTACAACTCGGGACCAAAGCCTTACAACCAGACCCTATCACTGTCACAAAATCAAAGATGGAACTAAGCCGAAATGCAGGATCTGCGAAGAATATGGTGAACCAGTCGACCATATTATCTCAAAATATCTGGAAAGCATAAAATGAATATACCAACAGACATAACAAGGTAGCGACATATATGCACTGCAATATATCTAAAAAACAGTGAGAGATGGTATTGGCACCGATCAGACACAATTACCAAAAATAACGATGTAACTATCCTCTGGGTCATAACAATTCAAACTGACAGGGGAATAAAAGCCAACAGACCTGATATTATCATAAAAGACAAGAAATTCAGGAAGTGTACGATTATTGACATGGCAGTACCATCTGAGAGAAACACCTCCAAGAAGATTATCGCGAAACTTTCCAAATACAAGGACCTGGAGATCGAGATTGACAGGATATGGGAAATGAAGACGGAGACTGTAAGAATATTAATCTGAGCTCTGGTCCTCGTGAGAAATGGAATGGACAATTTTATTAACAGTGTCCCAGATAACTTCAAAATACAAGTTGTCCAAAGAAATCTCCCGATAAGGAACATCCCATATACTAAGAAAAGTTCTATCAATTAAATGACAGTTCTCCTGTAAGGAATTGAGAACCATAGTTTGGACCCGGCTCTACAGGATATAAAGCAGGGAACATAACATAATAATAATAATAATGATAATAATAATAATAATAATAATAATAATAATAATAATCGGCATGACAGGGTGGGTTAGAATCTGCACTGAAAAATATGCGACGTTTATGGGAAGAAAACTGCAAGAAATTTGTATAAACATCAGCCAAATCCGGTTACAAAGATTGGACTTCTAACAATTCTATGGGACTTTGCAATACTCAAAGACAGAACAATTAAATCTACACTACCAGACATCATAAACAAAGACCACAAGAACCAAATGTTCTTTCTTATTGACATGACACTTCCTGTAGACTGCACTGTATATTTAAAGATTATTTACGCTATTCATATTCGCAATATTGGTCTGTTCTTGTTATCACAATGTTTCGGACATTGTCACCTCCGGCTTTCTTCAGGGGAATATCGATCTGGCTAACCTACAGAGAATACTGAATCGAAACCTTTATTTAATCTATGGGGTTGATTTTTCTCCTTCCAATGCAAGTGTCGACGTATATCATTTACTTCTTGTTTTTATTTATCGCCCGTAACCACTGAGTGCACGTTCACACTGAAAAGGACAATCACCAGGTCACAAAATTTCCATAGACTTTTATCCACTAGGCCATTGTCACAGAGGGGACTTTGCTGTACTCAAGTCGGAGATTTAAACCTAACCCGCTTGCTGATTAGGCTGCAGTTGGTGCTGCCTGTCATGTTATGACTTCTGTTGCTCCCCATGTTTTGATTGCTTTTGTTGCCGTTGATTACTAACTGCCAGCCCTCTTTCTTTCATTATTAGCAGATCCCATATTATATTTATTTATATGCTAGACATCCTAAGGATAGGTTAGGATATGCGCTGAATCTTTCAGACGTCTAACTCTCCAGTGTACTTCCTTGTACTGTATTTTAAGTTCATTCCACGGTGTCTGATGGCTACCCCTTTTCCATCCATACATTATCATCTATGCCCGATTACCTTGTTTAATGTCTCAGTACGGCTTTTCCTTCATTATTAGCAGATCCCATATCGTATTTATGTATATGCTAGGATACCCAAGGACGTCCTTATATGCTAGAATATGCGCTGAATCTTTCAAACGTCTAACTCTCTCTCTTCCTTTTTCTTGTATTTTCAAATTATTCCACAGTGTCTGATAGCTACCCCTTTCCATCCATACATGATCAGCTACGCACGATTACCTTGTTTCATGTCTCACTACGGATTTTCGATGTTCCTCCAGCTTTACTTTTAGGAGGTGGAATCTTTGCTCTTTATATTCTATGCCACAACTGCAATCTCTCCGTAGAGTGGAACGGCTTCTGAATAGTGTTATAATCTTGTATGGAACGCAGATCTTCTGAATCTTTTTCCGATATTCAATTGACGTAAGTTAGATAAAACGTAGCAATTTTCACGTCATTCTTCTTCTCCCTTATGTTACCACCTGTAGACACCGATGTCATGTGCATCATGTAGTTTTTTTTTTAAATTATTATTCTGAAGGGTACTGTTCATTCTAATCAGTTTTTGTTTGTATGTGTCTTGGTCGCCACATGATTTTTGCCTGGTTATATTGGCATGACACGATCCCATTCTTCACACTGTATGGAATTGAAGTTGAGGTACTGTTTGGAGAAAGTTGGCTCGTGATAGATGGTTATTTTAATCTTACTCTTAGTGCGAGTTATTAATACACCTAGGAAGCTTTGATCATTATTATTTACTTCTTATAATCTGAACTGAACCGAAGATTTTATTGAGTTCACTTCATCCAGCATTATTTCTACAGTGAGCTATGATAAATTTTTAGCCACCCTTAATTACAGCAATTCTGGCTTGTCTAATAACGTCTCTTCTTTTTTTCAGATAATACCATATTAGTCTCAAGCTACTCTCATCTATGAACGATAGTTGACTTATATTTTGCAATGAAACTTCGTAGAAGTAAGGAAATTAGTGAATTTCAACATAGGAAAATAATAGGATGACATCAGGGACACATGACACAGTAGATAAAGGCGTTAGTTAGATCCGGTGAGAGGACCCAAAGAGTGTGAGTTCAATACCCGGCTAAGGCAATGGAGACATTTCAGAGGGAAATTAACAAGAGATAACAGATAACTGACATACATTAAACATGGCACGTAGAAATAGAACAGTCTATCCCAGTGAGAGAAATAAAGGGTTCCATTCGACATTCCAACTACCTGAAGAAGGTTGGAGCGTACAACGGCCGAAACGTCGTAATAAATATGGCGACAAAGATTATGACAATAGTTCGAATAATGTAAATAATGTAGGATAGCGTCTGTATAGCAAGTCAAATAGAGAAATTGCTAGGTTTTTCATTAAACGGTTAACAGTATTGTCAAGAAATTTAATGAAGAATGCCATTATCATGTGAAACAACGTTCAGTAAGACCAAGTATCTTGCCTGAGTGAAGGAAAAGGGCACTGAAGAGAGAAGTCATCAGAAACCGTCGTCAGAGCATCAAAGATGTCGCCAACAGAATGGAAATATCACCATATGTGGTGAGAAAGACTGTGAAAGAGCAAGGCTATCAAAGAAGAGTTTCAAGAAAGAAGCCTTTGATTTCAGAGGTTAACAGAAACAGGCGAGAGAATTCGAGAGGAAACATTATGAATTTTCGCAGTCTGTAATTCTGTCAGATGAAATTACATTCTGCCAATATTCGAATTCAAGGCAGGTTTATGTTTGGAGAAATCAGAATGAGACTTGGAATACTGAATGTCTGCAGGCGACCATGAAACATGGAGGGATTGAAGTAATGGTGTGAGGGGCTGTCTGTTTTAGAGCTGATTCTTGTTGATGGGCAGTTGAATGGTCCAAACTACTGTCCAATATTAGAGAATGGTCTACTCCCACTGTTTGAAAGCAATCAGATTAACAAGAATGTCTCTCTTTTTCAAGAAGATGGAACGCCATATCATACGAAAAAAGTAGCAAAGGCCTGGCTAAGGGATCGCAAGGAATCAATTTATTGCCATGGGTAGCCTCAAGTCCTGATATGAATCCAATAGAGCACGTTTGGGAGTATCTTGACCTTCAAGAGCGTGCAACCAAAACGACGTCAGAAAGAAACAATTGCTAAAGGAATGGCAAATATGGATCAGACGATAGTTGATAACTTGATCAAATCCATGAAAACTCGAATACAAGTACTAAAACTGACAAATGGAGGACCTACTCCATACAAGTACTAAATACCGTTTATTTATGTTGAGTAGGGATTACGTAATTAAATTTGGAAATTGGATGCATTTTATTTCTCCTGGTTAAATTTTTTCTTAGGCCACTGTACAGCTTCCTGTATGAAGGTGTCGTCTATATATCTTGGCCATACTGTTGGCTTTATGAGGTGTGTAAACAATTAGGGTCAGAGAGGTACTACATTAATTGTAGCTATTTCAGCAGCTGTGAGACTAGGGCAAGATAGCATGAAGGAGCTGATCTCACTTCAGGTTGTTTTTTTAAATGGAGGGTTTTCACTTCCCTTAGACTGGATACCTTCTTCAAAGCCAGAGATTTTAGTTTGCTATGCGATTTACCTTATAGCTGGAGTAAACTGGACTCCCGCCTTTTCTTACAGTGTCAGCGCACCGTGAAGGAACACGTATCCGCTGCGATTTGAACACGGCTAGACGATTTTAATTTCCGCTCCTACAATTATTACTATATTTACACTATTTACATTGTTCGAACTGTTCTTATCTTTATTGTCATGTTCACGACGTTTCTACCGTTGTACGCTACGGCTTGCTTCAGTATCTTTCTATATTTCTGAGATGAGGTACTGTAAGTATTTACACTATTTACATTGTTCGGACTGTTGTCTTCCTCTTCGTTGCCACATTCACGACATTTCCGCCGTTGTAAGCTCGGGCTTTCTTCAGAATCTGCCAGTATTTCTGAGATGAAGTATTGTATGTATTTACACTATTACATTGTTCGGACTATTTTCCCCATCTCCGTTGCCATATTCACGTTTCTCTGCAAATATTTACAATACCACATCACAGAAATATAGACAGATCCCAAAGAAGGCCGGGGCGTACAACGGCTGAAACGTCGTGAATACGACAATAAAGTTGAGGACAACAGCGCAAAATAAATAAATAGTGTAAAGAGTTACAATACTTCACCTCAGAATTATAGACAGATGTTGAAGAAGGCCGGAGCATACGACGGCCGAAGCGTCGTGAAAGTGGCAATAAAGATGTGGACAAGTGTCTGAACAATATAAATAGTGTTAATAGTTACAATAGCTCATCTCAGAAATGCACGTAATTATTACACTATTCGTGGCCAATTATTATGTGGTATCATAATTATTTTATTAATAAGCAACTAAATACCAAAATTAAAGTGAATTTATATACAACACCTTTATATGCAATGATGAAGGACATATGAATATATCACTTTCCTATTTAATTCCATTGCACGGTGATGGTCTTCTGGTATCGTTCGACACGTTTCTTCATCCTTCCGGAGAAGAAGCTTTTCTCTCGAAGCCACGTATACACCGGTTTTATATTGCGAAATCCAACGCGCACATACTTTCGCGGGATCGCGAATCCCGTGACCCATCAGGGACGTAGGGATACCACATTCACTGCAGCCGCAGTAGAAGTGGTGTTTCTTGGTTCAAGATAGTCTGACAAAGACCTCGGCACTGCGGGCAGGTTCGAATTCAGAGTTTCCAAAGGCTGAAGAACCCAGTCTGACAATGTGATCGGCTCTGATTTGGGGTCTCGACTACAGTCACTTTCTCACCGACGTAATGTGGCTTTCCCCTGCCGTCTCTATGAATAATTTCATGGCATCTGATCTTAAGAGCTATTTTCAATTTTGCGCCGTCTGCATGAATTAAAGGGTGCTACTTGGTTGGAATCTCGGGCCCACCCTTTCAAATGTAACCCCGTTTTTACTCCAACGGCTTCTTCTCTCGCACTTGCCGACAGTGGACTCCCTTTTTCTTACTTGCTTCCCCGATAACTATAATCTTCAATAACTTAAATGTAATGTCAATCGGCATCTTCTGTTGGCTTGATCGGCGTTCTTCTTTTTATCCTTTCATCAACCCCACTTGTACCAAGGCATTTCCCTTAGTTACACTCTATCTTGCGTACTATTAGCACTTTTATGTTGCTTGAGGGAAATTGCATTAAAAAATATCCATATCTGTGAGGAAAAGAAAAGTATTCATATATCTTACCCAAGGGTATTAACACGTAAATGAATATAATGGATCCGAGTGAATTCGAACTCGGCTTTCCGAATCTTCAATCCATTACACCACCGTGCTTCCACGTAATTTACGTTACCTCAATTCATCATGCACAGTGTAAATCTATAGTTGATGCCTATGATTACCACCACTTGTAACAATTCCCTGATCAAGGCATCTGCCCCCTGGAAGCCGTTTTCCGTACGCCATGTTGATGAGCGACCAAATCGGCTTTCCTACGTTAAACTCGTGCTTCACGCTTTAAAGCAGAAACTCATGTACATTTTCTTGATTCACGATGCGCTCACCATTCTGCGACAACATCCAGCGATTGATTCCCCCAGGTCTGACTTCCTCTGTCCACAGAAAGCGCATTATTTCGCGTTGTTCCTCGATGGCGCAATCGCTGAGTGGAACAGCCATACATCTGACCTCCTTGCACCTGGCATTCGGCTTCCTGCCTTCGCATGGACAGGCGTGGTGTCTCGCGTCAATGCTATCCCTGCAGGTTTTACTGTGTAATTAGAAAATTGCTTTTACTTACTGAATTATCCTTATCTATCTATCTATCTATCTATCTATCTATCTATCTATCAATTATCTATCTATCTATGTCGCCTATCGAAACTCAGTGCAATCCGTGCACACATCGACCACCGCATCATGAACAACCAAAATACAACTGCCAACATTAAACAAACTAGTATATGATGCCAAATTAGCACAATACTCAACAGCTTATCCGGAAATTGGAAAAATACAAAAGAAATTAAACACAACAGACTTTGTCGCTTCTTTTTAATCCAGCTTGTTGGTAAATATATATATATATATATATATATATATATATATATATATATATATATATATATATATATATATATATTTGTGTATTTAGGCAGCAATACTTCTTTCATGCACATTTCATTAAAAACGACTGACAAGGTGCTTTTATTTAGTTTTTTTATACAATTAAACATGCGATTTAATAATGTTTTTCTTTTCGGATGATAAATTATATAAAAACTGTTCGAACGTTCTTTTTATCCGAGCGCTTTCGGCCATACATATAGCCATTTTCAAGGATCATATTTTAACTGTTAGAATTAGAAATAGTTTGTTATATGTATATTTTATAAAATGATTCATTTTTTTTCAAACCACGGTCAAGTTATTATGTCCATGTTCAAAATAATAGAAGCCTTATTAATAAAAACAAACAAGCCAACACTTAATAATATTAACTTTGAACATGGACATAATATTTTGACCGTGTTTTGAAACAAAACAAAAAAAAATTAAACATTTTTATTACGTTAATATAAACACCGATCAAAATAAAAATAAAAAATAAATAATTATATAAGATAAAAAATAAAAATAAAAAAAAACAAGCAAAATAATTTGACCCAAATAAATAAACAAATAAACGACTTCCGGTAAAATAACCGGCATAAGAGACTACCCACAATAAGCTATATAAACAAATATTTACTACGTTAATAAAAACACCGATCAAAAAATAAATAAATAAATATATAAGAGAAAAAATAAAATTAAAATTAAATAAAAACAAGCAAAATAAATAAATAAACAAATAAATTAACAAATAAAATAAATAAATAAACAAATAAATAAACAAATAAACGACTTCCGGTAAAATAGACTACCCACAATGCACCACTGACCCGTATATATAAATAGCCGAGAAAAATAACAGCACTCGTGGCCTGACGATTGCATCTAGCATGAAACAGACTGTCGCCTCTAAGCGTTGACTTCTATGTATGTGTGTGTGTATATATTCTATGTATGTGTGTGTATATATATATATATATATATATATATATATATATATATATATATATATATATAAATTGGAATTGGAACTCATCTCTCCGAGTAATAATTCTGAGCCATTATACATTACTCCACCACCTGCACATCCCAGTTTACACACGTCTAGGTACTGACCAGGCTTCAGCTGGCTTAAATTCGGTGATTATACGCGAACCGGTGTTTCCATGTGATGAGGCCGTAATCCTATATCAGAAATGGTTATTTGAAAAAGGGAACTGAGTGATATTTAATAGTAGCCAAAAGTGTTATCTGCATATTGGGGACGTTAAAATCAAGTGCAAGAGAAGGGCTGCTCTGAATTTGAAACCGCGGAGGAGGTGACGACAAAGCAATTTAACTGCTATGACAAGGTATATATATTAAAATAAAATAAGTATGCTGAGCACTATTATGTCTTATGTCCTGTAAGGACATGGATTTGTAAAAAAAAAAATGAAGAGTTTTACGTTCATAATCAACATTAATCAGAATGTACAAAGAAAAGAAAAAAATATTTTAAAACTTGTTGTCACTTGACTCGCAATAATAGTGATATTCGAAATTAAAAACTGGATGCAGAAAATTTTATGTACCACACAGATAACACATCGCATCTTGATGATGATTGCCAAAGTCGAAAGTACTTGAACAAAAATAACAAAATATCAATTTCTGACAGTTTATCCACAACTTCGAACCCAAAACTCGAAACTCGACAATCTGAAAATTGGAAAAATATAATAAAAATTGAAACACACAGACCTTGTTAATCAAACCTGTTTGTCTGTGTTTGACTATATATATATATATATATATATATATATATATATATATATATATATATATATATAATCATTTATTTGAATATTATAACATAAATATGTTATAAAATCACTACAAAAATAGCCATTTTGTTTCAACACTTCTGGAGTCTTATCAAGTGATGATGTAGAATATAGAACCTATATTCTATATTCTACATCATCACTTGAAAAGACACCAGAAATGTTGAAACAAAATGGCTATTTTTGTAGTGATTTTATAACATATTTATGTTATAATATTCAAATAAATGATTATATCTGCTCTACTCTGTATTGAGCACTCTTTAAAGAATAATAATTGTTGGTTATTGGAATTTACTCCGTATATACCAATCCCACACCGATGCGATGAGAACGAAAGTAATATATAAATTCCAACGTTCGCAGCGTTAATTCAAAAAAGACCTCGATACAGATAGTAGAGCGATAATTATTTATTTATTATAATTTTATCATATAGACAAAACCATTTTACTCACTACAAAGATGCAACTTGGTTTCAGTGCATTTCATCTGCATATCGACGGGTGAGGGTCGAAAATGGTGAAACCAAGTTGCATCTTGTAGTGAATAAAATGGTTTTGTATATATGATAAAATTATAATAAATAAATAATATATATATATATATATATTTACATATACACGTATGTGTGCGTGTGTCTGTGTGTTAAAATAAGAAGAAAGTACAGTAAGATTATTTTTATTTAAAAAAAAAAAGAAAGAACAGTTCTTGATACAAAACAGTAGAGATTCATGTTATTACTTATAAATGAATTAAATTTCTAAATTGGTTATTCCAAAAATCATTTACGAAGGGAACGCCCCTATGGATTTTAAATTTAATTTTATAATTAAATTTTAAATTTTAGTCTCTTTTTCGAAGCATGTTAATTTTTGTGTAGCGATGGAATCATATTTTGAAAATAGAAAATAATTATATATATATATATATATAGCATAAATCAATTAGAATTAGAACTTGGCTCTTCGATGGACAATTCTGCGCCATTATAAATTACACCACCCGCACATCCAAGTAGTGGCGTAATAGCGTTGTTTGCTTGTTTAGGGCGCATTGTGAAAAAAGAAAAGGGTGATAAAACAACTTCTCAGCCTTAAAGCATCCCTTATTTTTGTCCTAATGCATTTCCCATGTGAACAGTCCTTAAAATTGTTCATTTATTTTAATGTGCATTTTATTGCGAAGCGAAAAGAACTACAAAGAAATTGATGCAAGTCGAAACGAAACAGAAGCCAACGAAGAACAAATAAAAATTAAAAAGACACTACTTGTTATTTCCTGGAACGTTTATTTGCTGCAAGCTCTCTGATTAGTGTCCTAGCTCGTAATGGGGGTTTTAAAATGTGTCAGGTTGTAGTGTCGAGATTTTAAAGGATTTTAAAACAAGCGTTGGCTGGAGCAGGAAGGCGCGGTAGAATGCTGAAGGGAAGTGTACAGACGACAGAGAGGGTTTCAAAAAGAAAAAGGCTGGAAAAAAATCCGTTCCTGCTTTTATGGTGGCGAGGGAATGTGTCCAGAAAAGCAATGACTGGACGGTTAATAAGAGATCCTGAGTGATAGGAAGAAGAAAGGACGAGGGAGATTATGAGACTGGAGAATAAAAAAAATAGATGCAACTTGATAAAGAGAAGTAAACTGAGAGAGCAAAAACTGTATAATTAAGAAAACAAGTTAGCGTAACAAGCTATAGAAGAGGAAAGCAGAAAGGAAACAAATAATGGATTATTGAGGGAAGGAAAATCACAGGAGAAAAAGGGGAGAACAATGGAAGAAAAAGAAACGAAATGTTTATCGATAATTGGATAAGAGACGTTTAGGAGACGAGAGAGAAGAGCGAGTTATGTAACGAAAATTGCTATTGGAATATTTGTTTGAAAATATGGTAGTCTATGCTAGAGAAATGAATATAGAGGGTGCTCAGTAAAAAAGCGGTAAATTCAGAAAGAAATTAATTTAGCTATCATGATTCATGCACCAACTGGACAATCATCTCGTAGATGTTCGAAATGTTTACCTGAATGTCCAACACAAAGTTGTAAGCGTGGTAGCCAGGAAGAGGCAGCCGTTTTGAGGATGGTGTCAAGGGGAATTTCATTCCAAGCTTCAGTTAAGTTCCGCTTCAATAAATTAATATCGATGATGTCACGACGACAGTTTTGTAAGTGAATTAGGAGTATACTTCATATACAATAATCCATAACATTCAGGTCTGGGCTTTTAGAGAGGTCTACTGAGCTGGACCAATTACAGTTGGTGTATTTCCTCGAAGAATAACTTTGTTGCTTTTTTACTTGTCACCCTGTATTTGTACTGAATTTGTACTGAATCTTTCAGGATGGGCTTGAGATAAAACAAAAAAAATCTTATTAACAGCCATAAAACAATTCCTAGACCATCGAATATTTCAAAAATAAAAATTCAACCGATTAAAAGCTATTCTTGTAAAATCTGTATTACTCTTTTTATGTAGCGCATTTATTTACTATGTTATCGGACTAGCATTCTCGGCTGACATGAAGTGGAAAGTCGATATTGAATATATTGCTTGGCCAGGTGCTAAGAAAATTGTTTTTGTTTTTTCTGGGGTTGAGTTGTCTGAGTCCTGAGTTGTCCCGACGCTCAATCGACGATGTTGTGTTGTCCTCCATCCCTACAGAATGTCTAGTAAAAAAGCGGTAAATTCAGAAAGAAATTTATCCAGCTATCATGATTCATGCACCAACTGAACAATCATCGTAGATGATCGAAATGTTTGCCTGAATGTCCAACAGAAAGTTGTAAGCGTGGTAACCAGGAAGAGGCAGTAGTTTCGCGGATTCCAAGCGTTAGTTTAGTTCCGCTTCAATGAATCAATATCAACGATATCCCGTTTTGCAAGTGAGTTAGGAGTCTACTCCAGATACAGTAATCCGTCATATTCAGATCCAGGCTTTTAAAGAAGGCCACTGAGATGGACCAATTAGAGCTGGTCTGTTTTCTCGAAGAATACATTTGAGGCTTGAATACTGGGTATCTGTTAGTACAGAATCAAGAAGAGACAGGAAAGATAAGATGGTGGGTTTTAGCAGTGAAGGTATCGGTAAAAGTCTGTTGAACGAGAAACAAACAATCCTGGAAATGATAAAGTAAAAGACAATGCTGAAGAAGAAAATAAATTTGGATATGAAAGAGAGATGGGACAGAAACATTGGCAAGAAAAAGGAAGAAACCAAGACAAATATAAGAAGTACAATTGCAGTTAGAAGAAGCGCAGTGAAATAAAAGGCCTAATTTGTTAAACTGGAGCGGAAGGTTTGCTACCGTATATACTCGTGTAACGTACGATCTTATCATATATCTTGTGTATCAAAGTAAAGATTGAGTTAGCGATCGAACTAAATGAATGAATAAATAAAAGAAAGAAAGAAAGAAAGGAAAAAAGAAGGACAAAAAGAAAGTATTAAAGAAAGAAAGGAAGGATGAAAGAAAGAGAAACAAAGAAAGAAAGAAAGAAGCAAATATTATTGTATCTATCAAACTAATGAATGAGTTAGAGATGGAACTAAATAAATGAATGAATAAAAAAAAAGAAAGGATGGATGAAAGAAAGAAATAAAAAAGAAAGAAAGAAAGAAGCAAATATAACTGTATCTATCGACTTGCGGTTAGAGATGGGACTAAATGAATGAATAAATAAAATAAAGAAAGAAAGAAAGAAAAAAGAAAGAAAGAAAGAAAAATGGAAGGATGAAAGAAATTAAGAATAAAGAAAGAAATAAGCAAATATAATTGTATCTATCCAAGTAAAAGATTCAGTTAGAGATTAATGTAAACGAATGAAGAAATAAAAGAAAGAAAGAAAGAAAGATAGATAGATAGATAGATAGATAGATAGACATAAATCTAGCGTTATCTATCAAGGTAAAGATTGACTTAAAGACCTGAAAACTGTTCAATGAATGAATATATAAATAAAAGAATGAAGGAAATATTGTAGCTATTAAGGTAAAGATAGGGTTAGAGAAATTATTGAATGAACGAATAAATAAAAGAAAGAGAGAAAGAGAGAATGAAGGAAAGGGAGAATGAAAGAGAGAGTTAAGTACAGAAAGAAATACAACGGTATTTCTAGATCGAAGAATATTTTTTAAAAAACTAGGGAAAGAAAGAGTAATGAGCAAATGCCGTATATACCCGTGTCACGCGTCATCTCATGTATCGTTCGACGTCCAAATATTCACTTATAAAAATGAAGGATGAAAGAAAGAAAGTAAGGATGAAAGAAAGAGAAAAAGAGAAAGAAAGAATGACTCAATATCGACGATATCATGACGATATGTCTAATAAAAAAGCGGTATTGAGTTGCAAATCTCGTGTATTTTGCGGGTTCCTAATTTGAGAGAACAAATCACAATAGGCTACCTTTTTTTCTATCTCTTTATCACATATATTATTTAAATAAGTTAAAAAGTAAAAGAGAATGATAAAAGTATCGTTAGTAACGCTATATTCGTTGCGTAAAAGCGTACAGCCAAAAACAACCGAACAAGAAACAGCTAAAAATCTTTTAAATGTAAACAATAGCAGTGATTATTACATGCATTTTTATTGGATACAGTTAAGTAAAACATCTGTTGGGACTGAAGTACATCCCCAGACCTGAAGGAAAAACTCATATAAAGGAGCCATCGCTAAAGACGTTGGGAAACTAGTCGACGCCTTATACCACCCCAGAAAACACCTGACTCCTTCTGTCGGCCCCTGTCTTATCAAGTTAACCAATTATAAGGATATACCGTATATACTCGTTTAACACGCGATCACGAGTATCATGCGGCTCCCGAATTTTCACTTTAAAAAATGTCTTTATTATATATCTCGTGTATCATTCGAGTTTCTTTTTCAAGAGACCAAATTACAATCGACTAACTTTTTTCCCTCTATCTCTTTACCCCATCTTCTAGTTAAATTAGTTAAAAAAGAGAGAATGATAAAAGTATCGTAAGTAATGCTATACTCGTTGTGTAAACGCGTACATCCATAAACAACCAAACAAGAAACAGCTAAACATCTTATAAACGTAAACAATGGAACAGATGCATATTCGCTATGTTTATATTTTATAATACGATACTAATATGTGAATATTACATGCATTTATTATTGGATACAGCTAAGTAAAACACCAGTTTTATCAAAATCATATTTATTTTAAATGCAGCTATACTTTTTGATTACTGTAAATGTATATACAGTTTGGACAACGGCGCATCCATTACCAGCAGTACATATATTAATTTTAAATCTCGCGTATGATGCAACCCCCTTAAAATTAGCTTCAAACTTAGGTCGTCAAAAGTTGCATGATATGTGAGTATATGCGGTAGATTTAAAAGAAAATCCATTAAAGAAAAAGATTAAAACGCGGTATAATGAACAAATGGTTGTTGTTTTTTCAGTCATTAAACGTCAAGGCAGAAGACAAGGAAATAATAGCGGGTGTGTTTACTGAGCGTGAAAGAAAGGGAGAAAATGATGAAATGAAAAGATAAAGCAGGGTTCCAGAAGGTAGAAGCTGAGGATTGCAGTTTTTGAAGATTGTAGTTAACAAGAGAACAAGTAGGTGGAAGTGAGTTTCATGGGAGAGATGCACGCGAGAGAAAAGGTATTAGAAGAGAACTTACAGTTACACCTAGAAATTTCAACAGTCTAATATGGAAACATAGCTGCTGATTTACTATTGTGGTTACGTCCATTAAGTCGACGCATCAAAGAAGAAAGCTCATCAGAAAAAGTGTCATGAAAATATTTTCAGTGAAATAGTAAATAGGATTGAAGCCGAGATACCAGGTCAGGACCGATGGAAATGGGAAAGAAAGAAAGAAAGAAAGAAAGAAAGAAAGAAAGAAAGAAAGAAAGAAAAAGATTTGGGGAATCAAACAAAGATGAGAAAGAAAGAAAGAAAGAAAGAAAGAAAGAAAGAAAGAAAGAAAGAAAGAAAGAAAGAAAGAAAGAAAAAGATTTGGGGAATCAAACAAAGATGAGAAAGAAAGAAAGAAAGAAAGAAAGAAAGAAAGAAAGAAAGAAAAAGATTTGGGGAATCAAACAAAGATGAGAAAGAAAGAAAGAAAGAAAGAAAGAAAGAAAGAAAGAAAGAAAGAAAGAAAAAGATTTGGGGAATCAAACAAAGATGAGAAAGAAAGAAAGAAAGAAAGAAAGAAAGAAAGAAAGAAAGAAAGAAAGAAAGAAAAAGATTTGGGGAATCAAACAAAGATGAGAAAGAAAGAAAGAAAGAAAGAAAGAAAGAAAGAAAGAAAGAAAGAAAGAAAAAGATTTGGGGAATCAAACAAAGATGAGAAAGAAAGAAAGAAAGAAAGAAAGAAAGAAAGAAAGAAAGAAAGAAAGAAAAAGATTTGGGGAATCAAACAAAGATGAGAAAGAAAGAAAGAAAGAAAGAAAGAAAGAAAGAAAGAAAGAAAGAAAGAAAAAGATTTGGGGAATCAAACAAAGATGAGAAAGAAAGAAAGAAAGAAAGAAAGAAAGAAAGAAAGAAAGAAAGAAAAAGATTTGGGGAATCAAACAAAGATGAGAAAGAAAGAAAGAAAGAAAGAAAGAAAGAAAGAAAGAAAGAAAAAGATTTGGGGAATCAAACAAAGATGAGAAAGAAAGAAAGAAAGAAAGAAAGAAAGAAAGAAAGAAAGAAAGAAAGAAAGAAAGAAAAAGATTTGGGGAATCAAACAAAGATGAGAAAGAAAGAAAGAAAGAAATAAAGAAAGAAAGAAAGAAAGAAAGAAAGAAAGAAAGAAAAAGATTTGGGGAATCAAACAAAGATGAGAAAGAAAGAAAGAAAGAGAGAAAGAAAGAAAGAAAGAAAGAAAGAAAGAAAGAAAAAGATTTGGGGAATCAAACAAAGATGAGAAAGAAAGAAAGAAAGAAAGAAAGAAAGAAAAAGATTTGGGGAATCAAACAAAGATGAGAAAGAAAGAAAGAAAGAAAGAAAGAAAGAAAGAAAGAAAGAAAGAAAGAAAGAAAAAGATTTGGGGAATCAAACAAAGATGAGAAAGAAAGAAAGAAAGAAAGAAAGAAAAAGATTTGGGGAATCAAACAAAGATGAGAAAGAAAGAAAGAAAGAAAGAAAGAAAGAAAGAAAGAAAGAAAGAAAGAAAGAAAGAAAGAAAGAAAGAAAGAGATTTGGGGAATCAAACAAAGATGAGAAAGAAAGAAAGAAAGAAAGAAAGAAAGAAAGAAAGAAAGAAAGAAAAAGATTTGGGGAATCAAACAAAGATGAGAAAGAAAGAACGAAAGAAAGAAAGAAAGAAAGAAGGAAAAGAACGAAGATTAAGAGATGTGAGAAACAACGGACGGAATATTAAGAGACGTGTGAATAAAAGAAAGAAAGAAAGAAAGAAAAGGACGAATGAAAAAGATTTGGGAAATCAAACAAATCTGAGAAAGAAAGAAAGATGAATGAAAAATATTTGGGTAATCAAATAAACCTGAGAAAGAAAGAAAGAAAAAAAAGAAAGACAGAAAGAAAGAAAGAAAGAAAGGAAAATGCCTGAACTGAAGACAAATACAAAAAGAGGGGAAGATAAAGAAATAAAAGCAGTTAACTATACAAAAATTGAATGAGGGAAAGAATAATACTTGAAGAAGTAGAACGTTTAGGGTTAGGGTAAGGGCAATATAAAAAAAAACAAAGGATTTTTTCCTTGCGTGTTATACGAACAATAAAGGTGTGCAGAAAGCAGCCGAAAGCAAGAATCGAAGAGTTGCAAATCGTTCTTAATGTCTTCATTCTTTTTTCATCTTTCATTCTTTTTCTTTCTTTCTTTGTTTATTTATTCTTTTTTCGTTCTTCTTCACTTCTTTTTCGTATAGGTTTGAACAAGTTGCCTTCCCCAAAAAGGAACACACCTGACCAGTCATAACAGCTCAAGTATGTTCAGCATCTTGTCTCTACGAAAGGATGATCAGATAATGTGAAATGAAAGAATCACTAGATACATAGCAGAAGCATCAGACCAGATGTGGCGACAAGACGCAACGTCTGGAAAAGTGGGAGTCATAAAAAATGTTCAAGATAGATGCAGACTAGTAAAAATGTGCAGATTTACAGTGAATGACATTTCGATTCATATCAGTATAAAACAGAGGCACCTGGACGTGGTGTAATGGTTAACAAGCTTCTCTCTCTAGATCAGTTACGACTGAAAAGTGAGTTCGATCCTCACTAGGTGCCCCGTACTTTAGGCCTTGTGCCACATCTAAGCGACGCTTAGAAAATAATTAGCGTAAAATTTCCTCCTTGGAGGGATTTGTAACGCATTACTTATCATCTCTCAGTTGCGTCTCTGTCTTTGGGCAGAGTGCGCTCAGGGGCTTCTCTGTCAAAAGACAGAGGGGCAACTGCGAAAATTATACTGAGAGGTGCCTAGCACTGGAGAACAGCTGCACGAGGCCGCGCCCTCCCATTGCACCAGAGGGAGGGTTCAGTGCTCGCACCGAGGCCAGTGCAACCGACGGATGCGGGGTCTGTGGGAAATTTTTGTCCCTTGCGCGGGTGAACGCGTTCGGGTCCCCACTTTAAAAAGTCCTTGTGTCACATCTCGCCCTGGTTGGGGAACGAGTAAACACCGTAATGCTTAACAACCTTGTCTCGCTAGAACAATTGCAACTGAGTAGTGAGTGCGATCCTCACTGAGTGCCTCATACTTTAAGTCTTGTGCCACACCTAATCTACGCTTAGAAAACCATCTCACACCTCGACGTGGTGTAATGGTTACCACGCTTGTCTTGTGGCGAGTTTGAACTTCACAAGGTGTCCCACATTTTCTGTATCGTGCCACATCAAATCTACGCTTAGAAAACCATTTGGAATCCTCTACGTCAGCCATTCTCAACCTTTCCTCCATCATTGACCCCCTCGGCTTTATGTATTTCTCCATTTACCCCCTACTCCCATACAAAAAATTCATAGCCATCATAAAGCATTGATGTACAATTTCGTGACTAAATGAATGAATGATTTTTTCATTCAAAATACTAAGGGTTTTTTTAGTCAAAATACTGTGACTAAAAAAAAAATACTAAGCGACACTCAAAATACTGATTTCTTATTTAGTACTAATCTACGAATTTTTTTAGTATAAGTTAGTACTCTGTATAAAATTCAGTATTTTTATTAACGTTTGTAGTCATTAATAAAAAAAATTATTCATTTTATCCGCTGTATTAGTAGATCTACAAATTAATACTAAACATAATCATGGTTTGTAGTCAAAAGTGTTCTGAGCGACTGGCTGAGAAATCAGTCCAAAGATTTTTACGCTGACGGAATACGGAAGCTTGTGCACAGATGGGAAAAGTGTGTGCCAGTGCTGGGAGACTACGTTGAAAAATAAGATAAAAAGTAAGCTTCTATCTGTTTTAGAAGTCCTTATACCGAAATATCTACCTTATTCATTGAATGACCCTCGTATATATATATATATATATATATATATATATATATATATATATATATATATATATATATATATATATATATATATATATATATCATTGTTTCTGTACAAGTTTGGTTATCGTTTCTTATTATGATTATTAAAAAGGGTTGCTGAACAATCGGATTTAAAAAAAAAACGAACGGATGTATCTGACAGCCCAATACAATATAATATATCCGAAAATATGCGCTATTATTCGGTGCGGGCAAGAAAATGTGGGAGCATAAAGAAAACAGTTGTTCACAAAGCCGCTTTTAAAATCACGCACCATTACAAATACCACGATACCCATTTATTTTCTTTCTTTCCTCTTCTCTTCTCATTCCTCTGGATTTCTTTCACCCCCTCCTCCTTAGCTTATTTTGTCCCTCTTTACTTCACTCTAATTTGGCGCTTCTCTTTGTCATACGTGCGTCCGTAATGCTGCAATCGAATTTGAATTTTAAAAAGAATATTCATCTGGTATAAAGAGGGTAGTTTTCTGTGTTTTTAGATTATTTTTTTCTTGTTTTGTTTTTTTGGGGTTTTTTTTCGCATCGACATCATTGTCAATGCCTAAATTACATTTATTTAAATTTTGATAAAAATGATATTAATTTTTTTTAATCCTTAATTCGCTGAGTGTTTTTCTTTTAGGTCGTATAATTAGAGGCGTTGCTCAGCAAATACTATCAAGAAATTGTTTTTATTACATTTTGTTTGGGTACTTGATTTTATTTCTTATTTTTTTTTAATTCGTTATATTTACTCTTCTTTTCTTTATACACCATATTGTGGATTATTTTTGCACATTATTTTTAAAACTTGTTTTCGAATTCGTTTTCTTTGTTGTTACATTTAGCACTTCTTCATAGTTAATATCTTATTTCTGTACTTCATTATCTTTATTATAATTTTGCCCATGGTACTTTCTTAGAGTTTATTTTTTCCGTATTCAGACTTTACGTTAACTGCCCACATCGTTATTTATTTTTAGTTATGCATAATTCGTTTTATTGCTATGCTAATTTTTGTGTCAGCGTTGGAAGAGAGTAGTTTGCTATTTGCTATAATTGTTTCTACTTTCACTTTCACTTTCGTCTGGTCTGATTTGGACGAGAAAATTGAAATACAAATAAGTCAATCAACCTTAGGAAGTCGTTGACACGACAGACTGGAGAAGCATAATACACTATATATATATATATATATATATATATATATATATATATATATATATATATATATATATATATATATATATAAGAGAAAATAACAGGAGGAATGAATTAAAATCAAAAAGAGGTATGAGAGCCTGAAAAAATGACGGAAAAACAATATGAACAACAACATGCTTATGTAACGAGAAGAAAACGAATAATAACAAATACACGAGCCATTCAGTTGTCATTACCATTCCTTCATAGACGCACACGCCTACACACACATATGTACATAGTGCGATGTATAAATTGTCACCTAAATTATGCAAAAATGAAAATGACACTGATATTTCATTTTAACATACATTATTACCAATATCACACAAAATGATCTTGAAATAGGAACGAATAAATATATTCAATGAAATCGCCATTAGCATGAACCACAGCCTCCAGACGAATTCGGAATCTCCTCCATCTCTTCTGGACGGTCTCCTTGTTTAATTTGGTGAATGCTGCCATAATCGTTGCCTTCAGTTCAGCCTTCATCGCTTCCTTACTGTAATCACCATTAGACTCGTTCAGCTCTTTCCAAATCCCCATGCACTGTCCTCAGACTGACATCCAAACACTCTGAAATGTTCGTATTGGAGCCTCCATCGCGTGTATCAAGCAATACAGCATCCCGTTTCCAAATTTCCGGCGGAGTTAATTGCGTCATGGTACTCTGTTTCTCACAGACGCTGACCAACTGTCTCTACTATACGGTAGTCGACAAAATCGAAAACAAACGACGCGCATTCGCGAAGTTATAAACGTAAAATCTTACTCTGTTGTTATATATCGTACCCAAGAACACAAATCGTCATGTCCCAATACTCCTAAATACGTTGGACACTATTGTAAATGGAGGTAATATGCTGTCTAAGTAGTCCACTACTAGAAGTGGTTTACCTACTTCACGCCGCTGGTGAGTATTGTATTTTGTTGATGTTAGAAAAATTAACATTTCATTTCCAACATCCGTTTTGGTTATTCGTCATTCAGTAACCCTTTCTAGATTACAACACCAGTATCTCATGTTTATAAATAGTTTGGTCACAGAAATCAACACTGCATTATCACTTACGTTATGAAAATGCCAGTCACGATGTAAAGTTGATTCTTATGTCTTCAAACGTTAGTTTACGATATATACACGTGTTTGTAATAGACACCCCGCGTTTCTTTTTATTTAAACAATGTATATTACGTATATTGATCTGAACATTCTACAAAGACATAATAAAAAAAGGTTATCCCCGTACGAGTTTGATCTTTGAAGTGCTTCCCACTTTGTACGAGAAACCCCCTTTTAATCAGGAATGCTATAGACCACTCAGACACAGAGTGTCACAGACCAACCAGTTTCTATCGGAGAGCAAGGTTTCTCGAATTTGCAGGCAGGACAAACTGTTTAAAATAGGAAAGAATGTGGCCTCTTTTTCAAGCATGGGTGTCAATGAATAATAAGGGATTAAACATGAATTTATTAATTCTTTTGTATAAGAAACTGAAGAGATATTCACTTTCAAAAATAACTAACCAGGGACGTGAACATGCATTAAAAGTGTAAATAGAAACTTGCTGGCCTGTGAGGTACTGTGTAGATGAGCGGACGAAAACTCTCGAACCAAACGGTTGTCGAACCAACAAAGTGAATATAAAGAATCCCGTCTGAATTGGAACCCGGCTCACCGATTTCCCTCAGACAACCTACCTTACATCATCAAGCGGTCACTTATATAGGTATTGCCCGGGCACCAAGTTGCTTAAATTCGGAGATATTAAATGAGTATACGAAGAATATTTTTACAAACTTTGGGGGCGGTTTCCGCACACCAGAACAAGGACAAAGATCCATATAAATGTATGTTCAAAAAACCTTTGTTTTAATCTTATTAATTTAAAGTCTGGGTTAGACACTCTTATAGTCACAACCGGTCTTACTCCTTCGGGAATTCGTCGTCCCACGGATCCTGTCTCAGCAACAAAGGTGGGCTGACTCGGCTGCCTTCGGACTGGAAATGCCAGCCTCGAATCCATTAGCATGACAGTATGTAAAATTCTATCTGCTTGCTCACGTTATGAATATACAGACATTCTTAAACCGAACACTTCTAACTTAAGTCACTACTACAGACGTTAAAGGTTGAAGGCAGACTACCAGCAAAAGTACACGAATGACAAATGTAAACTAGTCCGCAGGTCAAAACAGCGCCATCAACCGTAAACTTTATTTAAACTTAATAATGCAAAAACAAAGGATTTGCTGACACAGGTTTATATGAACATTATTCCATGTTTGGGTGTAAGGAACACATTTTGTAAGTTTTTATGATACAACATATATATATATATATATATATATATATATATATATATGTGTGTGTGTGTGTGTGTGTGTGTGTGTGAGAGAGAGAGAGATAATAATGCATATATTTTATATATAGAGGAGAATATTAGGGAAATATATGACAAAGTGTAAAAAGGTTTTCGTTTTGCGCCTTTCGTCCTTCGGGATTTCATCGTACTAAATTTGTTATGTTGGTGCGAATACACATGAGCACGAACGACGAGGGATGCTGCGAATTTGAATTTCATCTTATATATATATATATATATATATATATATATATATATATATATATATATATAATCTAGGCGATTTAATTTATATATATATGTTTTTAATTTTGAATCATATATATATATATATATATATATATATATATATATATATGTATATATATATAATTATAACGAAATGCATGCTTTTAGCATCTTCATTAAACAGACGAACAGATGCAGATCGGAGTAGGAATATTTAGAATATCACTGATTGAGGAATGAAACAGGGCTTTGGGTTTACTCGGAGAGCCTAATTTCCACAGGGAGACATCTAACCAAATGCAACAACATTCCTCGGAAATTTAAGTCCCACTTTTTTGTTTGTTTGTCGCCTCGTTGAAAGGGACAAAGGCGAGTCCGAAAACCGACTTCAAAATATTTCTCTTCCTCCTTGATTTTATTCAAAAGGCTAATATATAATAGATATCAATCTTATAAATTTTAGTAACCAGCCTATTAAATCTACACACAGACTCACACACACGGACACACACAAAGACATATATATATATATATATATATATATATATATATATATATATATATATATATATATATATATCTTATTGAATAAGTTATAAACATTATGTCTACATATTTTTATCATAATCCTTTCATATTCACGAATATTTTCCGTATATTACAATTGATTAAGACAAGAACTACACTGTAAGAGTGAGACTCACTTTTATTTCCCAAGTACTTTTTTCAGGAAGAGATGGAAAATAATATATAAATAAAAGTGATTCTCACTGTTACAGTGTATTACTTGTTTTATTCAAGTGTAATATACGGAAAATACTCATTGATATTAAAAGATTATGAGAAAAATATGCAGAATTTGCTGCCTAAAAGTACAAATATATATATATATTATAATTATTTTAAAAAAAATATGATTCATTCTCTACATAAGAGTTCTCATGTTTCAAAAACAAGAGCAAAAAACCTCAATATAATTATTAAAATTAAATTGAATTAAATTATGAAGCCCTGTTTCATCCTCAAGCGAAAATTTAGGAATAACCAATCTTGAAATTTACGCATCTTTATAAGCACTTTCATTCGCAAAATTAATTACTATGGAAACGACCATTTTGATAAGGGGCATACGAGTTAATTTGTATCCACATATCAGTCACCTTCGGAAAGGAGTCAAGCCGAAATAGGGGTAGGGTGTCCATTTCAAAGCGATTGATAGTATTCATATACGCACGTCTTCTGGTCAGTCGGAGCGATAGATAACTGTTGGTACCATAATACGTCGTTAAGTGTCTAAAGAATTTTATTTTATTTATTTATTTTTTTCTAAAGGGCTGTTTCGTACATAAACGCGTCGCACTGAACTACAATTTTTTTGACGACTTCATAAAGGTTTTTTTTTATCTTATCATTAGTTTAAGCTTTTAAACCTTTTATTAGACTATGAAATGTTTTTTTTTAATGCTAATTATTTAATGCGAAAATTTGTTGATGTCGGCCAAAACCGATAACTCATGTCTATGGTTTAATAAATTTTCATTATTTAGAAACTTAATAATGTGTAGTTTTTCATGTAGGCATAAAGGGCACGGGTCATCCCATGTTTTACAAGTTCTTGTTCTATTTATTATTTTACATTTTATTTTTAGTGTTTTATTCATTTCTTTTAAATGCCAAAAATATTTGGATAAGGATGTCTGATTTCTATTTCAAATATTATTGAAGGAGCTTTTGTGTTGTCTCCATCTAATTTTAAAATCATTCTTCGTTGACCCAATGTATATCCTATCAGTGTTAGGACTCTAAATGAATGAGATAGTGCATTGGCATACCACAGATTTTGTGCGGCATTTATTTTCCAACGGGCAGTCTTCGGGTTTTCTACAGTCACATAATTTTTCATTATTTTTGTCTAATTTTAGTTTAGGATTTTTATTAATACTATTTTGGCATGCGTGTTTTTCCAGGATTTTATTCTCATGTTTTTTTCATGATTCTTTCTAGACTGTAACTTAATTTTATGGTGTTTTTATTAAAGATCTTGCTAAGTCTGCTATTAGTAGGAAAGTATTTTCAATTAAAGCTAGGAACTTACGTTCTAGCTTAATACTAACCATTTGGTTGAACGGACGGGTATACGAAATGATTTTTCTTTTCCTTTTTTTCTTCTGGTTAGTATTAGTATTTATGTTAGTGTTTTTGTGTCCGCTATTTTTCAGGGCTGTGTTATAAAAATTACTGTGTTGTTGAAATATTTCCTTATTAACGGAGTTCATGCTGATTCTTTTCTCTATATATGCTTAATTATAGTCGGAGGATGGTTTGACTTAGGGTGTACATACAAGGGGTTAGCGTTAGGTTTTCTATAATGTAGGTATATGTTGTTCATTAATCTAGAGTTACCCCGAGGAAGTTTACCTTTTCAATTTAGTGTTGACTGTAGTTTTTAAATTTAGTTTTCTGAATTCACTATATATTATCTTTCTAATTTTATCTATTTTAAAATTTACGGAGCTCCTCACTACCATGAGCCCGTCATCCCTGTATAGCCCGATGTCCTTAATGTCTAATTCACAGTGTGCGGTAAGATTGTATAGACCGACAAGGTCAGAAGACTCTGCAGAGTCTAAATATCCCATGGTGATGTCAAAATTGTCATTAGTGTTTTTAATACATTGGTCCCCATTATGAATGAGGACAGATTTTTTTGCACTTAAAATTATGTTCATTTCCTCCTTAGTTAAGTCAGAATATACAGTAGCAAACTCTAGGGCAGTGTTGAAGAGATCTCTAGATATTGACTGGTAATAATCCACAATATCGAACTGTTTTAGGGTGCAATCAGGCTTATTGTTGATGTTAGTAAACTAATTGATGACTTCTTTGGTATTAATCCTATTTTTGATTTGCCTAGTGATCCTTTCGAGGATTCTTTTACTTATCTTTCCTATGTCGAGTCTGGTTGGGTTTATCATTCTGGTAGTGAGGTCTTTCTCAAAATCTTGTTTGTAGACATTAAGAGGGATTTTTGAAACATGAGAACTCTTATGTAGCGAAGGAATCTTTATTTTAAATAATTATAATTTAAGCTCTACTTCGGTATGGAGCAATGTTTTCTTAAAAAATAAAAACAAAAATACTCAAGAACCCCGGATTATTTACGTAACCTGTTCTTTCCTATTTTTCTACATATTTGCATATATATATATATATATATATATATATATATATATATATATATATATATATATATATATATATATATGTATGTATGTATATATATATATATATATATATATATATATAATATATATATATATATATGTGTGTGTGTGTGTGCAATTTTTATATATATCATTTATATATTATGCACTCAATATCAGTGATAGAGTTAAAATATTTAGTTGGATTCAATCCAACTATATATAGATATATATATATATATATATATATATATATATATATATATATATATATATATATATATATATATATATATCGTGAGAGAGAGAGAGAGAAAGAGAAAGAGACAGTGAGAAAGACTTTAACTGCATACCAGGGGTTAGAGCTGTCTTCAATATCACACTCACTTGTGACGTTACACAGCCCTTAATTTGTTACTATAAGACCATACCGCAATTCTCCACTACTTTTGGCAAGTATGATTAGAAAAGATTTGCGAGACATTTAAACTCTCTTCCGCACATTAAAATATGAGATTAAAATTTTCCTTCAGGAAAATCAATTAAAAATACAGAAATGGAGTTGATTTAATGTTGGTCGAAATCGGATTTGTTGCCAGAACCACTTCGAAGCTGGGATGGAGCGATTTAAGAAATTAAAAAAAAAAAGCCTGTAAAAAAAAGCAGAAAACTTTCAAAGAATCATTCGATTTTTTAGTTCGTTGAAACAGTTAGACCCTTTTAACCGCGGTCTCGGTTTTAGCGGGTTTCATTCAACTATAACTAAAACTAGAAATAAACAATTTATAATTTTCCTCAATAGCGTTAAAATATAAGAATTGTGATCCTGAAAATCATCCCCTAATGTAGTAACAATACATATAGACGTCCAGACCTTGCGCCATCATGAAGTTTGTCTTTTCCATTCAAGAATTCAGCTGCTCACATTTGCACTGTTGATAGAGCTGAAACCTCTTCCCTTAATATACATGTAAACTTCCAGACATCGGATCATCTTGAAGCATACCTCTTCTTCACCTAAATTCAGCTGTAAACTTTTGAGCGGGATGCCTTCATTTTGCAACCATGCCGTCATGAATATCCAGGGAGGGTGGTCTGAACACTATTTCTGTAGATACTTCATAAGGGCACATTTATCCACTTTTCAAGGTAAGTCGCTACTACCTACATTTGAAATCTACTTTAAACAGTCAACTACCTGTTTACCTGGCAATAATCAGTGAAATTATTAATAAGAATACTTTAAATGAATGCATCCGAGATTTCACATCTTCAGCATCTCCCCTTCCGAAACAATCTCAACCCGCTCACGTATATAAACGATAAATAAATTGACTGAATATAATTTACTTAACAAAGCAGATAACATTGTATACTAAAGTTGCTAAATTCGATATTCAGATCGGATCTTCTATCCTTTATATCCGTCCTGGGTATGACGATAAACTACATCCGCGTTTAGGGTAAGACGATAAACTACATCCGCGTCCAGGGTAAGACGATAAACTACATCCGCGTCCAGGGTAAGACGATAAACTACATCCGCGTCCAGGGTAAGACGATAAACTACGTCCAACAGCAAGGCCTCTGATCAGGAGGTTTTGAGGAGCGTGGAACCACCTCTTAATTGCTGGTGTTCCCAGGTCCACCCTGGCCCACGGTGGTAGCACCTGTTAGGGGTCCCAACTCTGGGCAAATAATTAACCCCAAAACTGAGGTAAAAATCATTATGAAAGTGTAAAAATAGGTTTTAATACCAGAAAAACTTTGTAAAAATTATTACCAGAAATAAATTTAAAAAAAAAAAAAAAACTATTACTAGCAATACGTTTTTGAAAAAAAATATTACCAGCAATACATTTTTAAAACAATATTACCAGTTATACATTTTTGAGGCAAAATATTAGCAGGAAAAAAAGTTGTCTGCATTAAATGACCCAAGGGGGTTGATATGCCGTAAAAGAAACCGAACAAACAAAACAAACCAAACAAACAAAACAAACCAAGTGAGTAATTAAAAAAGAACTTTTTACGAAAATAAAACTATCCAAGATTGTAAATTCCCTAAAAGAATTTGGATTTTACTCAAAAAATTGTTTAAATATATATGTATACATACACACCTTCTTTTTTTTACCAAACTATCGCTACGAATCTGTTTCAAAATCTTGTAGGCATTAAACGACGCACTGAGGTTGATACGTCATAAAATAATCAACCAACCAAATCTATCCGTTATATATATATATCTATTCGTAAGAAAGAATATACTTATAATTGTTCAATGTTAGCATGTGTTATTCCTGTTCATTTATGTTATCTAACAGCATCTAAGGTAAGAACGAATCCTCTGTCTTTCGTATACCTTTCATCCTAGTTTTCTTCTCCCATGTACCAGGAGATACTGGGCGATCATGTCTCTACACCATTTTCTTTTCGTTGTTGCATTTAGTACGGTTTGCCTTTGAACATCACGTCTCGACTCTCTGTTCAGCCACTAATTTACACAAGCTGGAGCCCCTGCTATTTGCCTCAGGGTTCTTGATAAGATCCAGAGACTGATATGCAATGTAATTGGCCCTGATCTGTCATCTCGTCTGCAGTCGCTCTCTCACAGACGCGCCGTTGCCTCGCTCTGTCTTTTTTACAAATACTTTCACGGTAATTCCTCTGATGAGCTGCTTTCGCTGGTTCCCAGGCCTCATGAATTTAAGCGTCCTACGAGGCTGGCATCCCGTTCCCACCCCTTCACTGTTGAAACTGTTAAATGCAGACATCTCTTCTACTCCAATAGCTTCATGTCTCGCACATCTCGCCTGTGGAAGTCCCTTCCTTATTTCTGTTTCCCTGAAACATACAATCTCCAACTATTTAAGTGTAAATTAAGTTGCCTTGATCTATCCACTTCCCTTCTCCACATCCTCTCCTTTACCACTCCTATCTGCTCTTCCTCCAAACCTTCTGTAACCCCTTGTGTGCTAGTGGCGTCCAGCCTTGCTTGGGGTGAAAAGCTTAAAAAAGAAAAAAAAAGATTGTCAAATCGCTGCCGTGCCCTGTCTCGCTTGCCTAGAATATGTCCTGTGAGGGTCAACATTTTCCAAGTTCGTTTTCCTCATTGTGCGTTCTATAAATCTTTCTTTCTGTCTTAACACTTCCTCGTTACTCAAATATTCCAACCATGCTATTCTCGGCGTCCTTCCGTAAAACGACACTATTTTTAGGATCAAGCCCCTTCATCATGGAGGAATATGTATCAATTCACTGCTATCCTGTACATTGCTATAATTGTTCTGTTAAATTAGTTATTTTTTATTAATTGTTTTATTGTGCCTAATATAATCTCAAGGGCGAATGTTCTATCCGTCACATAACTTTCCTTGGGGTATATTGTTATAATTATTCTATTTTATTATTAGCTATTGTTGCTGTGTCTAAGATCTACGGAATCTTCTATCCGTCACATAACTTTTATTACAGTCTATTGCTATAAATGTTCTATTATATTATTAGTTACTGTTGTTAATCTCTTATTGTGCCTAATATGATCTACGGTAAGAACGAATCATCTATCCTTCACATAACTTTTCGTATAATGTATTGTTATAATTGTTCTATTTTATTATTAGGTATTGTTGTTAATCGCTTATTGTGCCTAAGATCTACGGTAAGAACGAATCTTGTATCCATCTCATCACAGTCTATTGTAAGAATTGTTATCTTTTATAATTAGATATTGTTAAACTCTTATTGGGCCTAATAAGATCTACGGTATGAACGAATCTTCTATCCGTCACATAACTTTTATTACATTCTATTGCTATAACTGTCCTATTTTTTTATTTAGTTATTTTTGTCATTCTCTTATTCTGTCTAATATGATCTATCTTTTACATTACTTTTTCTACAGTCGGTCAGTTAAGTGACACGTGATACAGCCTTAGTTGATCATGTCTCTTTCGATTCATGAATGACTAGGCAGATTTTCCCGCATTTTCCTTCTATGGCCGACTGTTTGCCAATCATGTATATGCGAGTGAGTTTCTCATACTATTCAGCCCATAGCTGGGAAGAAGAGAGATGGATTTATAACGTTCTAAAAGATATTTGCACGAACCTAACTGGATATCGTCTCTCCCTTTTCTCATTCCGAGTCGATATCCGAAACACCACAACACATATCCCGTTTTTTTTTTACTACAGTATATCAAAAGTATGTTGTTATAATTGATATGTTTTGTTATTAGTTATTGTTGTTAATCGATTATTTTGTAGAATACGACCGATGGTAAAAGCAATTCCGTCACATAAGATTTTGTACAGTATATTGCTATAAATTATCTTATTTATTACGAGTTATTTTTGTAAAATATTAAATTAATTTTTTTATTATTCCTTGGAGAAAAAAAAACGTATGAATAATATTTGGTTAGTCTTAACATTTTTATGCAACTGAAGAAGAATTTTGAAAATTATCAGCAAGAATTAGGTGTGGCCTGGTCTATGAGATCACCAAAATCTTATTCTATACATATCTTTAAAAAAACAAACGGCTGGCGCGTGTAACAAAGTGGCTATCCGCTCTGAAAATGGCTTTGGCTTTCAGAGATCAAATTCCAACCGAGACCGATACGTTCGCATTCGAACCAATATCCTTAAGAAAGATAAGAATTCAAATCATCTACCAGCAGCAAGTTGTAATAGAAAGATAGAGTAGGGAAGATAGCATTCTTTAGCAGACAGTCTAGAGAAGGAGAATTCCGAATTCAAAATAATTTAGGAGTGGGAATACCAACAATCCAACCTATTATGGTAAGGATCTTTGAACCTATATTCCACAGTGGAGTTTACAGGACTTACAAATATACACAGCGTAAAACCAGTTATATGAATTGAATGAAAAATGTTCTTATGTAATTCACCAATATCAAGTTTCCATGAATTACGTATTACCAGATAAATATATGAGGGTGAAATAATAAATAGAAATATCAAATCTGTACTTTTGCGGAGAGTGGGGTTTGAAAACTGAGTTCTTCATAAAATAATGGAAATTCAGGAGAAGTCAAAAATTATTCTTTCTTGGTCTGTTCGATATGTTATATTTCGTTCTCTTGGGCTTTCCCTTTGCTACATTGACTATATGAACTTAAGATTAGTATTTAATTGGAAGCTCGACCTAATCATTTTATTTTTGAAATAGATAAAAGTGAGCATAGATTCTATTCTGCTGCTTTGTCTAATCACACCTCTTGCCTGTGGAAATCTCTTGCTGCTTCTTGATTTCTTGTCAACTACCATCTTCGAAAGTTAAATGCAACGTTAACGTCTGTCGCTATCTTCTGAATTTTTGAATGCTGTACTTTGATCATTCTGTCACATTAGATCTTGTTCTTTTTATTGACCTTTCTCCTCGGTAAGATTTCCTCAGTTTCCTTCACTGTCTGTAACACCTTGCATCTTTGTGGCTTCATCGCATTCCTTGGGTGAAAGGACTAGAAAAATTATCAGTCACCTTGAATCTTGTTCTTTTTATTGACCTTTCTCCTCGGTAAGATTTCCTCAGTTTCCTTCACTGTCTGTAACACCTTGCATCTTTGTGGCTTCATCGCATTCCTTGGGTGAAAGGACTAGAAAAATTATCAGTCACCTTGAATCTTGTTCTTTTTATTGACCTTTCTCCTCGGTAAGATTTCCTCAGTTTCCTTCACTGTCTGTAACACCTTGCATCTTTGTGGCTTCATCGCATTCCTTGGGTGAAAGGACTAGAAAAATTATCAGTCACCTTGAATCTTGTTCTTTTTATTGACCTTTCTCCTCGGTAAGATTTCCTCAGTTTCCTTCACTGTCTGTAACACCTTGCATCTTTGTGGCTTCATCGCATTCCTTGGGTGAAAGGACTAGAAAAATTATCAGTCACCTTGAATCTTGTTCTTTTTATTGACCTTTCTCCTCGGTAAGATTTCCTCAGTTTCCTTCACTGTCTGTAACACCTTGCATCTTTGTGGCTTCATCGCATTCCTTGGGTGAAAGGACTAGAAAAATTATCAGTCACCTTGAATCTTGTTCTTTTTATTGACCTTTCTCCTCGGTAAGATTTCCTCAGTTTCCTTCACTGTCTGTAACACCTTGCATCTTTGTGGCTTCATCGCATTCCTTGGGTGAAAGGACTAGAAAAATTATCAGTCACCTTGAATCTTGTTCTTTTTATTGACCTTTCTCCTCGGTAAGATTTCCTCAGTTTCCTTCACTGTCTGTAACACCTTGCATCTTTGTGGCTTCATCGCATTCCTTGGGTGAAAGGACTAGAAAAATTATCAGTCACCTTGAATCTTGTTCTTTTTATTGACCTTTCTCCTCGGTAAGATTTCCTCAGTTTCCTTCACTGTCTGTAACACCTTGCATCTTTGTGGCTTCATCGCATTCCTTGGGTGAAAGGACTAGAAAAATTATCAGTCACCTTGAATCTTGTTCTTTTTATTGACCTTTCTCCTCGGTAAGATTTCCTCAGTTTCCTTCACTGTCTGTAACACCTTGCATCTTTGTGGCTTCATCGCATTCCTTGGGTGATGGACTAGAAAAATTATCAGTCACCTTGAATCTTGTTCTTTTTATTGACCTTTCTCCTCGGTAAGATTTCCTCAGTTTCCTTCACTGTCTGTAACACCTTGCATCTTTGTGGCTTCATCGCATTCCTTGGGTGAAAGGACTAGAAAAATTATCAGTCACCTTGAATCTTGTTCTTTTTATTGACCTTTCTCCTCGGTAAGATTTCCTCAGTTTCCTTCACTGTCTGTAACACCTTGCATCTTTGTGGCTTCATCGCATTCCTTGGGTGAAAGGACTAGAAAAATTATCAGTCACCTTGAATCTTGTTCTTTTTATTGACCTTTCTCCTCGGTAAGATTTCCTCAGTTTCCTTCACTGTCTGTAACACCTTGCATCTTAGTGGCTTCATCGCATTCCTTGGGTGAAAGGACTAGAAAAATTATCAGTCACCTTGAATCTTGTTCTTTTTATTGACCTTTCTCCTCGGTAAGATTTCCTCAGTTTCCTTCACTGTCTGTAACACCTTGCATCTTTGTGGCTTCATCGCATTCCTTGGGTGAAAGGACTAGAAAAATTATCAGTCACCTTGAATCTTGTTCTTTTTATTGACCTTTCTCCTCGGTAAGATTTCCTCAGTTTCCTTCACTGTCTGTAACACCTTGCATCTTTGTGGCTTCATCGCATTCCTTGGGTGAAAGGACTAGAAAAATTATCAGTCACCTTGAATCTTGTTCTTTTTATTGACCTTTCTCCTCGGTAAGATTTCCTCAGTTTCCTTCACTGTCTGTAACACCTTGCATCTTTGTGGCTTCATCGCATTCCTTGGGTGAAAGGACTAGAAAAATTATCAGTCACCTTGAATCTTGTTCTTTTTATTGACCTTTCTCCTCGGTAAGATTTCCTCAGTTTCCTTCACTGTCTGTAACACCTTGCATCTTTGTGGCTTCATCGCATTCCTTGGGTGAAAGGACTAGAAAAATTATCAGTCACCTTGAATCTTGTTCTTTTTATTGACCTTTCTCCTCGGTAAGATTTCCTCAGTTTCCTTCACTGTCTGTAACACCTTGCATCTTTGTGGCTTCATCGCATTCCTTGGGTGAAAGGACTAGAAAAATTATCAGTCACCTTGAATCTTGTTCTTTTTATTGACCTTTCTCCTCGGTAAGATTTCCTCAGTTTCCTTCACTGTCTGTAACACCTTGCATCTTTGTGGCTTCATCGCATTCCTTGGGTGAAAGGACTAGAAAAATTATCAGTCACCTTGAATCTTGTTCTTTTTATTGACCTTTCTCCTCGGTAAGATTTCCTCAGTTTCCTTCGCTGTCTGTAACACCTTGCATCTTTGTGGCTTCATCGCATTCCTTGGGTGAAAGGACTAGAAAAATTATCAGTCACCTTGAATCTTGTTCTTTTTATTGACCTTTCTCCTCGGTAAGATTTCCTCAGTTTCCTTCACTGTCTGTAACACCTTGCATCTTTGTGGCTTCATCGCATTCCTTGGGTGAAAGGACTAGAAAAATTATCAGTCACCTTGAATCTTGTTCTTTTTATTGACCTTTCTCCTCGGTAAGATTTCCTCAGTTTCCTTCACTGTCTGTAACACCTTGCATCTTTGTGGCTTCATCGCATTCCTTGGGTGAAAGGACTAGAAAAATTATCAGTCACCTTGAATCTTGTTCTTTTTATTGACCTTTCTCCTCGGTAAGATTTCCTCAGTTTCCTTCACTGTCTGTAACACCTTGCATCTTTGTGGCTTCATCGCATTCCTTGGGTGAAAGGACTAGAAAAATTATCAGTCACCTTGAATCTTGTTCTTTTTATTGACCTTTCTCCTCGGTAAGATTTCCTCAGTTTCCTTCACTGTCTGTAACACCTTGCATCTTTGTGGCTTCATCGCATTCCTTGGGTGAAAGGACTAGAAAAATTATCAGTCACCTTGAATCTTGTTCTTTTTATTGACCTTTCTCCTCGGTAAGATTTCCTCAGTTTCCTTCACTGTCTGTAACACCTTGCATCTTTGTGGCTTCATCGCATTCCTTGGGTGAAAGGACTAGAAAAATTATCAGTCACCTTGAATCTTGTTCTTTTTATTGACCTTTCTCCTCGGTAAGATTTCCTCAGTTTCCTTCACTGTCTGTAACACCTTGCATCTTTGTGGCTTCATCGCATTCCTTGGGTGAAAGGACTAGAAAAATTATCAGTCACCTTGAATCTTGTTCTTTTTATTGACCTTTCTCCTCGGTAAGATTTCCTCAGTTTCCTTCACTGTCTGTAACACCTTGCATCTTTGTGGCTTCATCGCATTCCTTGGGTGAAAGGACTAGAAAAATTATCAGTCACCTTGAATCTTGTTCTTTTTATTGACCTTTCTCCTCGGTAAGATTTCCTCAGTTTCCTTCACTGTCTGTAACACCTTGCATCTTTGTGGCTTCATCGCATTCCTTGGGTGAAAGGACTAGAAAAATTATCAGTCACCTTGAATCTTGTTCTTTTTATTGACCTTTCTCCTCGGTAAGATTTCCTCAGTTTCCTTCACTGTCTGTAACACCTTGCATCTTTGTGGCTTCATCGCATTCCTTGGGTGAAAGGACTAGAAAAATTATCAGTCACCTTGAATCTTGTTCTTTTTATTGACCTTTCTCCTCGGTAAGATTTCCTCAGTTTCCTTCACTGTCTGTAACACCTTGCATCTTTGTGGCTTCATCGCATTCCTTGGGTGAAAGGACTAGAAAAATTATCAGTCACCTTGAATCTTGTTCTTTTTATTGACCTTTCTCCTCGGTAAGATTTCCTCAGTTTCCTTCACTGTCTGTAACACCTTGCATCTTAGTGGCTTCATCGCATTCCTTGGGTGAAAGGACTAGAAAAATTATCAGTCACCTTGAATCTTGTTCTTTTTATTGACCTTTCTCCTCGGTAAGATTTCCTCAGTTTCCTTCACTGTCTGTAACACCTTGCATCTTAGTGGCTTTATCGCATTCCTTGCCGTGAAGAGACTAAAATGTCATCTGTCTCCTTGAATCCTGTGTTTTTATTGTCCTTTTTCCTCAGTAATATTTTTCAGCTTCCGACACTCTCAATAATTCCTTTCGTCTTAGTGGCTTGATCACCTTGCTTGCAATGAAATGATATAAAAATGTATTGTGTGAATTCAAACGATGACATTCCGCAACTATTTACAAGAGGAAAAAAACATCAGAAGCAGCTAAATTGTACAGATCATTTTTCTTGCAGGCAATTTTCCTGAGCATTCCGCTGAAATACTGTTTCTGTTGCGATGAACACTCCTCTCCAGAATATGATTTAGACGCATTCATAATAGACACACATGCTGATGCTGAGAATCCATCTAACAATATTTACATCTTCCGCTTATTCAGATGGCAGTCGGAAATAAATAAATAGAAAGAAAGCATATAGTGAAATGAAAAGTAACTTTTAAGCAATAAAATAAAAATACGAATAAATTAAAAAATCCATTCCTAAAAAATAGTCTTTATAGGATACGAAACTGATCAGATCAGTATATTTCGAAAATTGTGAAAGATTTATTTTCAAAAGCAATATTCGCACTTTGCTTAACCAGGAAGTTCTTCGTGGCAGAGACATCAAAACAAGTTTTATCTAATAACAGTTTTCCGCCGTGGAACACATGTTAGAATCCTGCTGGATAGAGGATATTTTCTCATAAGATTTCTTGAATATTTTTGTGGTGTCCTCCCTCTAAAGAGTCTATGTTGGTCTCTTCCGGCAAATATATGAATAGTACGAGCGAAGGCATTGAGGGAACAGACAAACAGATCAGGTCGCACTGTACCTTCGAACTCTCTGCCTTGAGCAGAGATGAACCCGGACGAGGCTTTGCCGAAGAACAAAGTTTCGTCCGGGAAGGAAGACAGGCGCGGACCCGATTATGCGGGTTCTACGGGGATATTTTTGACCGAGCCTACTGGCTCGGGGAACCCACGGTAAACTCGGCCTTGTGCTACATACATCCCTCGTGGGGGAGGCTGTTAAATATTAACAGTCAAACAGATCTGTTTGCACTGTGCTGTCGAACTCTCTGCCTTAAATATAAACACTCGAATAGATTGAACGCTGTCAACCGACACACACTAACTAGTCGTAAAATACGCTTGTGTTGTACTTACTGTTTATATATATGCTATATCTGCAACACTTGTTTGGTTATTTCTTTTAATTATTTATTGGTCACAACAAATATCGAGGCCGCTAGATGTAAATATATATATATATATATACCGTTTAATAAATTAAATAAAAACAAAGCATCTACTAAAATATGAGTATCCGTGAATATATATATATATATATATATATATATATATATATATATATATATATATATATATATAAATATATATATATATATAAATATATATATATATATATACATATACATATACATATACATATATATATATACATATACATATATATATATACATATACATATATATATACATATACATATATATATATATATATATATATATATATATATATATATATATATATATATATATATATATATATATATATATATATATATATATATATATATACACACACAGAGTGGGGGGAAACAAGTATTCGTACGCAAAGAAATCTTTATTTTATTGTATTTCCAACTAATGAATAAACATACGTTTCGCATATAACTTTAATTAAATATGCATGAAAAAAATAGCAAAAATAAATATGCATAAATAAATTGTTTCAACGGAAATAAATCCCATATATCCATTTTAATGGGTGAAAAAATTATTCGTACGATAAAAAAAAGTATACATAATCTTCATTTAATACGATGTAGAATAGCCTTTATTCGCTTCTGTAGCAAAATACCTTTTCTTGTAGTTTTCAGTTAATGATTTGCACATTTTTATTGGTATTTTGTTACATTCACATATGGTTTTCAGATCCGGGAGGTTTGTTGGCACTCTGCAATTGGTTTAAATTTTCAAATAACGCCAGACATTATCGACTGGGTTTAAATCTGGGGATTGACTTGGCCATTTCAAGATATATACATATTTTTCAGTAAGACGTTTCTTCGTAAATTTTTTAGTGTGCTTGGGATCATTATCCTGTTCGAAGATCCAATCAGGGGAAAGTTCAAGATTTTCAAAGGAAATCATTAGCTTTGCTTCCAAAATACACACATGATCAAAAATTTAAGACCACGTAATTTTTTTTTTAAAAAGACAATTTTTCATGGAAAAATTTTAAACATTTCTTACTTAAGGTTACTAATTTTATAATATAAATGGTTATGTAGAAAAAATTATAATCTGAACATTTTATTGAGAAATTGACATTTTTATAAAATGAGGCGTTTTACACTTGATCAAAATTATAAGACCAGAGGCCAAAATCTACGAAATTTTACGAAAAGTGTACGAAAACATTCAACAACCAAATTTAATAATGAGTTCTAGCTCCACTGGTTTTGATGACTTCAAAAATTCTCTGGGGCATGCTAGAAATTAGTGTTTCCATTAAGCTGTGAGGAATATTGTTCCAGTTTCTGAAGATAACTGCACAAAGTTCATTTTTTGTTGAATATTGTTTCCCATTTCGATAAAAATCTCTTGCCATCCATCCCCAAATATTTTCAATTGGGTTCAAGTCCGGTGAGCATGCAGGATGTCTCAAGAGATGGACCATATTTTTTGTAGAAAGGTCAAGGTCTGGCATGCAGCGTGGATTGCGGCATTATCCTGTTGGAATAAACATCCATCCCCACACAAACGATGGCCCTCCGTCAACAACGATGCTTTTTGTAGCAGGCTAATATAACCAGCCGCTGTCTGACGACCCTGCACCACTTGGAGTTCCCTCTGTAAGAAAAGGCACCCCATACCATTGGGGAACCTCCACCACTATAATGTGTGGAGAAAATTTCAGGAGGCATATTTTTGTTATGCCAATATCTTTGGAAGCCATCAGGACCATTTAGATTGAATTTTTTCTTATCAGAAAACAGAACTTTCTTCCACTTCTCAATGCCCCATGTTTGGTATTCACAACGAAAGCTTAAACGTTTCACTTTGTGACGGGGAGGCAGCCGAGGAATTTGTTTGCGCTTTTTATTCACCATGCCTTCTTGTCGTAAATGTCATCTGATGGTTACTGGACGGCAATCAGCATCTGTGGTTGCCTTAATTTGACTAGAAGAAACTCCACTGGCTTTCACAACAAACCGTCTTATTCTCCTACTCAATGCTGGAGAAATTCTTTTTTTTTGTGGGGGGAGCTTACCAGTAGACTTTGCGTTTCCATAATTCGCACTGTCCTTCAGAAATTTTCAAATCACATTTTTACTGCGATTTACCTGATCTGCGATCGCCCCCTGTGACAAACCTTGATTATGGAAATCTATAATTTGAGCACGTTCAACTTCGGTAAGTTTGCTTGCTTTAGGCATGGTGACACCTTTACGCATTGATTGCTAATCTCTAACTGAACTAAAAACATTGGAATTACCTTAGATCTAACAATTTATACGCCCTGGTCTTATAATTTTGATCAAATGTAAAACGCCTTATTTTATATAAATGTCCATTTTTGAATAAATTGATTGGATTATACCTTTTCGTCTACATAACCTTTTAGATTATCGAATTAGTAACCTTTAGTAAGAAAAAGGTTATAATGTATCCATGACAAACAGTCTTTCATAAAAAATTTTTCAAGTGGGTTAAATTTTTGATCAGGAGTATATTTTGATATGCAACGGCATTCATTCTACCATCTAGTACTGGGAGGTTGCCAAAAGATTTGAAGAAAATCATCCCCCAAAACAAGATACAGCCACCACTGAATTTCACAATTGGAACTGTGTTCTTTTGTTTGAAGGCATCGGCATCTTTCCTCCATACATGATATCTAGAATTACATTCAAACAATTCAATTTTGGTTTCGTCTGTCCATAATACTCATTCCCAAAACTATTTTTCCTTATCCTTATGATCACGAACGACTTTCAATCTGGCATCTCTGTGTCTTTTCAATAACAGTGGAGTTTTCCAAGGGGAGCGCGACTTTAGATTGTTCCTATGAATTACATTGCGTATTGTTCATTTAGTGACACTAATGCCTGACGAAAATAAATCATCCTGCAAATCTTGACGAGTAACCATTGGATTTTGTTTAATTTGACGCATTAATTTCTTCGAAGGTTTTGAATAAATCGTCCGTGGAACATCTGCCCTTCTTTGGTTTTCAACAGTTTTGCGATTTTTATACATTGCAATGAATCAACTAATGGGAGAAATGAAATATTCATGCTGTCTGATTTTTTTTCTGTAACTTTTACCTTCTTTCCAGAGCTTCAGAATCAACTCTGTTTGCGAATTCATCAAATCTTTACCTCTTTCCATGATGGTAATCTTAATGCACGAATATCCTTTACAGAATCCCCTGTTTGTATATTTTACGCTAAAAATAACTACTGATATCATTATTGGAACATTCTAGAATATTACACTTGTATAATCTAGAGTATTAAAGCAATTCAAATTTTAAAAACCTGAAATTTTCCATTGTACGAATACTTTTTTCATGCATTAAATTGGATAAATGGGATTTACTTCTATAAAATCAATTTTCTTCCTGTTTTCTATGCACATTTATTATGCAACTGTTTACAGTTAATTATAGGAAAAATATGTTTATTCATTAGTTGGAAATACAAGAAATTAAAAGTCACCCTTCTTTAATTTGGCGAAGTTCTTGAACACCTGTTCTTCATTGGTTTTCAGCAGTTTCCATTTTTTTATACCTTGCAATGAATGAACATTTGAGATTTTTATACCTTGCAATAAATGAATATTCCACTTCCTAGAATTAAGTAGTAAGTGGAATATTCAGGTCATTCTGAGATTTTCCAGTACGTTTTTCCTTCTCCCCAGAGTTTAACAATCAGCTGTTTTTGCGAATGTTCCAATTCTATATCTATGGCCATGATGATAAACTTCTTGCACGAATATCAATTACAGAAAGATTCCACTTGAATAGTCTAGAGTATTAAAGCAAACTAAATGTTTTAGAATTTGAAATTTGTATTTCATGAATACTTCTTCCACCCATTAAAGATGATAAATCGGATTTATTTCTATTAAAGAAATTGTTTTCTGTTTTCAGTGTATATTTAGTTATTATGCTTCTGTTTACAGATAATTATATGAAAAGTATGCTTATTCATTAGTTAGAATTACAATAAATTAAAAATTTGATTGTGTACGAATATTTCTATCCCCCACTCTGTATATATATATATATATATATATATATATATATATATATATAAATAAGAAATTGTTAGTAGGATTTCAGATAATCATAATTAAATAATTCATCGAGTTTTAGAAGAAACCTCAACAGAATGCAGAAAGCACTGGACGGCCGTATCGTCCTATATTTGGGACTCATCAGTAGTGCGCATCCACTACCAGGAATTGAAACCCGGACAGTTACGCTGTTAAGCAAACGTCATACCAACTGTGCCCCCGTTGACGAAGAGGTAACGAATTAAACTCGATATAGCGCCGCTCATTCACATATTCCGTGGTGGAACTCGTCCAAGTTCCTTAAACCAAGGATTGTTCCCCCGAGAGCCACGACTACTATCAACAAGCCGCTCCATCCAGAGCATTAGAAGCCGGTTCAAGCAAGGATATACAAGGAATTGGTAGGAGGATTTGAGATAAATGAACTTGGATGAGTTCCACCACGGAATATGTGAATGAGCGACGCTCTGTCGAGATTAATTCGTTACCTCTTCGTCACCGGGGCCCGTCGTACAGCTGGTGTGATGTTTGCTTAATAACGTAACTGTCCGGGTTTCAATTCCTGGTACTGGATGAGCATTGGTGATGACTCCCAAATATAGAACGAAACGACCGTCCAGTGCTTTCTGCATTCTGTTGAGGTTTTTTTTTAAAGCTCGATGAATTAATTGATTATGATATATATACATGGATATAGATAATATTAGTGGTAAATATACACATACATATGCAGTCATATATCTAAAATATAAATATATATACATACATACATACATACACATACATATATATATATATGTATAAAAAATAATTCCAAGAGGATAGAATCCAGGTAGAACTCAATATCCAGGGCAGAGTAAGGATATCATAAAAAGGCTTAAAAACTAATATTCCATGGTTATAATTTATTCTATTGGAATCGCAAATACGATCCAATTCATCAGACATACAAATGATGAATTGTATCGTATTTACGATTCCAATGCAATAAATTATAAACATGGAATATTAGTGTTTAAGCCTTTTTATCATATATATATATATATATATATATATATATATATATATATATATATATATATATATATATGCAGGGTTCGATGGATGAATTGCTGTCTAAATTACGCAAAAATGACAATAGCACTGAGACCTCATTTTAACAGTTATATTTACCAAAGTTACACGAAATATTCTAAAATAGTAAGGCGTAAGTTTGTTCAATAAAATCGCCATTGGCATCAATCACGGCCTTCAGCTGACTTGAATCTCCTGTATCTCATCTGAATGATCTTCTTGTTTAAGTTGATGAATGCTGGTCATAAACCTTGCCTTCGGTTCATCGTTGTTGTTTGAAGGAGTTTTGGTGGTCTCTCGTTCAACTGCGCCCCATACTAAATAATCAAAGTGCGTGCAGTCTGGGCAGTTAGGTGACCTGTTCTAAGGTTGAATATGGTTTGCCGTATAGGAAGTTAGGTGCCCTGACGTAAGGGGTGATGAGGTCGCAGGAATTTTCTGACATCCATTGCTTGTATGGTATTGTGTAGACTCCTGTTGCCACACTTATGGTCTTCCAGCAGACACACCCTGGACCTAGGGCAGCGCTACCTCATCAAGGCAATTGATGTAGGCATCCGTGTTGATATATATATTAAATAATATTAAAAACAGAGTGTTAATAATATTATATTAAAAGATTACTTATCTTTTAAATATCAATTTCAACCCGACATCTATTTTCTTTGGTAAAATTTCCAGTCTTCAGGGGTTGTGGTTTTAAATATTATTTACAATTTTTTCAATTTCAATTTTTCAATTTTTTCAATTAAAAAAAAAACAAACAATGAAAATACCGCTTAAAACCACAGCGTTGGAAGACTGGGAATTTTAAGAAGAAACATCGATATTCGGACAAAATTGATGTTTAAAATTTAATTAATCTTTTCATATAATATTATATATATATATATATATATATATATATATATATATATATATATATATATATATATATATATATATTTAACTTAGATTATTTTTTAATATTAGGACGAAGCTTAATCATAAGTAAAGCGGCTTGTTTTAGGTTTTGGAATTATTTTATTGTGGCCTTTATCCATTTTGACAAATAAATTATAACTTGACGCAAGTACTGAAAAGAGGAAAACGAAAGGAGAGTAACAATTCGATAGGATAAAAAGTAGAAGACTCAAATACAACGATTTAAAAAGCAAGATAATGAATATTCATAAAGTAAAAATGAAAATGAAAGTACATTACATTTGAAATGGATTTTAAACTGGAGAGACAGAAAGAGATAGATAGATAGTGAAAGATTTCAGCGAAGAGAATAGAATTTTAAATTATTTTGTTTGTTTAAACTTCCACATTTATTTCTTTTATTTTTCTCGTATGTATTTTCTTCAGTTTTTATGTTTGTATGACCATACTTTAATTTCTAATCGCATTTGTTTTCACTTTCACTTTCACTTTCACTTTCAGCCATGTTTTTTTTATTCGTTCTCTCAATACATAAATCTTTATAGTTCGTTTTCCATCATCACTCTCACTACATTCACACAATCCCACGCAATGGAGTTCAAGTCTTCATACCTTAATTTCACGGTTGGAAAATTTGTAAATATTAACTTTAGAGTCGTGTGACGCGCCCCTTTCTGGCAAAGAGAAACAAAGTGCCCTATTTTCATCCATAAATATGATGGGAATTCTATTGATGTGTTATATACATTTTCTATATTATGAATGGCACAATCTGCGTTTTGTATCCCTGTGCGTCTTATTCGGTGGTCGTCTTAGTGTGTTTTATGAAATGTAAACAAAATTCGTTTCCCGTGTTGTCGGGTGTATGTTTTACCTTGCAGGTTTTATGAGAGTTTTTTTTTTTTGTATGTCTTTTTTTTCTGTAAATCATTGGGTATTTCTAATGCATTGCGTCAGAAAATGTAGCAATGTGTGCTTGTAAACTATGAATATCTTTTTTTATGTTTTGCTGTACACATATGATTGACCATATCAATTGTATGAAGAGTACTTATCTGTTGTTGTTTTTTTATTATTATTTTCGGTCTCCAAATAAATCAATGGAAGATGGACAATCTCCTCACAGATAAAAGAAAAGAAATGTTGTTCTACAGAAGGTTGCTGAGGATGCTATAGACCGATGAGGAATGGCGAAGTTTTAGAGAAAATGGAAACAAGAAGAACGCATACTTTACACAAGAAAGAGACATAGAATGGTTGACACGGATAAATATTTGTATATGATATAATGGATAATTAGGCGGTGTAAAACGCAATTTTTTTAATTTTTTTTGTTAAACACGCCGCTACGCCATACAAAGTGTCAGATATAGATTGAAGAACCACCCAGAGACTACGGACACAATCTGCAAAAGGCGTTTGTGTTTTAGTAGCTGTCGTTGGAGAAGTTGTGCATCATCCTATACTGCGAGATCTAGACTCTAGGAAAGCATCAAGAACAAAAATTCCCCGAGTCCTCAACAACCGTTGGTTGCGCTGCGAGCACCGATCCCTGCCTCCGGTTCAATCAGAGAGCGCAGCTTCGGGCATCTGTTCCCCAGGGCTGGGCACCTCAGAGTGTGTTTTCCTCAGTTGTGCCTCCCGCGGAGCTGCACCTTAGTCGCACTCTCCCCGAAGACAGAAAGGCAACTGAGCGATGATAACATCCTACCCGGTATGTACCAGGTTAGTATTAGTATTAGCATTAATATGCAGAACTATTTGAACATATCAGTTAGTTAATGTTGTTGTTTTTTTAATATATAATTCAAAGAAAGAGAGAGCTAACGAAAAGTAGGAATGAAAGACAGAAGAAAACGGTTTAAAAAAGACAGAAAAAGTCTAATGGGAAGGAAAGAAAGAAAGAAAGAAAGAAAGAAAGAAAGATGAGAAACGAAGGATTAAACAAAGACTGAAAGAAGTACGAGAAAAAAGAAGGAATGAGGATAAAAAGAATTAAAATATCATGAGAAAAATAAAAGGAAAAAAGAGTGATGAGAAAGAAATATAGACAGAAAAAAAGAACTGAGAAAGAAAGAAAAAATGATAAGAAAGAAAGAAAGAAAGAAAAAGTGATAAGAAAGAAAGAAAGAAAGAAAGAAAGAATGATGAGAAAGAACACTATTTACATTATTCGGATTATTGTCCTCATCTTTGTCGCCATATTTATTACAATATTTCGGCCGTTGTACGCTCCGGCACTTTTTCAGGTGGTTGGAATGTCGAACTGAACCCTTTATTCCGCTCACTGGGGTAGGCTGTTCTAGTTCCACGTACCATGTTTAATAGATATCAGTTATCAGTTATCTCATGTTAATTCCCCTCTCCAAGTTCTGCATTCCCTTAACTCGCACTCTTTGGGTCCTGTCAATGGATCTAACAAACGCCTTTGTCCACTGTGCCATGTATCTTGAAGAAGGCCGGAGCGTACAACGCCCGAAACGTTGTAATAAATATGGCGACAAAGATGAGGACAATAGTCCGAATAATGTAAATAATGTACATAAAACCTCATCTCAAAAATATAGACAGATACTGAAAGGCCGAAACGTTGTAATAAATATGGCGACAAAGATGAGGAAAATAGTCCGAATAATGTAAATAGTGTACATAAAACCTCATCTCAAAAATATAGACAGATACTGAAAGGCCGAAACGTTGTAATAAGTATGGCGACAAAGATGAGGAAAATAGTCCGAATATGTAAATAGTGTACATAAAACCTCATCTCAAAAATATAGACAGATATTGAAAAGCTGAAACGTTGTAATAAATATGGCGACAAAGATGAGGAAAATAGTCCGAATAATGTAAATGGTGTACATAAAACCTCATCTCAAAAATATAGACAGATACTGAAAGGCCGAAACGTTGTAATAAATATGGCGACAAAGATGAGGAAAATAGTCCGAATAATGTAAATAGTGTACATAAAACCTCATCTCAAAAATATAGACAGATATTGAAAAGCTGAAACGTTGTAATAAATATGGCGACAAAGATGAGGAAAATAGTCCGAATAATGTAAATAGTGTACATAAAACCTCATCTCAAAAATATAGACAGATACTGAAAGGCCGAAACGTTGTAATAAATATGGCGACAAAGATGAGGAAAATAGTCCGAATAATGTAAATAGTGTACATAAAACCTCATCTCAAAAATATAGACAGATACTGAAAGGCCCAAACGTTGTAATAAGTATGGCGACAAAGATGAGGAAAATAGTCCGAATATGTAAATAGTGTACATAAAACCTCATCTCAAAAATATAGACAGATATTGAAAAGCTGAAACGTTGTAATAAATATGGCGACAAAGATGAGGAAAATAGTCCGAATAATGTAAATGGTGTACATAAAACCTCATCTCAAAAATATAGACAGATACTGAAAGGCCGAAACGTTGTAATAAATATGGCGACAAAGATGAGGAAAATAGTCCGAATAATGTAAATAGTGTACATAAAACCTCATCTCAAAAATATAGACAGATATTGAAAAGCTGAAACGTTGTAATAAATATGGCGACAAAGATGAGGAAAATAGTCCGAATAATGTAAATAGTGTACATAAAACCTCATCTCAAAAATATAGACAGATACTGAAAGGCCGAAACCTTGTAATAAATATGGCGACAAAGATGAGGAAAATAGTCCGAATAATGTAAATAGTGTACATAAAACCTCATCTCAAAAATATAGACAGATACTGAAAGGCCGAAACCTTGTAATAAATATGGCGACAAAGATGAGGAAAATAGTCCGAATAATGTAAATAGTGTACATAAAACCTCATCTCAAAAATATAGACAGATACTGAAAGGCCGAAACGTTGTAATAAATATGGCGACAAAGATGAGGAAAATAGTCCGAATAATGTAAATAGTGTACATAAAACCTCATCTCAAAAATATAGACAGATACTGAAAGGCCGAAACGTTGTAATAAATATGGCGACAAAGATGAGGAAAATAGTCCGAATAATGTAAATAGTGTACATAAAACCTCATCTCAAAAATATAGACAGATACTGAAAGGCCGAAACCTTGTAATAAATATGGCGACAAAGATGAGGAAAATAGTCCGAATAATGTAAATAGTGTACATAAAACCTCATCTCAAAAATATAGACAGATACTGAAAGGCCGAAACCTTGTAATAAATATGGCGACAAAGATGAGGAAAATAGTCCGAATAATGTAAATAGTGTACATAAAACCTCATCTCAAAAATATAGACAGATACTGAAAGGCCGAAACCTTGTAATAAATATGGCGACAAAGATGAGGAAAATAGTCCGAATAATGTAAATAGTGTCCATAAAACCTCATCTCAAAAATATAGACAGATACTGAAAGGCCGAAACGTTGTAATAAATATGGCGACAAAGATGAGGAAAATAGTCCGAATAATGTAAATAGTGTACATAAAACCTCATCTCAAAAATATAGACAGATACTGAAAGGCCGAAACCTTGTAATAAATATGGCGACAAAGATGAGGAAAATAGTCCGAATAATGTAAATAGTGTACATAAAACCTCATCTCAAAAATATAGACAGATACTGAAAGGCCGAAACGTTGTAATAAATATGGCGACAAAGATGAGGAAAATAGTCCGAATAATGTAAATAGTGTACAAAAAACCTCATCTCAAAAATATAGACAGATACTGAAAGGCCGAAACCTTGTAATAAATATGGCGACAAAGATGAGGAAAATAGTCCGAATAATGTAAATAGTGTACATAAAACCTCATCTCAGAAATATAGACAGATACTGAAAGGCCGAAACGTTGTAATAAATATGGCGACAAAGATGAGGAAAATAGTCCGAATAATGTAAATAGTGTACATAAAACCTCATCTCAAAAATATAGACAGATACTGAAAGGTCGAAACGTTGTAATAAATATGGCGACAAAGATGAGGAAAATAGTCCGAATAATGTAAATAGTGTACATAAAACCTCATCTCAAAAATATAGACAGATACTGAAAGGCCGAAACGTTGTAATAAATATGGCGACAAAGATGAGGAAAATAGTCCGAATAATGTAAATAGTGTACATAAAACCTCATCTCAGAAATATAGACAGATACTGAAAGGCCGAAACGTTGTAATAAATATGGCGACAAAGATGAGGAAAATAGTCCGAATAATGTAAATAGTGTACATAAAACCTCATCTCAAAAATATAGACAGATACTGAAAGGCCGAAACGTTGTAATAAATATGGCGACAAAGATGAGGAAAATAGTCCCAATAATGTAAATAGTGTACATAAGACCTCATCTCAAAAATATAGACAGATACTGAAAGGCCGAAACGTTGTAATAAATATGGCGACAAAGATGAGGAAAATAGTCCGAATAATGTAAATAGTGTACATAAAACCTCATCTCAGAAATATAGACAGAAACTGAAAGGTCGAAACGTTGTAATAAATATGGCGACAAAGATGAGGACAATAGTCCGAATAATGTAGATAGTGTACATAAAACCTCATCTCAGAAATATAGACAGATACTGATTAGAAATAAGTTTATGGAAACATACCTAAGATTATAACACAACCTTTGAAAGGCGAGTGCAGTCGAGACGGTTTTGATTGAGAACAAAATATATTGTGTATCAGCTTATACTATAGAGACTAATATTATGGTAAAGGATAAAAACTTAGAGCATGGGGTCGAAATGTTTATCAAAATATCGAGCATTAGACAAACCAGAGCCATCATCTATCGAAACATAACCGAGTCGAACTCTGGATTTAGAAATAATTGATAAAAATTGTTGGAAAGAAGGTGATCAGAAGGTTTGGCTTGTTTGTTTATTTTTACGGCATATCAACATCAATGGGTCATTTAATGCCGACAATTTTTTTCCTGGTAATATTTTTTTTTGTCAAAAATCTATTTCTGGTAATATTTTTCCCCAAAAAAATGTATAGCTGGTAATATTATTTTAAAAAAATGTATTGCTGGTAATAATTATTTAAACGTATTGCTGGTAATATTTTTTTCTTCAAAAATGTATTTCTGATGATAATTCTTTACAAAGTTTTTCTGGTATTAAAACCTATTTTTAAACTTTCATAATGCTTTTAACCTCAATTTCGGGGTTAACTATTTGCCCATAGCTGGAACCCTAACAGGTGCTACAACCCGGGTCAGGCTGGACCTAGGAACACCTGCAATTAAGAGCTGGCTCCATGCTCCTCAAAGCCTTCTCATCAGAGGCCTTGCTGTTGGACGTAGTTTATCGTCTTACCCTGGACGCGGATGTAGTTTATTGCCATACCCAGGACGGTGATCAGAAGGGTACGATTTCGAGCACTTAGATAAATAAATACTTTCTTATTTTACCTTTTGGCGGGATATTTTTACCCAGAATCAGAAGGGTGAAGGCTGAAATTTTGGAATGCATAAATCGCAAAAAAGAACTTGAGGAATTTGACACTCGCAAAAACAAAAGTGCCCGGGGCAAATAAATGATTTTCAATTTGTTTGCTGAACAAGGGCCGTAGGTATGGTGAAAAGACAAACATTGCTTAGAGCTAAGAAGGATAGGATGTTGTGGAGGTCTGTGATGGTTCACGTCTTGAATTATCATGGTAGAAGAAACAAGAAATGTTTTCATCTAATACAAGCTGATGCGATACACCAGGTAGAGAGTTATTGTGTTGAGGTTTGGTTTATTTTGATTTGTTTTACGGCATATCAAAAATGGATTATGTAATGCCGACAAGATTATTATTGCTGTTAATTGTTTCGTTTTATGGCATATCAACCTCAATGGGTTATTTAATGCCTACAAGATTTTTATTGCTGTTAATATACATTATTAATAATGAACATCTGGCAAAGAATTTGCTGGTTTATTTTGTTTTATTTTACGGTATATCAATCTCAATGGATCATTTAATGACGACAAGATTTTTATTGCTGATAATATTTTTTCCAAAAATCTATTGCTGCTAATATATATTTTTTCCAAAAATGTATTGCTGGTAATATTTTAGATAAATCTGCAATTCTGGAATAAACATGTCTGATAATTCAGCGATTCAGGGAAAATATTTCTGATAAATCTGCGATTCTGGAATAAACATTTCTGATAATTCTGTAATCCTTAAATAAAGATTTCTGATAATTCAGCATTGATAGCTTTTATGTTTTCATGTTTCTGACTTTCTCTTTATCCTTTCCTTAAACAACCCTCTTTACTCTTGATTTCACTGTATGTAACCCTTTGCGTGCCAGTAGCACTCCGGCCTTGCTTGGGGTGATATGCTTAAAAAAAATTGTATCTTGATGCTAATTGACATTTTATCTCTCCTAGTCTTTTCAAGGTGCAAATGAATTATTGTTTTTTTTTCTTTCATTTTTGTTATTTCCCTGTGTATCAATAAATAAATTTACTAAGCATTTTACTATCTGGCACGATTCCTTATTTTTGGATATACTTGTAATCATTTTGTTGTATTCCTGGTAATAAGTTTTTCCTTGAAAAATTCATTCCTTGTAATAATTATTTTCCAAAAAGTATTACTGGCATTAAAACCTATTTTTACACATTAATAGTGTTTTGACCCCAGTTTGAGGTGGGGAGGTCAACTATTTGCCAATAACTGGGGCCCTAACATGTGCTGCCACTCCGGGTCAGGTTGGACCTAGGAACATATGCAATTAAGAGGTGCTTCAAAACCTTCTAATCAAAGGCCTTGCTGTCGGATGTAGTTAATCGTTTTACGCAGGGCGACTGTATTCGGTTGCTTTATAGACCTGAGAATAGCATATTATGAGGATATGTAGGATAGATAACATTTGACGCTGGATGGAAAAGATCGGGTTATCACCCCCGCAGCAGTCTGTTAATGGGGACAGCGTATTTTGGGAAGAAGCTCCTCTAACTGAACTTCGTTCGTGTATGTGGAATACGAAGGAAATGAGGAAGGGTTAGCCTTTTGTGCAAGGCAGAGAGCTTCTTAGATGTAAGGGTCTTAAATGTCTGAACTAGAGAAAATAGCTCGTCAGGAAATGTACCTTAGTAATAGCGATTGATTGACTCTCGTACAGATAGAGCAGAAGAGAAACAGTGGGGTACTATCTATAGGTAGCAGATCATTTTCTAGCTTCTTTAGCGATGAGTCGCATATATGAATTCCAGTTGTCTTTTGGGTGGGGAATTTATTCACAATAGATATCCCTGTGGTTAAATTTTCTATTTTGCGTTTTCTTTTGTTTTACTAAACGTTTTTGAGTTATTTTTTTACATGGATAACGTATTAGATTGTATGTTTCTCCGTTACAAATAGAATTGTCTAACAGTCATATGTACTAAAAAAGGAACATCCTCCCGTCTTTATCTAATACTAGTCTGACTCCTCTTTCATGTTTCTCCTCCTGCATTCTGCAAACTTGCCTATAAAATTCCCTTTAATTTTCCATGTCGTTTCACATATAACCAATATGCTAATATACAATCTTTCTATTTCCTGTTCTATGTTATCTGATTTTCGTTTTTGTAGAATGTCGTAACATCCCATTTACTGATAATGATGTCACTTTTTTTTGCTCGATAATCATTTGTACGTGTTGTCTGTTGCGTGGGATCCAAGCCGCTTCGTACCGTTATATAATATTGGAATGTTTTGAAATGCCATACTATTAATGTTGATCTATCGATCATAAAAGTTGTTTCAATTTCGTTGCTTTATTAGTCACAATATTTTGGGCCAAGAAAAGTAAATGTTATAAAATAGAACTGCAATCGACAAGAACACTTGAATAGGAATGGATTCAAACTACCAATAACTCTCTAGAACAAAGAATTAATAGAGAGTTCTAGTCTATTACATGCATGACAGAAGAAGACCTTTATCGAAAGGATTTAGCGAACTCTCAAAGTCAACATTGAGAATGTTAGCAATTTCATACTCTGCTCGGTTTGGTCACAGATGATTGAACAGTACACATTCAATTTGTGTTGTCTTTCACTGGATCCCAAAAAGTTTTGGCGAGATACAATTTGAAGAATGACAGCGAGTGAAAATTCAGATAAAGAATTTCCTAATTATCGGTGTAAAAGGACCGATAAAAATAATGGAAGCTCAACTAGTGTTCTGTAAAAAAAAAAAAATTCAGCTTTTTGTAGACTTCCGGATCCTGAGTTTGGCCATGGCTCGAAATAGATTACATATTTGGTGACGATTAATTACCTGATAAATAAATATAATATTACGTTCATTTCGAAAATCTTTTCATACATCTCTAAAATATAGCATTTAGTGGTTTTTCAGATATTAAACATTTTGTGAGATAGACGATTACGCTGTAACACGATCTGGACAAATTTGTTGTTACAGAGGGTATATATATATATATATATATATATATATATATATATATATATATATATATATATATATATATATATATATATATTAGAGTGTGCATGTTATATTTTATATCATAGAGAAACAATTTATACAAAGAATTAAAGAGCAATGTAAATATGATTAATGGCAAAATCACTCCGTTAACAAGACTTAATGCGACATAAACTTACTATGTATGCGTATTTATTAAAACAAATTTCTCCCTTAAGATGACAATTTGAATATATATATATATATATATATATATATATATATATATTGGTAGCTAGGACTCATAGATGTACTATTGAAATTAATAGTTGTAACAATAAATTATATGCTAAATGATATTTTCACTTTTGCACTTCACGTTTGCAGAAATATTTTCCAGTTTCTTGTTTTCCTTTGAAGTATGTTCTTCAAAGCTGAAATGGGAGCAAATAATACATAAATGTTCATATTACCAGAACAATGTTTTTCATTTCTTTACATATATATATATATATATATATATATATATATATATATATATATATATATATATATATATATATATATATATATATGTATATATATATGTATATATATATATATATATATATATATATATATGGGGGGTATGAAGAAAAAAAGAAAAAACACGTTAGGTAAATAATCCAGTTCTTTAGTATTTTTGTTTTTATTTTAAAAAAACAGTGCTCCATACAGAAATAAAGCTTAAATTATAATTAAATTATAATTAATTATAATAAATATATGTGTGTGTGTGTGCGTTTGTGCGTTTGTCTGTGTGTGCGTTTGTGCGTGCGTGCGTGCGTGCGTGCGTGTGTGTGCGTGTGCGTGTGCGCGCGCGCGCGCGCGCGTGTGTGTGTGTGTGTGTGTGTGTGTGTGTGTGTGTGTGTGTGTGTGTGTGTGTGTGTGCAAATATCTACAAAATTGGAAAGAACACGTTAGGTAAATAATCCGGACTTCTTTAGTATTTTGGTTTTTATTTTTTAAAAACAGTGCTATATACACAAGTAGAGCTGAAATTATAATTATCTTTTAAAAAATATGATTTCTTCGCTAGATAAGAGTTCTCATGTTTCAAAAACGAGAGCCGAAACCCTCAATATAATTATTAAAATAAAACTGACTTAAGGTATCAAGCCCTGTTTCATCCTCAAGCGAAAATTTAGGAATAACCACTCTTGAAATTTACGCATCTTTATAAGCATGTTCATTCGCGAAATTAATTACCATGGAAACGGCTAGGGCGGCCATTTTGGTTAGGTGGTATAACAGTTAATTCTTATCTTTCCTATGTCGGGTCTCGTTGGGTTTATCATTCTGGTAGTGGGGTCTTCTTCAAAGTCTTGCTTGTGACCTTAAGAGTCGTTATGATGTCGTCAAAAAAACAAATTGTAGTTCAGTACGACGCGTTTATATATGAAACAGCCATCTGGAAACAAATAAATAAATAAAATAAAAAAAAATTCTCTAGACACTTCACGACATATCATGGTGCCAAACGCTATCTTTCGCTGTAACTGACCAGACTATGTGCGTACATAAATGCCATCATCCGCTTTGAAATAGATACCCACTAACCTCCGCTTAACCTTTTTTCGAAGGTCATTGATATGTGGATAAGAATTAAGTGTTAGACCACCTAACCAAAATGGCCGCCCTAGCCGTTTCCATAGTAATTAATTTTGCGAAGGAACATGCTTATAAAGATGCGTAAATTTCAAGATTGGTTATTCCTAAATTTTCGCTTGAGGATGAAACCAGGCTTGATACCTTAATTCAATTTAATTTTAATAATTATATTGAGGGTTTCGACTCTCGTTTTTGAAACATGAGAACACTTATGTAGCGAAGGAATCATATTTTTAAAAAAATAATTATAATATATATATATATATATATATATATATATATATATGGTAGATCAAAAAAGGTTTACCATCTTAATTAAGTTACATTTATCATGAGTATACATTTGTGACGAGTCTGTCTTCAACTTTTAACATGCGTAGTGGAGAGTTTACTGAAAAGCGTTCCGTTCAACAATGGCAGGGCATTCATATCGTGAAAAGGCAGTTATGATTTTTACATAGGGCTGCTCAAATGCTCAAAGGACGCGAGGCTGTACGACTGTACACATTACGTTTCCCGACCGTAGGCAGCTGTGTCATACAAACTTGTTGCTGTTTATCGTCGCGTTGCTGAGACAGAAGCCATGGTAACACAAGCTATGAATACGGAAAGACCGAGATGCCCTGGTACGCCTGTCCCCAAATAACACATTCTACATCCTGTCCTTATCCTTGTTTTGGTGTGAGGAACCTGCCGCCAAAGTTTGTAAAGGTATTTTGATACACAATATATATATATATATATATATATATATATATATATATATATATATATATATTTATGGGGTATCATATATATATATATATATATATATATATATATATATATATATATATATATATATATATATATATATATATGTATGAGAAAGTATAGTCTTAAAGTGTGCTAAATTCATGGGATAAAGTGCTCAATATCAGAGATAGAGCGTATTTAAATATAAAAGTGGACATGGAAGTCAGTACTTAGAGGCGACAGTCTGTTTCATGCTAGTGCAATCGTCAGGCGACTGGGTTCTATAGCCTTGAATGGCAAATGGTCTAAGAGAAGGACAACTCTGAATTCAAAACCTCTGCCAGGTCGTTTGGCGACATTGTGATATATATATATATATATATATATATATATAGAGAGAGAGAGAGAGAGAGAGAGAGAGAGAGAGAAAGAAAGAAAGACAGATATTTTTCTTAAAAATATGGTTCCAAGGTATGCTATATCTATAAGTAAAAGTGCTCAGTATTAGAGATAGAACGTATGTAAACGTGAAAGTGGGCACTGAGGTAAAAAACAAGTGCCAACAGTCTGTTTCATGCGTGAAAGTAATCTTCAGGCCATGTGTGTTGTGCTTTAGATTGCATTATCCTGACGCTTATTGGTGAGATGGTGACGCTAATGTTCCACATTATTCTATATTTTATTAAGTAGCAATAACAGTGGGACCTGATGATGTCATTTGTAGCCATTTTATAGTGTTGTTAACCTTTCTTTTAACTGTTTAAAATTCGTTAATTATTATTTGTTACTTAATTATTTGTTGTTGATTATTATTATCTTTACTCGAGACTATGCATTCGTAGCTTGTTAATTTGTTTATTATTTGCTTTATTTGTTTATTTATTTATTCAGATTTTTATTTATTTTTCGGGGTTCTTCATTTAGTTTAATTTAAAGTATCTGTTACATAAACATCGCGTTGTATACGGTGCATATATTTGTTGTTTTTTTTTTTCATGGTAGTATTTAATAAAGTTTTTGTTTTTAGATTTCGATTTTTAAGAGATATTGTAAATGTTTTCGGTTCTTCATTTTCAGATAAGTTCTCATCGTGCATTTAGTAATTTGTGTTGGTCTCGGGAGGAGATTATAGCGATTTTCTCCCAAATACAGAGTTTATAGCTTTTAGATTTATTGTTGTAGGCTGATGTTGTTTTATTTATTAGCCATGTAGTTACGTTACACTCTACGACATAAGTAAAAGAGTATCCTCGCCTTCGTAGTATTTGGAATTATTGACAAGAGTGTGTAATTTTTTTTGTTTACCCGCGTATATTTTTTTGAATACTAACAAATAATATAAGTCTATTTATACAATTCAACGTTTGTCGATATTTCTAAGATGCGGTATTATAAGTATTTACAGGATTTATATTGTTTGGACTGTTGTGCTCATCTTTATTTTCATATTCACGACGATTCGGACGCTATACGTTAGGCCTTCTTCAGGATCAGTCTATGTTTCTGAGATAAGGTATTGTAACTATTTACACGATTTATATTGTGAATTTTTGCTTTATGGTATTTTGAGAATTTGAAATGAAAAACGATCCCACTACACATTTCTTTTGATTTGTTACCCAAGTCTTGATGAATTTATATTCTATATTTTCATATATTATACATAAACATTAATCGTTTAGTCTTTGTTTTACACCGTTTATAATGAGTGGTGAAAACATTGAAGTGACAGCCACTTTACGCTAAATTGCGGTGAAAAACTGGATGCAATGGCAGCGGCAAAATAAATAATGTGGAAGACAAAGGGACAGTCAACAAACGTTTGGCACAAAACTGGTTCAGATGTTTCAAAGAAGGATACACCGGTCTCAAAGCCAAACTACGGTCAAGAAGAACTTCTTTTATTGAAGATGATGCCTTGTTGAAATGGTTGAACAACAACCAAGTATAATCCTGCGTATATTATTAGCAGAATTTAGTACCTCTCAAAGCACCATAAATCGATACCTCTCTAAGCTCGGTCTTGCGAACAGACGCTGTTGATAAGTTACAGATGAAATGGCCAATGTCCAGTCTTAAAGACCTGTGATTATTTGCAAGCAACTTCTGGTATATTCTCAAGGTGGCCCCGAATTGTAACTGCAAATGAATATGGATCTATATTTGTAATTGCAGTAATTATATTTGTAAAGAGAATTCAGTGCCTTCCTTCCGGCGAGATTATATAAGCTGTCGTCAAAGAATGGTGATTTGCAGAGGTCATGTTGTGTGTTTGGTGAAATTTCGACGAGGTGCTGCATTGTAACCTTGTCACAAAAGGTCCGGCTGTGTTCAATGACATTTATGCGCAACAACTGCAGCGAGTATATGAAGCTTTTAAAACCCGCTATCCGGCACTGCTTAATCGAAGACTCGCCCTCCTACAGCATGCCAGTACGTAAGCACACACATCCGATGTGACCAAACGAAAACATGAGGAACTTGAGGTGATGAAAGCTCTGACTCAACCTGTCGACACATCAGGCCTTGGACCATCAGATAACGAACTTTTTCCATCCAGGGATTATTTCTTGAGCGGCGGATTTCTAACAATGGGGATGAGGTTGAAGATTGATTCAGACAGTGTTTCTGAACTCAAAACCAGTCAAACTTTTAATCGGAGAATTGAGATCCCTGCAATATATCTTGAGGAATAAACGTTTTTCGTATGCAATTTGTTTGAATTATTAATTAAAGCATGAAATACAAAAAAAAAAATGATTTGTCGCAACCTAGTGTATATTAAATGATCACTTGTCGAAACTGACTGAAATTTGTACGTGTATCATCATCATAAACATTCAGGCATAAAATAAATTTTAACTAATGAAAACATTGTATACATTGAAACAAAAGACTTTACAAGAATCGCTGCAAAGATTCCAAATTCAAAAATCCATCATAAAACACAACAGAAACAAACTATATTTAATATATGTCTACAGAGCGGATATTCTAATGAATTTTTATAAAATATTTAATATGCGTACGTTACATTTAAATCGCAAAAAAATGAGCAGATGTATTGACTCTTCAGTTTAACCGTTAAGTTTAAAGTGAGTGATTCTAATGCCTATTCCAGGGATCTATGAAATGCGAGTAGCTAGTCATCAAACACTTACCAAACATGCTGACAACACCTGGTTCTTGATAATGACTGAGATAGTCAAAGCTAGTTGAAAAGTAAAACAGAAAAAAAAAGATGAGCTTTAAACAGTGTATTTACAAATTTGAACACAATATATATTTAATTCGAAAACTGTAAATTAGATAAATTTAGGTTGAATTAAAAAAACATTATTGATGGAATCTCTCTATATATCTATATGTGTGTGGGGAGGTGTATGCATATAATTTTTGAATTTTTGCTTATATTATCACTACTATGAATATGTTTAATCATTTCACCCCAAGTAAGGCAATAAAGTCACTAACACAATGGTTTACAGAGGGTTACAGAACATGATAAAAATCATTATTAAGGAAGGGGAACAATAAAAGAACATGTATTAAGTAGACAGAAGATAACGATTAACATTATAGACATTTTTGAAGATTAAACCCGACAGGAATTTTTAAAAAGCCGGGATTTACTTCTACATGTGAGAAGTGCGACAGAAGAAACTATTATCATAGAACCTACGGTTACATGTAGCCATTTCAATTGTATAAATAAGGTGAGGTCAGCCTGCCAATCTGTGACTGTGCGTAAATTCATAACGTCAATGTCTCATAGATGAAAGTAATATTTATTTTGTTTTAATACAAAAATACGTCACAAAGGATAGGAGAAGGCTAGTCTTCAGTCTGTGTTATCTTAAACTATCCACAATTACTAACCCAAACTAACCACAGTATTCCTTACACCAAAAAATATTCTTACTTAACATTATTAATACAGTCACCATAATACCTCGAGTCTCTACGTCGGCCTGACTAGCTCTCATATGTACAGTTTATCTGGGTGGGTATAAAATATCATTTAAAAATGAAACACTAATGGATATTTACAATGGATACAATTTAAATTCAAAAAGCTAAAGAAAAATAGTGTTTATAATAAAAAAAAAAAACAATCCTTGATTGTGTCCGAAAAGTTAGTTAACTGGACGAAATTCATATGGTACTAGTTAATTAACAACAATTCGACCAATCACACACTCAAACACGCACTCATGAAGACACAAAAACAAATACGAAATGCATACACGAAAAACGAAAAGCAATACGCACTTCAAAAATTCCCGTTTTTTGGGTCACCCTTTATAAGAAGTGAGATATTACCATCATTCACTACCTACGAAAAAATAACAGTCCCCTCCCACAATTGATACAACACCCTCTGATTAAATTTTTACATTAATATCTTCCTCTTAGAGAATTTCGGGCACAACTCGGTGTTCCTAATATTATAACGGAACCTTAATGGGGAAATAGAAGGTATAAGTATATATATATATATATAATTAAGTAATTCATTGAGTCTGAAATAAACCTCAACAGAATGCAGAAAGCACTGGACGGCCGTTTCGTCCTATATTTGGGACTCATCAGCAGTGCGCATCCGCTACCGAGAATTGAAACCCTGACAGTTAGGTTTTCAAGCAAACATCATACCAACTGTTCCAACGGGCCTCGGTCACACATCCCGCGGTGGAATTCAATTGAAATTCTCGGTAATCATAGGACTGAGGTAATTTTGGAATTTTTGCTGTGTGTGTGTATATATATATATATATATATATATATGTGTGTGTGTGTGCCGTCTCGTGCATTTGTTATACTGAAACATCGAAAGGGATAAATTCTTTATCAAGTTTTCAACAGCTTTCACATTTAGATTTCTGATTCCGACACAATCTCAGTCTATACACCTGGGTTAAATGAGACTGACGAATATTTCGTGGGTTGAAATAAGCCTATTCCTCATATGATGTAATTTTGGATTTTTTTGTGTAATACCATACATATATATATATATATATATATATATATAGTTAAGTTACGAAAAACTTGGTAACACGTATGGGTCACATTCCAGGGGACATCGCAAAAGAAATCACGGATCGAGTCCCAGTCTGCGGGTTGATAACAGAAAGATAGTTTGTTAAAAGATCCTTGGCTGAGGGACGATAAAAGATATTAACCGACACTACAGCATGATCAGAGTTGCCAAGAGGGCAGAGCTGCGTGACACGAAAGGAGTAGGGGTTTCGTTGTAAAACAGAGATCGAGAAGGGAATAATTACCGTCAGAATTACTGGGAACACGCCTAGGAAAGTCAACCACTTGTGTGAAGGACGGAGAGATTGAAAAGTTAAGGGTTTGTATGCCAGCGAGGTTAGTTTCATAGTGTTTAAGCCACGTAGCTTAGTGGGCGTTAAAGTCACCGGACACGAATATGTGTGCAAACGGATGTAGAGAGATGGCCTTATCTATATTATCGGAAATGCTATCGAGTACACCACCGTCTTAGGAGCAAGGAGACAGATACAGAAATAATAGATAGCTTACAGAATTGAGGAGAGATAGACTGAGACACATATACAAATGGTCTGGGCATTCAAAAGAGAGTTCCCTAGTCAGTGGTAGATGGTCCCGGCGGTAAACTCCCAGGCCATGCATGTGTATTGTAGAGCCCTTTCTATAGAGAGGAATATAGCCGGGAATCGAGGAATCAGAGGAGGGAATTGATGAGTTAAGTTTTATCTCACAGAGAGCATGTATATCAGGAGACTTTTCAACGCGAAACGAATCAACGCTGCATGTTGGAAAATGAAATGTTAAAAGGTTTAGGCGAGATTTTAGAGCTGGTTCAGGTTTAATTTTATGATGGTTTCAGGCAATTTTGAGTCATGTTGGCAGTGAAAATGCCTAAAATTATAGTAGCAGAAGGTCATTGTATGTGACATGGACAGAAAGGAGCTGGCGCTGTCTGCAACATGAAGTGGCCTCAGGGTTGCCCACCGGAGGTACATGCAGGAACATTCTTCCATGCGCGACATGACACTAAAAGCAAACCGATATTATGCAACTGTTTTCGGAGCAGCCGATCAAGACGCTACGCAAGAGTTAGAGCTCCTAGCTACCAGTCGGTAACAGCAACCAGAAAAATGTCAGATCACTACCCTCAGTATGAAGAGACGTTGCCACAAACCGCTCACTTAACAAGAGATTCACGACAGTACTACTAGAGAAAAAGAAAAGTTCCGGGAACCTCTTCCGGAAATGGAAACCAGGGATGAGCCTCTATATCTGTTTAAGGGAAGGGGGAGAAGTATTGACCAGGCGATAGGTAAGCCTATCTACACCTATTAAACACCCACACCCCATTATATATATATATATATATATATATATATATATATATATATATATATATATATATATATATATATGTATGTATATATATATATATATATATATATATATATATATATATATATTAATAGTAATACTCCCTTAGAAAAAACCGCGGATACCACAACTTATAGATATGTCAAAACAAAATGGTACCCGAGAAAAACTTTGAAAAAAAAAGACGAACTAAAAACATTTGAACAGGGCAAAACAAATCGTTCAGTGCCTTAAATTTTTAGTCCAAAGAAAAAAAAACAAGCGAGTAGTAAATCTAAAACGTAGAGTGCTCAATACGCTAAGTAGAGCTGGAATAAATAAAATAAATCCTAAAGACTCAGGAAAACCAACCTAATTTTCGCCTAAACGGATCTTTACGGTTAGCCAGCTGACACTGAAGATCCGTTTAGGTGAATCCTAGGTAGGTTTGCCTGGGTCTTTAGGATTTATTATATATATATATATATATATATATATATATATATATATATATATATATATATATATATATATATATATATATATATATATGTATATATATATGTATATATATATGTATATATATATGTATATATATATATATATATATATATATATATATATATATATATATTAGGTCTGTGCTAGATTTCCAAACGTCAAGATTTTTTTAAGAACCTGGAGACTACAAAAAAAGGAGACCAATCTTTATGTGACTATCTTTCACAATTGTCTATGAGGGCGAAGCCAGCTCAGGAGCATTTGTATATATTTGACATCGAAATGGCTCATCTGCGGCTGACCTTTCACCTACGTTCAGCGGTCCTTAATTGCAGTTTATGGGAGAGACCACATTGTCAAGATCAGCAAGATCAAACACTCTATCACCATGAGTTCCGATTACCCAGTTTCCCTCACAAGGCTTGAACCACGTCGTGTGCTGGGCAAAACTCCACAGACAACACCTCTTCCTGAGAAATCGACTATGGCGAGATTTGAACCCAGTTCGACATGACCGGGTAGCAAATTATATATATATATATATATATATATATATATATATATATATATATATATATATATATATATATATATATATATATATATATATATATATATATATATATATATATATATATATATATATATATAATATGATTTAAATACGGAGAGACACCTTCTACGAATGATGGGTGTCGTCACTGATTAAAGTGTTTGCTGTTGTTTTTATTGCTACATTATTAGCATTGAATGAAGACAGGCAGAGATAAAAATAAATATTCATCATTTTCACTTGATGAGATAAAACGAACTTCGTGTACAAAAGAATCGTTGGAGAATCTCAATAACAAAGGACAGGCGAATAAATAAATTTCTATGTAGGCTCTGCGCCGGAGATGCAGTCAAGAATAATTGCGGTTGTTTTAAAAAGGCGGAATAGAGCGGAAGAAGACAAAGCGAAATAGAATGAAATAAAACAGGCGAAACGAAATACCCAGGAAACGGAAGACGAAACAGACGCCGTGAATCACATACAGTTGAAGCCAAATAAGGATATTAATAAATATAGCCCTTGAATTCGAAGAAGAAAAAACACTCGAAAATGAATAAAGCAGAAGATAACATAAATGAATAAATATTATTGTACAAGCCGGCGTAAGAATAAAAATTTAATAATCATGAACATTTTTAAATCAAAATAAGATGACAAAAAGATTAAGTTAGACAGTTTGAGAAATCTTTTGTCATTGCAATAAAGAATCAGATATTTGGGTTCATGCTAAATTATAATACAAGATGGTGTCATTTAAATCATAGAGAAAGAAGACAAGTTTCTTAGACCAGCAAATATGGAATAGATTTTTAAAAATAAAAGACAGAACAAAAATTTTATTTATTGAAGTGTTAAATAGCCTAGATTTTTAAAGAGTGGTGTTTATACGATAAGTTGTTCGGTTTAATTAAAGTGGTTAAAAATAAATATTTATTGATTACTTTGTCCGGAATGAAAGCTGTTTGTTTAAAACGTCAAAACCAAAGAAGATATTATAAATATCAAAAAGAAGGGAAAATTAATAAACTTTTTCTGCAGCAGAATAATAAGGTTCCTTTATAAATAAAATGACAGAAACAAAATATAGAAATCTTTGTTTCAAGAAAATGCGTTTCTTCGTATATGTGTTGAGATCCGGGTTATCAAGAGCATTTTTCAAAACCCTTGAAAAATAAAATTTGTGACAACGATAATGTCCTTTCTTTTCATTGGATATTATTGGTTAAGTTGTTTTTTCTTTTTCTCGGGGATACTTGAGGAGAAAATTGTGTCTAACTGCTTGAACTGTGTTCCAATCTTGGTTGCCTAACTTTGTTTGTATCATTTCTATCATCTTGTGAGTTGTTATCAATTCCAATTTTTCCACTGTGAAACAGCATTCCGCTTGCAAAAATTTAATTCCCCATCCAATAATTAATGCTGAGTTCGGTTACTCTTACAATTACTTTCCGAGTTCTTCAGAAAGACAGTCTCTTATCATGCATCGAATCGATTCTGATGAGGCGTCGTTGCCACATTAGTTACAGTCAAAATATTCGGCTACTTGTAAAATCGTCTTCTCGTTATTCTGGATACAAAAAGTGCTGCACTGCTTAGGAGATGCACCACATTAATAAATTCATTGTATATTTATTTTAAAAAAGTGATTCTCTAAGCATAGCTTAGATATGGCACAAGGTCAAATGTAAAGAGCACTCCTTCAGTCGTAATTGATATTTTTAAGGCAATTCACCGCAAGCAAGGCGGGAGTGCCACTAGCAGGTTAGGGGTTACATAGGATTGAGAACAAGAGTAAAGAGGTGTGTCTGAGGAAAGGATATAGAGAAGGACGGGGGAAAAGCTCCGGATGTCAGATGACGATTGATACTACACGTGAATATTTGAAGATTATAGTCATCGGGGAAGCAAGTACGGGGAAGGGAGTCCCAAAGACGGGAAGTGCGGTAGAAGAAGCTGTTTGAGAAGAAGAGACGGTTATATTTAACCGTTCTGACAGTGAAAGGGTGAGACCTAGATGCCATCCTGGTAGCACGTTTAAATTCAAGTACTCCGGTAACCAGCGAAAGTAACTTGTCGTTACAGTTGTCGGGAAAATATATGTAGAAGAGACAGAGTGAGGCCACAGGTCGTATGTGGGATAGCGATTGTAGACTAGATTCCAGATCAGCACCTAACATCTTGCATATTCGTCTCTGAATTTTGTCAAGGACCTCGACAAATATAGCGAAGGGACCAGTCCATATATGACAGCAATATTCCATGCAAGGACGGATGGTTGAATTATAGATTTGAAGGATGGACTCAGACAAGAAAAACTTTCTGGCACGACACAGAGAGCCAACTTTGCTTGCGGTAGATGAAGCTATTGAATCAATGTATTTATTCCACCTCATGTCAGCGGACAGCGTGTGACCAAGCAGGCGCTGTCAAAGAGTTGAAAAAAAATCATTCTGATGGGAGGCAGGAAGGGATCTATGTGGTGGGTAAAGGCGAGCAGTTTCATTTTGGAGGCATTAAAATTTACAAGCCATTTCCTACCCCAGTCAACCACAGATTGGAGGTCCTTTTCGAGATAAGCAACCAGGTTAGTTTTGTCGACGATAATAGATTTACTATTGAGGGAGACGTAAATAGCGGTGTCGTCCGCGTAGATTCCAACTTGGGAATGGGAGAGAAGCTTGCTAAACATTACACCAAGTCGATTTACCCCTACAAAATATTTTTATATGGTGCGACTAAAATATCTCCCACAAATACTCCACCATATCACTACCAGAAATACTTCCATCATATACCTCCCAAGTATACTTACCACACTAGCTAAATGAAGACACACTACCACTATTATCATAATATTATTTGGGATATACTTGTATATGGTGCGACAGAACTACCTCCTACATAAACCTCCTATAAATACTTCCTGCATATACTTCCCATAAATACTCCCACATATAACTTCCAGAAATAATTCCCATATATCAGTCAGTTATGTGCCATACACGCTTGCACGATCATGTATCGAAAGATACATGACTGACGAGGCGGATTTTTTTTCCTGCAGTAGGTTGCCATTTCTTGCTGCGGTAGACCAGTTGCCATCCAACGCTATAGAACACGGACTGTCCCGCTATTTGCCCATAGCTAGGAGGAGAGAAGAACTGGATTCATACCTTTCACGGAAGTGAATTTCAATCTGTTATTGCCATACACGCTGAGGCGATCATGTATATTACGATACATGACTGACGAGGCAGATTTTTTTCTGCAGTAAGTTGTGATTTCTTTCTGCGGTAGACCAGTTGCCATCCAAGGCTATAGAACCCGGTTAATCCTGCTATTTACCCATAGCTGTAGTAGGGAAAGAATAGGTTTCATAACTTTCCCAAGTGTAATACTTAAGTGAATGTAACAAATTCGACTGGAATTCGAACACGGTTCTCCGATTCATTAATCCGAGCTGCTTACTGCATTATTCCAACGTACCTTCTCCAATTTCCATATATACCACCCCGAAATACCTCGCTCATACCCCCACCAAGAAATATTCCCCAATTAGTTAAATGTATACGCCATTGCCACAATGTCCTACCACGATGTGGGAGATATTTCTGGGAGGTATATGTGGGAGGTATTATTGCCGAACCCTGTTTATCGCAATGGATAAAAGCCTTTATAGTTTTATCCAGTTATCGAATTAACTTTGAAATTATTTGCCTATAATGCGAATTCTGTTTAAGGGATTTTCAATGGAGGTTATTTGTTCCAATATTATAGTGTTTTTAACAACACTATAAATAACTACAGTAACCGAATTATTTCTATTCAATTCCCTCAAGAATACATTGAAACATAACCGTTACCGTCTACTTAATAACCCTTAGAATAATACAATATACCTTAATACCCATAATGCACCATTAGCCAGCATATATAAATAGTCGAGACAAAACACAACACACATGACCTGAACATTGTGTTCAAGCATGAAACAAACTGTCACCATCTGCTGTTGACCTCAGTGTCCCCTGTTACACACATATATTCGCTAACCCTTCGTTGGTACAGTTGGTAATTATCTCAAATCCTGCTAATTTCTATCTCTTGTATATCCTTGCTGGAATCGGCTTCTAATGTTCTGGATGGAGCGGCTTGGTGATAGTAGTCGTGGCTCGTGAGGGCACAGTCCTATGGGTAAAAGAGAAACTCGGATGCCTTCCACCACAGAATATATGATCGAGCGGCGCTTTATCGAGTCTAATTCTCTACCTCTTCGTTACTGAGTCCCGTTGGTACAGTTGGTAGGACGTTTGCCTGATAACGAAATTGTCCGGGTTTCCATTTTCGGTTGTGGATAAGCACTGGTGATATGCCCCAAATATAGGACGAAACGGCCGTCCACTGCATTCTGTTGAGGTTTCTTCTATACTCGATGAATTATTTAATTATATATATATATATATATATATATATATATATATATATATATATATATATATGTGTGTGTGTATGTTTGGTAAATTAATGTAGGCGTATTATATCTATTTATTTCAGCTTCAATCCTTTCAAGTTCACGAATTAATTTCTTGTGACTGTAAAAAAAAAAAGATATCAATAAAAATTAACAACATATTCTGTCAAATATGTTTATTTTCATTAATTCAAAATATTTTTCAACGCTTCGCAAGGAAGGTAAATTATGACATTTTTTAAAAAAGAATTTTTTTAATTGCAGTATTTTAATTTAGTAATTTTTATATATCACTTTTCTGCTACAAATATCTAAGAACTTTGTTGCTATACAAACATGCTTGAATGAAAATATGGCGCCTACACACACACACACACAAACACACACACACACACACACAAACACACACACACAAACACACTTGCATCGGGTGATACAGAGTGAAAAAAACTCTCTTTAAGTGCTATTTTTCATATTTGAGTAGACGCTTCATTTATTTAATAAATAGTATATTTATTTATTTTCCTCTACCGGCCTGAGAAATATTATTACATATTACTAAAGAAAAATGTACCATTCGATCTTGCGTTCCTCTGGGCAGAGAGAGCTACCGGTACATTCCCAACTACTGAGAAAACAGTCAGAGATTTAAAGCCGACATTTCCTCTTTAAGCGACATATATATATATATATATATATATATATTTCAATTTTATATATATATTTTAAATTTAATATATATATATATATATATATATATATATATATATATATATTTTAATTTTAATTTTTTACTTTTAATTTTAATTTCAAATTTTATAAATCTTTTAATATCTATGATAACCTTGCTTAGTTGTCAAATTTTTCGAATCACCCTATACTTGTATCTTGATTGGCTACTCTAGCTTATGTAACAGCGTTTACTCCTAGCTAAAGATCGTTGATTAATTTGAAACTTTTAAAACCATTTATTCTATATTCTATATCATCACTTGACAAGACACAAGAAGTGTTGAAACAAAATGGCTACTTTTGTCGTGATTTTATAACATATTTATGTTGTAATATTCAAATAAATAATTATATATATATATATATATATATATATATATATATATATATATATATATATATATATATATATATATATATATAGTATTGCGCAACAAAATCCCAAATTATCTCATATGAGAAATAGGATTATTTCAACCGACGAAAGATTTGTCATTCTTATTCAACCCCGCGGTATAGAGTGAGTTCATGTTGAAATTAGAAAATTATCTGTGACAGCTATTAAAAAAAAAATAATACAGACTTTATCCATTTCAATGTTTCAGTCAGACGAAAGGGACGAGAGTGTAGTCAGAGTTGTGTAGAATCTATTAGTCTTAAAGGAAAAAGATTTTATAAAATTAAACCCGGATATTAAACTTATGGCATAAATTGAAGTTATATGAAAAATGAAATGTTACTTTGAAACTAAGTGTGGAACAAAAAGAGATTTAAAAAAAATTTATCTAGACAAAGTTATGTTTAAAAAGTCAAAATCATACTTAGAAATAGTTTTCCAAAGAGAAGTTATATTTAAAAATGAGATATATTGAAATGAATTAGAAATAAGTCATATTTAGATAATTTATATTAAAATTAAGTATTTTAAGCAAGGTTGGAGTGCCACTAGTACGCAAAGGGCTACAGAGAGTGTAAGTAAGGGAAAAGACTGGCTATAGGTGGAGGGTTAAGGAAAGGATGAAGGGACGGAGGGGAATAAACAGAAGAAACGAGATCAAAGCAACAGAAGATGTCGATTGATATTACATTTAAATTTTTAAGATTATAGTTATCAGGGAAGCAAGTAAGAGGAAGGGAGTTCCACAGACGGGAAGTGCGAGAAAAAGAGCTGTTGGATTAGAAGACGCGGTTACATTTATGAATAATGAAGAAACATACTCTTAAGGCGTGCTATATTCATGGGATAAAGTGCTCAGTATTAGAGATCGAGCGTGTGTAAATATAAAAGTGAACATTGAAGTCAACACTTAGAGCCGACAGGATTTTTCAAGCTAGACGCAATCGTCAGGCCTGACGATTGCGGCTAGCATGAAACAGCCTGTCGCTTCTGAGTGTTGTTCACTTTTATATATCTAAAAATAAATACGCTAAAATTCACCTACGTCCCTGCCGTTCGACGACGACGACTTAGTGGTAGAATTTACGACTGACGCCAATTCAGTCGGGTTTCGATCCTAGCTAAAGGCAACCGCACGTCTAGCCACGTCTGTGGATGATGTAATATATATATAATAATGATGGACTCTCCCGTCGAACTCGACGTATGAGGGTCAGACAGATCAGTTCCCAGAAACTGAAAGCACGACACCCACACAGGATTTGATTATAGTGGTGAAGGCTTTGTGCAGGGCCATCCACACTTTTTGGAGGGACGAATACAGGGACCTGGTGCAACGAATGCCACAAGGTCCCCAAACGACCCTCCGCAGGTTTTGAATTCAGAGTTATCCTTCTCCTAGACCAGTTGCCATCCAAGGCTATAGAACCCAGTCTGTCCTGCTATTTACCCATATATATATATATATATATATATATATATATATATATATATAAAAGAAAATTTTGAAGAGGAGATAAATATTGCTGTGGATCATTCCATCTCTTCCAAGAAAACAACCGTACCCCTAATCCTGACCCGTGCCCAGCAAAAAAAAAAACACAGTCATTTCATTGTAATCTATCAAGCAAAACAAAATGTTCCATTTTAGTTTTTCTAGTTGGATATCATAACGAAGTCAAAGGGAGTCCAATAATCCCTGTGGACGAACCGCACACCTGGACACCAACCCATTTATTTTTAAATTACTACACCTGTGCTAGATGACAGTTGGTCCGTTGACTTTGACTGATTTAATTTGAACCACCTTCCAGGCCAGTAAAGCCTGATGAGTCAACTGGCAGTTTGCTCGCAAATATCCGATCATGCAGCAGAATGCGTTGTAACAGGATCGCTCAATCTGTGACCTGATTATAATTTCAACACCTTACGAGGTTTCAATATTTCGGAATTATTTCCTTTATACTTAAAATTATATATATGTGTGTCTGTGTGTATTTGTACGCTCATGTGTTAGCAAGTATATGTCTGTGTGTCCATGTGTGTACGTTTGTATACTAATAACATATAAATAATATATAAACTCTGACGTTCACACCATTAATTACAAAGAGGGCTCCATACCGATAGTTGAGCAATAATTATTTATTATATTTTTTTTCATATAGAAAAAATCAGTTTGCTCACTACAAAGATGCAACTTCGTTTCAGTGCATTTCAATTGCATTTCGACTGGTGGGAACTAGAATGGTTCATTATTTTGGCTAACCATATTGGTTAACCATTTTGGTATATGAAAAAATTATATATATATATATATATATATATATATATATATATATATATATATATATATATATATATATATATATATGTATGTATGTATGTATGTATGTATGTATATACAGGGTGTCCATAAAGTTCCTGTGCACTTTAAAAAGTTATAAATTTATTTGTATTTGCGATAGAAATCATTTGTAAAAAGGATTAGAAAGAAGAAATCTATATTTTTTAAGGTTTTATTGAAATTTTATTTAAGTTTCCACATGTCCTCCATCATTAGCAATACAAAGGGTAATACGATTTTGCAGTTCACGGAAAACATTTGCTAACTGATTCGCAGTAATGACTGGATTCACATTAATTATTTTAGCTATACTTAAAACTAGATACCTTAAACTTTATAACATTTTTTACAGATTATTTCTATCGCAAATACAAATAAAGTTATAATTTTTTAAAAGGGCACAGAAATTTTATGTACACCCTGTATATATATGATGATTATGGAATGATGAATCAGATGATTATAATTTATTATATTATTATGCCTTCAGACCAAAATTACATTGAACATTTCTTTATTGATGTAATTTTGGCCTGAAGAGTTGGGCAATAGCCCATAATGCAAAACCAAAATGGCGCTTATAGATCAAAGTGGAAATAGATTATAAACGACGTGTTTCGCCGTGCACTCAATGGCACCTCAAATCCTGCACACAAGAGAAAAGGGATATTTTTTTAATTCAAATTTCTGATATTAACCATGCGCTTTTAACGCTTCGAATGTGATTTTTGGGTATTTTTATTCTGCGCTATTATTCGAAAGATCAAGGTACGAAGTTACTTTGAAATAAAACAAAAACAGACAAAAAACCTCATCTATTAGCAGATATAGTAAAAGTTGAAATATACGCTGAGGAATAAGCACGCTGCACCCAACAAACAGGTATCTAACTGCCTGCGACATTGAAACATTAGAGGATTGACTTTTCCGATGACCCGCCGTTAGCAGAATCAAACCTCTATCGTGAGGGGTGAAAGCTCCTGTCTTTAACAGAGAGTGAAAGACGTTAGAGGTGCCATGGATTTATTGTTAAAAGATCAAGCAGACCATGCCTGATAAGATAATTTTGTGTATAGATTTCTTCGGCCTGTATCGAAAGGAGGCTGCAGTTCGTGCCACTGGGAACGATATTCAATACAGATTATTACTTTAATATCCCAAGACATATAAATAAATTGGCCGCGATTTATGGCACATAATATTTGCATTCCCAAGAATCACGTAGAATACAAATGTATTTTTCAAGAAGGACTACTGAAGACAGAAAGAAAGAAAGAAAAGACATTCAATAGCAAAGAAATGTAACGAAACAATCAATAGGAATTTTCTACAAGTAATGTGTCCATGGTAATTGTAAATAAATAATAAAATTTTAAATTTTTGATTTTTGCTATAACCCATTTATATAGTGATCCAAATTTTGAATTCGCGAAGGAATATATATATATATATATATATATATATATATATATATATATATATATATATATATATATATATATATATGCAATGAGAACGAAAATACGATATAAATTCTAACGTTCACAGTATTAATTCAAATGAGGGCTCGATACCGATAGTAGAGCAATAATTATTTATTATATTTTTTTCATATAGACAAAAACAGTTTACTCACTACAAAGATGCAACTTCGTTTCAGTGCATTTCAATTTCACATCGACTGGTGGGGTTCACCATTTTGGTTAACCATTTTGGTATATGAAAAAATTATTTATATATATATATATATATATATATATATATATATATATATATATATATAATGATTAAGGAATGATGAATCAGATGATTGTAATTTATTTCATAGGTTATTGTCCAAGGCTTCAAACCAAAATTACATTGAACATTTTTTATTGATGTATTTTTGGCCTGATGAGTTAAGCAATAGCCCATGACATAAATTATAATCACCTGATGAATTTTTATCATCCCTTATTCATTATATATATATATATGTATATATATATATATATATATATATATATAATCTAATTTCTAATTCATTATGATGATAATGGTCTGTTCTTACATTGAGTTCTCTTTGGATTTATACCTACAAATCATCATTATATACAAATCATCCTACAAATCATCCTACAAATCATCATTATATATATATATATATATATATATATATATATATATATATATATATATATATATATATATATATATATATATTTAAATATATTTGCAACGGTACAGAAACGTATCAAGGCATAAAAAACATTTTTTTTTAATTAATGGCCATGTTAGATTTAAAATAAAAACACCAGTTAACCGGTTTCGTCCCCTCTCATCAGAACTGTTAACGGGGAATAGAAATTATGAAGAAAATATCTGTTATGGGTGACATGAATGAATGGGCAGGGAAGAAAGAAAAAAGAAAAAAGTGTATATAATCAAAGTAATACCACGCAAGATGCTAGAGACCCAGCACAGCTAGCCCAAGCAAACCGTCCCTTTGTTTGCAAAGAGACCGTCGCCTGGACCTGATGTACAGCGTTTCCAACACCCTGAGATGGAATACTGAGTGTGCCCTGGCCAAAACGGAAAATCAGGTCACACTGAAATCCAACGCACAAGTAGGATTATTTATTAAATGATCCGCAATTGACGAGCCATACGTATTTCGAATGGAATCGCCCAACGAAAAATTTTTATTTAATATTTTCGCAGGTACGTGTTGTTTAATTCTAGCGTCCAAACGCTGTGTCGTTCTACCTCTGTAGTCGCATCCACAACTACATTTGAAATAATAAATAACAGAATTAATATGGTGGGGTGGGGGTAGAACATCTTTACACACAGATGAAAAGACAGACCTAGTTTGAAAAACAACACGGATGTTCGCTGCAAAATAACATTCACGTGAACTACATGAAATCTGCTTGGCAAAGGACTCACTAATCCTACCCAACCACGGTAAATGGAGATAGACCGGGCATTTACCAATCATAGCAGGCTTAATTTTATTAAACATAGCAGTCTTATCCCGAATAACCGATTGAACAACGTCTAACGGATAACCATTGTTCACAAAGATACCAGCTAGACAACTAATTTCATCTTTCAAGGTGCTATCCGAGCAGATCATTAACGCCCTATGGGTCAAAGTCCTAATCAAATTGATCTTTTGTCGTTTTGGACAAAAAGAGTCCCATCGGATATAAAGACCTGTAAAAGTAGGCTTCCTATAAACAGAAGTAATAAACACGGAAGGAGTTCTGTGAACCAAAACGTCTAGAAAAGGCAATGAACCATTGACCTCCCTATCTACCGTAAATTTAAGGGGAGGATGAACACCGTTGAGCAGAGAGAAAAAGTGATCAACTTCCGATTCATGGGTGAACACAGAAAAGGTGTCATCAACATAACGAAAGTAAACTTTGGGTCGGGAAGAACCTGACAGAAGGCTTTCCTCGTAAAAACCCACAAAAATATTTGCCAAAGCAGGACCCAAAGGAGCACCCATCGCCACACCGTCAATCTGACGATACAGGATATTGTCGAAACTGAAATCAACAGACATGGTGGCAAATTTCATGAGTTCAACGAAAACATCTTCAGGTATAGTCGGAGGAGTTAAATTACTGCGATATAACATTTCGCCGTAAATATTAATAATCTCAGGCAAGGGAACACAAGTGAAGAGGCTGCAGATGTCAAACGAACACATAAATCCATCAGTGGCATCATTATTCCGAATGAATTAGGAAAAAGTAAACGAATCTTTAATACAGAAATTACTATAACGCTGCAAAACTGGTTCCAACATTATAGCCAGCCACTTTGCAACTTTATGCTGTGAATCATCGATAATATGGGTCTCAACGGGACACCATCCTTATGAATCTTGGGTAATCCATACAGACGGGGATGAATAGAGCCAGGCGGTCTCAATTGCCCCGCCATTTCAGAAGGAAAACACCACTTTTTACCCATTTGACAAGACGTTTCTGAAATCGAATTTCCGAAGTCAGCATGGAGTCATGAGTGTCAATGGAACCAAGACGTTGAAACTTGGAAGGGTCGTTAAGTATATTTAACATTTTACTAATGTAATCATGGCGGTCCATGAGGACAACACCAGATCCTTTATCCGGTTACGTAATAACCAACGACTGGTTGTTCTTGAGGGTTTTGATAACCATATGGTGTTCGCTTCTCCATTTTGATTCAGAAAAAGAAATAGGAGAACTAGCATAAGAATGAGCCAAATCATTCAATTTAGCTCGAAAGTCACTGGATTTATCATCGGACACAGGCTTTCTTTTTTTTTATTTATCTCTTTCTTCCCAGCCCATTCATTCATGTCATCCATAACAAATATTTTCTTCATAATTTCTATTCCCCGTTAACAGTTCTGATGAGAGGGGGCGAAACCGGTTAACTGGTGTTTTTTATTTTAAATCTATCATGGCCTTTAATAAAAATTGTTTTTTATGCCTTGATATATATATATATATATATATATATATATATATATATCTATATATATATATATATATATATATATATATATATATATATATATATATATATATATATATAATCTATCATAGTCCATAATTAGAATAACGACAGATATCGCTCGGTTCCCTTAAATTTACCTTGAGCTTCTTAATAAAAGCCAAACAAGAATCAGCAATACTATTAGTCCCGATCTGGCAACTCATCTTCTGTCACTTTCCCACAGACGTAATGAAGTTTCCCTCTGCCTTTTCTATGAATACTTTCAAAACTATTTCTGAACTGCCCATTATTTGTTAGACATTAGCAAGTCGTAGCGCATGTGTTATCTAACAATGGAACAGACATTATTATAATACGGTATTATACAATTGAATGAAAAACTGTAAACAAATTGTGTAACATTGTTTTGATTTACACATATTTATATATCACTAGACCTCACCCTGTTGTGTTCCTTTTTTGTGACGTACGGTGGCCGTTAATGATTAAGTATATCTCAAGATCACAATGTTAAGATGAAACAGTATTTAATTACAACGCGCAAATAAATACTTAACAAGAACAAATAATTAAAATTCCACCAAAAAAGAAAATAACCATTCGTATAAACTTCATATATTTGCTTTAATTTCGGATGCAAATGTTGACATATAAGATTGCTATGCAACGATCGCGCTCGCAGAATAGCAGACGCAGTTCGTAAGTTTAAGATTCGGTTCTATGACGTCATACTACGTATAAAGGCCGAAATATTAACAACATAACCATATACCTAGATGCAAGTTAATGTATTGTGACTAGTTTAAAATTTAATTTTGTTGAGTGTAGGAATTCACTCGAAATTAAAGCAAATATTCCAACATTAGAACGGCACACGATGAGACATAATAGACATTCATTGTCTGTTATAGTTAACAATATATGTTTAAATAATGATCTAATGGCCCAGTGCACTAAATCTATATCTATCTATCTATATATATATATATATATATATATATATATATATATATATATATATATACATATATATATATATATATAATGAAATGAACACAGTCCGACGATTATTTTAAGACATTTTTATGTTTATACATTCTTTTTATAGATACAAATATTTAAGGAAATGCTCTGTTTTATAATGAACAGTATTAAACAACATTTACTGGCATGAATGTCCGAGGCTCACGCACACAGACATATATATATATATATATATATATATATATATATATATATATATATATATATATATATATATAGAGAGAGAGAGAGAGAGAGAGAGAGAGAGAGAGAGAGAGAAAGAAAGTAATAAAGATATATGTTTGTGATTCTGTGATTAGATATGTTCATATATGTATATATATATATAGATATATAGATATATATATATTCATTTTCATAGAGAGCTATATATATATAGATAGATAGATAGATAGGAAAAAAGATAATTATATTGATAGATAGAAAGAAAGATATATATATATATTTTAGAATTGGACATAGTCCGACAATTTATTTAAAGACATTTATATTATGTTTAACGTTCTTTTTATAGATACAAGTATTTAAGCAAATGCTCTGTTTTATAATAAACAGTATTAAATAACATTTACCGGCCTGAATGTCCGAGAAATTTTCATAGAAAATTTTCGCTCTCCGACAGGAATCGAACCTGTATCCTATACGGAACCATCATTTCGCGTGATGTGCCTTAACCTTTCGGCCACAGAGCGGCGTCTGGTTAGCAAGGTCGATTTTACTATCTTTAAACTGAAATCTTCCATGAATCTCTTCTATTCATATCTGCTCTAGCGTATCAAATGTAAACAAATGACGTCATATATTTTAGAATTGGACATTGTCCGACAATTTATTTAAAGACATTTATATTATGTTTAACGTTCTTTTTATAGATACAAGTATTTAAGCAAATTCTCTGTTTTATAATGTGGCCGAAAGGTTAAGGCACATCACGCGAAATGATGGTTCCGTATAGGATACAGGTTCGATTCCTGTCGGAGAGCGAAAATTTTCTATGAAAATTTCTCGGACATTCAGGCCGGTAAATGTTATTTAATACTGTTTATTATAAAACAGAGCATTTGCTTAAATACTTGTATCTATAAAAAGAACGTTAAACATAATATAAATGTCTTTAAATATATATATATGTATGTTTTAGGGTACAAAACTTTATGACTGCCATAAAAAGAGACCACTCATGATGATAATACATAAAAATTAAAAATGAAAAACGGGCTAGCCAACCGGTTCCTCGGTCAACAGAACTAAATCGAGTTTAATAAATTAAACAGAATTATCACTGAAGAAGATGGACAATATGTATTGAAACAAAAAATATATTGCTTCAATGGAAATTAGTTGGAGGACAAGTACAAAGTTCTGTTTGCACAGAGATGACTTCAACGATAAAATATAAATGTCCTCCAACACTTTCAAGCGGTAATTCGAGTGGGATTTGCTAAGAATGGTAAATGAGTCCACACTGAAACTAGTAGTACAATTATGGCTATTTATTAGGTGTTCTGAGATGGAAGACCCGTATTTATTGGTCAGAATGTCTTAAGGAGTGTACTTAAGATTGAGGATTTTCGTTGTAACGTGTTGCTTTATTCTGACATCCAGCCTTTGAGTCATTCTCCCTATGTAGTGCAAACTACAACTACATTTAAAGGAATAAATTAAAGAACTATTATGATGTGGAGGGAGAACGTCCTTACGCATGGACGGAAGGACAAGCTTCGAGGGAAAACCACACAAGTGTTAGAAGCAAAGCAACAATGTCGAACTTCTACAGAAATCTGCCTAGCTATTCTATTACTGATATTACGCTGCCAGGGAAGGCACAGATACACAGGACATCTTTTTACTGTAGCAGGTTTCTTAATTATTGCTTGAAGAATGCGATGGATAGGCATTGTTACAGAGAGTAGTAGGAATAAACCTCAGTTCATCATCCAACTTAATTTTAGAACAGATCATAAAAGCCCTATGGTTAAGAGATTTATTAAATTAATTTTACGTCTCGTGGGACAAAAAGAATCCCAACGGGTATATAAACCAGTAAACGTCGGTTTACAGTAACAAAAGTAGCAAAACCCGACGAAGATCTGTTAACCAAAACATCAAGAAAGGGAAGAGGCGAATCAACCTTCTTTTCTTGTGTAAATTTTAAAAGCTGGATGCATAATTTTAAGGGACACAAGATATTGGTCCTCTTCAATCTCGTTATCGAAGAGACAAAAAGTATCATCGACGTAACGGAAATAAACGTCAGATTTATTAGGTTTCAATAACATACTCTCTTCTTGGAACCCAACAAAGATATTTGCTAAAATGGGTCCCAAGAGGGAACTCATCGAAACACCAATAACTTGCCTGACGCCGACAAAATTAAATTCGATGACATTGTGGCAAATTTCATTAGTTCGACAAAAACGTCATCAGGAATAACAGGAGGGGAAAACTGACTACGATACAGGGCATCAGTACATATATCGATAGTCTCAACAAGGGGAACGCAGGTAAATAGACTGGAGATGTCGTAGGAACACATAAATTTATCCATCAACGAATAAGGCTGCATAAAATCAGAGAATTCGAAGGAATCTTTAACACAAGCAGCGTTATATTGGCTCTAATATGGTAGAAAGCCATTTAGCCACACCATATTGGAAAACCCTATCATAGATATGATAGGTCTCAATGGTACCCCAACTTTATGAGTTTTGGGTAAGCCATAGAAACGGATACGAATGGAACCCGAGGGTCTAATTAAATTGGAAATGTCGGTGGGCAATTTGCCACTTTTTACCCGCTTAATTAGACGTTTTTGGAACTTAGCCTCAATAGATAATGTGGATTCAAATTTATCTATTGGGCCTAACCGAACAAATTTAGAGGAATCCCCAATAATGGTCATCATCTTGTTAACATAATCTTGATAATCAAGAATAACGACACCAGTACTTTTATCGGGTTTCGTAAATCACCGAAGATTTATTATTACCTGAAATTGCTCCTTGTCCCTCTTAGATTCGTTATGGGAAGCAGGAGTACATGCGTAGGAATTTGCTATATTTTTAGCTTTGCTTTAAGGTCAGTGACATTGCTAACGGTTTCGGGTTGAAGCTTAGCTAGAGGAGCAAACAAGACCTCCAAACTTTGAATAAATCGTTTCTCGCTTAATATGCGAGGGGCGAACACAAAAAGGCAATCCGGGCAACTGGTAGAAATGTATATCTACCAGAATAATGTTAGAATGATAAGTCATCTTGACGGTGTGTAAAAAAAACCCTAAATATTATATGTATAAAAGTATTTTAAATAAACACGTCATTTTTGTATTCACTGTATTTAAACCGTGTGTATTGCGTCTATTAGTCTGCGTATTCCAGAAATTTTAAAAAGAACATGTGCTCTCCGACAGGAAACGAATTTGGGTCCCGCTTCTTATGAGAAACCAACGTTTGTTCTGGTGTGCTTTGACTGCTCGAAAAACGAATTGCTTCGCAGTCAGGCAATTTTCTATTCATCTTTTAAATATACTATGTGTTTTTTTTAATCAATTCACCCCAACCAAGGCGATAATACCACTAAGACGCAAGGGGCTACTGGAAGTGAAAGAGAAGAAAAAGATATTTAGAAGGAAATGGGGCACCTAATCCTAAACAGGAAACTAGGGATAAACATCTGCTCCTATTCAAATGACCGTGAAAATAGTGTGAACTTGACGATAAGCTAACCAATCTAATCCTATTGAGAAAAATAAATGAATAAATAAACTTCCGAGACGTTAGATGTATACAGTCGAAATAAAATCAAGGAGAAACCGGAAACCAAGTCCTAAATAGGAAACAAGGTATAAACATCTACTTCTGTCCAAAAGACCGTATTAGTTTGATTTTCGGTAATTCCTCCCTAGGTATCTGAGAAGATGATTGTATTTTTTTAATATAATTTAAAACCATATGTATATCACATATTCCAATTTAAAAAAATGTTTTTTTTTGTATTTAATGCTTATAGCTTAAATTCCTAAGCTATCAGATTTTCTTGGATGAAATAATTTCATTATCTTTTCGTTGATAATGTATTTATATTCATTTTGTTGACTTTTTTGTCGACTTTTTTTCTCGTTTAATATTGTCCCACCGTTACATCGACAAAAAAATGTCATGTCTCGCTTATTAAATGGTCAAAAAATATGAGAACAACAAGAACCTTGATAAAAAAAGTAACAAAAATCACTAAACCATTACTATTAATAAGATTTACATTGTTGAATTGTAACGCTAATCAATTTGGTACTCGGTTGTCATTCACTAATATAATGTGAACACTAGTCTTAGTGTTTCCGTTTTGCAATTAAACCGGTGAGACAGTGTTAGTAAGAAAAAGAAAACTCGACCCCCCTACCTAATGGTATCTATTTTGTTAGCAATACCTGGGAAAATCTGACGAAGAGAATAATTAAAATAATTAAAAATAAACATTGAAGAAATCGAAAAGGATAGAAATTTCAAATGCCAAAAGATTAGAAATAGAATAATAATTTGTTTGAAGCGAATCAGACGAAATTTTCAAAAGACTGAATAAAATTCGAAATAATATATTCAGGTCTCTTGACGGAACAGATGAAAACCACGCAAGGTTTTGTTGCATATGGTGATTTCCATAGTTTAATATGACATTATAGTTTTCTTCTTGCTCTAACCGGGCGTCCTCTTTTTTCTTTCTTTCATTATTTCTTTCTTTCTTTCATTATTCCTTCTTTCTTTCTTTCTTTCTTTCTCGGTCACCTTCTTTTCATCATTTTTCCATTATCGTTTTCCTTCGTATTTTCTTTTTTCTTCTCTGATACTTTCTTTCTTTCTATTTATTATCTTTTTCCTTTTTGCTCTTCTTCCCTACATATTTTCTCCGCATTTTTAACTTTATTTCTTTCTTTCTAAATCTCTTTCTTTCCTTCATATTTTCCCTTTCTTTCTTTCTTTCTTTCTTTCTTTCTCAATCTTCCTTACATAATTTTTCTTTTCCATTATCGTTTTCCTTCGTATTTTCTTTTTTCTTCTCTGATTCTTTCTTTCTTTATTTATTTATTTCTTTATTTATTTCTTTATTTCTGTCTTTCTTTCTATTTATTTTCTTCTTTCTTTTTTGCTCTTCTTCCCAAAATATTTTCTCCGCATTTTTAAGTTTATTTCTTTCTTTCTAAATCTCTTTCTTTCCTACATCTTTTCCCTTTCTTTCTTTCTTTCTTTCTTTCTTTCTTTCTTTCTTTCTTTCTTTCTTTCTTTCTTTATCATTTTCCTTTGTATTTTCTTTTTCTTCTCTGATTCTTTCTTTCTTTCTTCACTGATTCTTTCTTTCTTTTGTTTTGTTTTCTTTGCTGGTTGCCACTTTCTTTAAATCCTCCCTTTCTCATTATTTTTCTTTCTTTCTTTTTCTTTGTTTGTCCCCTTTCTTTTAACACCCCTCTTCTTCTTTCTTTCATTCTTTCTTTCCGTTTTTCTTGCATTCTTGTTTGTTTCTTTTATATATGGTGTCATTCTATTCTTCATAATTCCTCCATTTTCTTTCTCTTCCTTTTTTGTTTCTTTTTCTTCGAAGTTTCTTGCACGATGTTTCATTCCGACTTTATCTTTTTATTCCATTTACTCTCATCTTATTTCTTTCTTTCTTTCATCTTTCTGTATTTCAACTTTCTTTCTTTCTTGATTTCTCCCTTTCTTTACTTTCTTCTGTTCTACATTCTTTCTTCTTTTTTTTGCTTTTCCACTATTCCTTTTTCCCCAGTTTAACATCGAGCACAGCGTGCCTTTCCACTTGCGAGATATAACTTTCTTTTCAATTTGAAACTCTTCCGCATTCAAACAACGCAACTACCGTGCCACTCTCAGATGGTATCGCTGGTTCTCATCGACTGAAAATCAGTATTTTAATGATCAAAAATCACCATAAAGGCTTTAGAAAGTGGGTCGTGATTTCGATCCAAACAAATTTTTTTAACAGATACCGAATATAAAAGTTTTTTGATAACGAACAAATTGTAAAAGAATGAAAAATTATACGCAATTCTAAAGAGTATTGCTAATATTAGCCGACTCCTTATAAGGAAACATTCTGCTTCATATACAGATATCCTACTGACACCTTATTCCCATAGATATATAAAGTAAAATTATATACTTTATCATTTAAATCTTATGTTTAGTAGATAACCATATTTGGTAGACGCTCCGCTTATTTAATAAAGTGTATATTTATTTCCGTCTAGCGTCTATGTCCGAGAAATTTTATTAAAGCTAAAATTACTCTGTCCTGGGTATGACGATAAACTATATCCGCGTCCTGGGTAAGACGATAAACTACGTCCAGCAGCAAGGTCTCTGGTGAAGAGGTTTTAATGAGCGTGGAACCATTTCTTAATTGCTGGTGTTCCCAGGTCCACCCTGACCCGGTGTGGTAGCAATTGTTAAGGTCCCAGCTGTGGGCAAATAGTTAACACCGAAATTGGGGTAGAAACACTATGAAAGTGTAAAAATAGGTTTTAGTACCAGAAATAATTTGTAAAAAAATATTATTACCACCAGTAAATTTTAGAAGAAAAAAATATTATGAGCTATACATTTTTGAGGAAAAAATATTACCAGCAATAATTTTTAGAAAAAAAAATTACCAGCAATACATTTTTGAAGGAAACAATTATTACTAGAAATAGAGTTTTGACAAAACAAAATATTATCAGCAATAAAAGTTTTGTCGGCATTAAATAACCCATTGAGGTGTTGATATGCCGTAAAACAAACGAAACCGAACCAAAATTTACTCTCTCTGGCAGGATATGAGTATCCACTAAAACTAAAGTTTAAAGTAATAAATATCTGTCAGATCAATAAAAGATCGATTCTATCTCTCTTTCTATATACACTCCTGATCAAAAATTTAAGACCACTTGAATTTTCTTTTTAAAAACTGTTTTTCATGTAAAAATTTTAAACATTTCTTACTTAAGTTCACTAATTTTATAATCTAAAAGGTTATGTAGACAAAAAGTTATAATGCGAATATTTTATTAAAAAACTGTCATTTTTGTAAAATGAGGGCGTTTTACACTTGATCAAAATTATAAGACCAGAGACAAAAATTTTACGAAATTGTACGAAAAGTGTACGAAAACATTCAACAACCAAATTTAATAATGAGTTCTACCTCCACTGGTTTTGATGACTTCAAAAATTATTTGGGACATGATAGAAATTAGTGTTTCCATTAAGCTGCGAGGAATATTGCTCCAGCTTCTGAAGATAGCTTCACAAAGTTCCTTCTTTGTTGAATAGTGTTTGCCATTTCGATAAACATCTCTTGCCATCCATCCCCAAACATTTTCAATTGGGTTCAAGTCTGGTGAGCATGTAGGATGTCTCACGAGATGGACCCCATTTGCTTGTAGATTGATCAAGTTCCGGTATGCATCGTGGATTGCAGCATTATCCTGTTGGAATAACCAACTATCCCCACACAAACGATAACCCGCCGTCACCAACGATGCTTTTTGTAGCATTCTAACATAACCAGCCGCTGTCTGACGACCCTTCACCACCTGGGGCTCCATCGTCCCTCTGTAAGAATATCACCCCATACCATTAGGGACCATCCACCACTATGACGTGGGGAGAAAATTTCAGGAGGCATGTTTTTGTTATGCCAATATCGTTGTAAGCCATCAGGACCATCTTGATTGAATTTTTTCTCATCAGAAAACAGAATTTTCTTCCACTTCTCAATGTTCCATGTTTGGTATTCACAACCAAACCATAAACGTTTCACTTTGTGATGTAGAAGCAGCCGAGGAATTTGTTTGCGTTCTTATTTAACATGCCTTTTTGTCGTAAATGTCGTCTGATGGTTACTGGACTGCAATCAGCATATGTGGCTGCCTTAATTTGACTAGAAGAAAGTCCACTGGCTTTCACAACAACCCCTTTTATTCTCCTACCCAATGCCGGAGAAATATATTTGGGCCTACCAGTAAACTTTGCATTTCCATAAATTACACTGTCCTTTAGAAAGGTGCAAATCACAGTTTTACTGCGATTTACCTTAGCTGCGATCGCCTGCTGTGACAAACCTTGATTATGGAAATCTAGAATTCGAGCACGCTCAACTTCGCTAACTTTGCTTGCTTTAGGCATGGTGACATCTTTACGCAGTGATTGCTAATCTCTAACTGAACTAAAAACATTGGAATTGCCATAGATCTAACAATTTATACACCCTGGTCTTATAATTTTGATGAAGTGTAAAACACCTCATTTTTTAAAAATGTCCATTTCTGAATAAATTGATCGGATTATAACTTTTTGTCTGCATAACCCTTAAGATTATAGAATTAGTAACCTTAAGTAAGAAAAAGTTTATAATGTATCCATGACAAACAGTTGCTTATAAAAAAATTTCAAGTGGTCTTAAATTTTTAATCAGGAGTGTATATAGATATATTCAACGTATGAGGGTCAAGGAACTCAGTTCCTAGGAACCAACACCAGCACATGTGATTTGATTATAGCGGTGAATGTTTTGTGTAGACACTATTTTGATGAGCCGAATAGAGAAACCTGGTACACTACGTGACACATGGTCCCCCCACAAAAACGTCTTTCTTGCTATTTACCTATAGCTGGAGGGAGAAGAAAAGGATTCAAAACGTCCCCGAATGTATTAGAACGTAAGTAAATGCAATATCTTCAGCTGGAACTCGACTCTACGACTACTCAGTTCGAGCCGTTATCCAGTACTCTACAGTGTATCGTATATACAGGATTCAGTTCAAAAAGATTTTCTTTAAAATGGCCCAGAAAGCAGTTGTTTTGTACTTTAAATAAGAGATAATTATTACATAATTTTTTTTAAAAAGTGAGAAAACTTTATTATGACAAAAAGTAAAAAAAAAAAAATGTAAAATTTTGCTCTCGTCAAAATATCCTCCTTTACTCTTGATTACTGCCGCACAAATTTTGGACATTTGTTTCTCAAGCAAAAGTTTGATGATTGATTCCATTCTTTTTTGTCAATTCGTAGCAGCTATTTTCTATTTTTTTTCACTCTTCTGTCAAGTTTTTCCGATGGTAATTCTGGCGTTTGATTCAAAATTTTGAACTATATCATATATATATATATATTTATATATATTCGACTCTCACGTCAAATTCGACGTATGAGGGTCAAGTAGATCAGTTCCTAAGAAACCAACAGCCCGACACCAGCAAATGAGGTTTGATTATAATGGTGAAGTATTTGTGCAGAACCATCCACACTTTTTGAAGGGCCGAATACGTGACTCAAGGCCCCCAAACGATCCTTCGCAGGTTTTGAAATCAGTCATTCTTCTAGACCAGTTGCCACCCAAGGCTATATAACTTGGTCTGTCCTGCTATTTACCCATAGCTGGAGAGAATGAAGAGGTTTCATACATTTCCCAAAAGTATTAGCACGTAAGTGACTGTAATAGATTTGACTGGAACTCGAACTCAGATCTCCTCAGTTCAAGACGTTTTCCAGTGCTCCACCGTGCCTCTTATATACATGCTTCAGTTCAAAAGAGGATTTTCTTTAAATTCGCCCAGAAAGTAGTTGTGTGTAATTTAAATAAGAGATAATTATTACATATGGTTAAAAGGAAAGTGATAAAAATTTATTATGACAAAAAGATTTTTTTAAAAATGATTAAATTCTGCTCTCGTCAAAATATCCTTCTTTACACTTGATTACTGCCGCACAAATTTTTGACATTTCTTTTTCAAAGCAAAATTTGATGATTGATTCCATTCTTTTTTAAATGATCGTAGCAGCTATTTTCCATTTTTTTCACTCTTCTGCCAAGTTTATCCGATTCTAATTCTGGCGTTTGATTCAAAATTGTGAACTATATATATATATATATATATATATATATATATATATCGAATTCGACGTATGAGGGTCAAGTAGATCAGTTTCTAGGAACAGACACCAGCACATGAGATTTGATTATAGTGGTGAAGGATTTGTGCAGAACGATCCACACTTTTTGAAGGGCAGAATACGTGCAACAAGGTCCCCATACGATCTTTCGCAGGTTTTGATATTAGTCCTTCTCCTAGACCAGTTGCCATCAAAGTCTATAGAACCCAGTCTGTCCTGCTATTTACTCATGGCTGGAGCGAATGAAGAGGTTTTATAGCTTCCCCAAGAGTATTAGCACGTAAGTGAATGTAATGGATTCGACTGGAATTCGAACTCGGCTCTCCGATTCCTCAATCCAAGCCGCTATACATTATTCCACCAAAACACTTTAAACACTTAAATGTTATTTTTAGTAGATACCCATCTTTGAGGAGAGACTACGTTTATTTATTAAACAGTATATTTATTTATTTTCGTATAGCGTCCTGAATATTATTGAAGGGTAATATATACCCTTCAATAATATTCAGGACGCTATACGAAAATAAATAAATATACTGTTTAATAAATAAACGTAGTGTCTCCTCAAAGATGGGTATCTACAAAAAATAACATTTAAGTGATATATTTTCTTTAATAAATCTTATTAAAGAAAATATATTTCTTTAATAAGATTTATTAAAGAAAATATATACCGTCCGATAGGAGGACTTTCCTGACGAATTGCTCTAAAGCACGTCGGATCTAACGAGAGTTACCCCTGCTAGAGAGACGCAAGTTCGCATTCTGCCGGAGACAAGGGAAAACAATGCATGACATACCTAGCGGCTTTAAGCACGTGGATGACAGAACGTGGTCTGAGGGAGGTGGCAGGGAGAAAAAACTTGTTGAGAGCTACAAGGGATAGACGGAGGTGGTGGAGAGCCACGATCGCCTATGTTCTGAAAGGACAACTCATATAGAAAGAAAAAGAAATGTCCTCACCCCTTTGGGGGAAGGGTTAACCATTTGCCCGTAGCTAGGCCAGTTGCTACCACCCCGGGTCAAGTTGGACCTGGGAACACCAGCAATTAAGAGGTGGTTCCACGTTCCTCAAAACCTGTGATCAAAGGCCTTGCTGTTGGATGTAGGTTATCGTCTTACTCAGAACACGGATGTAGATTATCGTACTGCCCAGGACTGTTTTTCAATTTTCATCTCAGGTTAAGGAAATACGAACTTTAAACAAAGTGGTCAAAATTGTAAGACATAAGTTCAATCTGGTGGCTTCCTGTTTTATTCAAATGTTAATTCAATACAGGGCTCAAGTGTTTCTCAATACAGATAGTTGCTGAATGAGTTGTGTGATCGTAACTTAAGGACAGGAAATAAACTACGAAGGCGAAGAAAATATGAAAGATATTAGGTTATCCCATAAGTTCTGTCCGAATTTTAACTTTTTTTTAAATGAACGAAATTTAAAGAGTATTTTATAATGTCTAATGCAGCTGAACATTATTTTTATGTTTAGATGCATTTAAACTGATCAAATTTCTTTCAGAGAACAATTAAATTAAATTTTGTTTGATTAAAACCCTGCTAACATGGAAGTACCCAAGAATCATTTGAGGCACATAATGCTTTATTAGTTCAAGAAAGGAAACTCAGCAGCCGAAGCGGCTAGAAACATTCACTCAGTTTATGGAGAGGAATGTGTGAATGAAAGAACTTGCAGAAGATGGTTTGCAAAATTCAGAGGTCGAGATTTCATCCTTGAAGATGAAGATCGAACCGGACGTCCAGTTGAGTTTGATGAAAAGCTTCTTGAAGCAGCCCTTGAAGAAAATCCTGCTTTATCAGTTGAGGAATTGGCAGTGGTTCTCAGTTCAAACCATACAACTGTTCATCGTCATCTTCAACAACTTGGAAAAGTTCCTAAACTTGGAAAATGAGTGCCTCGTGAATTGTCTGAAAACAACCTCAAATCCCGAGTTAACATCTGCTCTTCTCTCCATTCTCGCCAACTTGTTTCACCTTTTTTGGATAGACTTGTGACTGGTAACGAAAAATGGATCTTTTATGGAAATGTTAAGCATCGTAGACAGTGGCTTGGTAAAGGGGAAGGACCCCAGCCACAGCCGAGAACGGAACTTCATGGGCAAAATGTTCTTCTTTCAATCTGGTGGGATTGCCAAGGAATAATACACTTTGAATTCTTATCACCTAATGCAACAATTAACGTTCAAATATACTGTCAGCAATTAGAGCGTTTGAACCAATCTTTGATGAAAAAAAGACCTGCTCTAATGAATCGAAAACGGGTGATGTTTCATCAGGACAATGCGCGACCACACACAGCAAGAATCACGTCACAAAAGATCGAAGAACTTGGTTGGGAGAAAATTCCTCGTCCACCTTATTCTTCCGACCTTGCTCCTTCAGACTACCATTTGTTTCGTAGCTTACAGAATCATTTGGAAGAAACAGCTTTTGTAACACAGGAAGATGTTAAAACTGACATTTGTGAGTTCTTCGAATCAAAGCAAAAAGAATTTTACAGTAATAGAATTAGTAAGCTTGTTAATAGATGGAAGGAATCATAGATAATCAGGGAAAATACATTGTTGATTGAATCTGTAA
>OZ038502.1:74533070-74553070 GCA_964036315.1 Acanthosepion esculentum
TAATTATAATCTAGGCACTAGTTCTGTATTGAGCACTGTTTTTAAAAAATAAAAACAAAAATACTAAAGAACTTCGGATCATCAATCTAACAGTTCTTTCCTATTATATCAACACACACACACACACACACACACACACACATATATATATATATATATATATATATATATATATATATATATAGATAGATAGATAGATAGATAGATAGATAGATGGAAAGACAAGAGATTGAAGAACAATGAATGAAATAGAAATATTAGATGTTATCAACTCGCTAGACTCACTGATGACATGCAGGACAACAGCTCAACTACAATAGGTGTACAAGTCAGTAGTACTAATATCCCTACTTGATGGTGCAAGATATCGGACTCTATCGACGACAACTTGATGTCTTCCACATACGTTACCTTTGGTTATAAGGGTCACTGAAGATTATTTTACCGGTCTCGATAAAATAGACCCCCACCCAGGTTATTTGGCCGGTAAATATATTTTTATTATTAACAAGGCAGGTAATATTAAAAATAACAGCACACATATTTAACACAGAGGTTTGTTCATTTTCACCATCATGCTTATGGTGTCTTAAGATCTTCAGCGAATTGGCTTTGCGAGTTGTGTATGCAGGACTTGAACAGCCTGGATTCTATGGTCTGGGACTGTTGTCAGCAGTGGGTGCACCGGAATTAAATTGCCGAGAGAACCATGCACTAGGGCAATTTTTGGATGTAAATTTATCCAGGTTCAAAGAAAATTTCACATTTATTGCAGTTCTTCTATTACACTGGTCTACAACATAAAAGCTACAACAGCAAAAAATAACCCGTCTTATCTAATTTAGTGGCACTAGAAATAAAAATGATATCGAAAATTGTTGATGGTGTCTCGATTTCAAGATACGTTACTAGTGTTATATGACTATTTAATCAAAATTGATATATTAATTATTATTCTCCTAATAACATTATCATATATAATTATTCGCATAATAAACTATTATTCTCCTTTCCTCTCAGGATTTCACACATTTAACAGTCCTGTGAAAAATGCCTCTTGAATATCTGGACAAATCCGATAACTTCTACTATGTGTGAGGCGAAGTGACTTTTGCATCTCAAATGCGAAATATGACACCCATTGTGAGAAAATCTTATCAACTCTAATAATGGACTCTCCCGTCGGTTTCGACTCATGAGGATCTGGCAACTTATTTGATTAAATTATGAAATTTTGTGGCACTTAAGACCCGCTAGTGATTTACAAAGGAGGCCGCATATGGAGCAAGAGTGAGTATTGTGGGATGAGATCACTGTTAGATTGGCTGACCTTTTAGATCTTGCTCTCGCTTCTTGAAGACTATTCAGACAATCAGATTGAAAACTGCTGAGTCCTACTAAAACACGCTGATCTCCATTCTACCCGCTTGGTCATAACTAAACATTTCGCGAAGTCTCTGGTCAAAACAGAGACAGCATTCAAATATATGATTTATACATTGACCAGGATACGTGAAACAAAGATAAAGGAAGGCATCTTTGTTGGTCTCCAGCTTCGTAAACTTCTTTTGGATGAATATTTTGACAGAGCGGAATGAAAGAACAATTACATGAAAAGCTTTCAGGTCAGTGACAACCAACTTTCCGGGTAAAAAAAAGAACAGAAAACTGATGCAAGCCCTACTGAAAGCAGACAAACATCTAGGCTATAACATATTGTTGAAGATCCACTTCTTAAACACGTATCTTTATTAACCCATCCCATAAAAGTGGTGATGTGAGTGACGAGCACAGTGACCAATTCCATCAAGACATTGCTGCAAGAGTGAACAGGTATCAGGGCAGGTGAAGTCTATCAATGGTGATTGATTATTGTTGGACTGTGACCAGAAATGATCCTTATACAGTTTACAAAAAAAAAACAGACTAAGAGTCGGGGCCATGTTGCTGAATAATCCGTATGTATATACTTCTGAAGAGAGTTTTCCGGTTATATTTTATTCAATAAACAAATATAGTCACTATTTACATTATTCGCATTATTGTCCACATCTCTGTTGCCATATTTATCACAACGTTTCGGCCGTTGCACGCTCCGGCCGTCTTCAGGTGATTGGAATGTCGAACTGAAACCTTTATTTCGCTCGCTGGGGTAGACTATTCTAGTTCCACGTACAATGTTCAATGGATGTCAGTTATCAGTTATCTCCTGTTAATTCACCTCTCCAAGTTCTTCACTACCTTAACCAGGTATTGAACTCACACTCTTCGGGTCCTGTCACGGGATCTAACATACATTCCAACCACCTGAAGAAAGCCGGAGCGTACAACGGCCGAAACGTTGTGATAAATATGTGAACAAAGAGAAGGAAAATGATCCGAAATTATATAAATAGTGTACATAATACCTCATCTCAGAAATATAGACAAAAATATATATTGTCATTTTGATGTGTTTGCTCATTGCTCTGGTTACCTTCATATTATTATTGGAGATATCTATTTGTACTCCTGTGTATGGCATAACTGACTAAATATTTTAAAATCTAGAGCCAATCATCTAATTCGAATATCGTTGTTGAATTCAGCATCCCAGAATATATGAGAAATGATACATTCACTTCTGTAGTCGTCCACGTGTGACAATTTGTAAATCAGTGTTAGCGCAATGAGGGAGTTTTATACCAAATGTGAAGGAATCATAAACAAAATGAAAAATAAAAGAAAATAAAAATAAATAAATGAAAGACTATATAAGCAAAACATATAATTAAATGAAATTAAATTTAAAATTCTCAGCGTCCGCTCTCCTTCATGAGCTTGTGTATTCGCACCAAGGTAAAGATCAATCTAGTCTGACGAAGTACAAAAGATCGAAATACGTCACACTAAAATACTTTTTTCAGTTTGTCATAGTTTTTTTTCCATAATATAACTCCTCCATCTATTCTGGACGGTTCCCTTAATAAAGTTAATGAAATGCTACCAAAATCCTTGCCTTCAGATTATCATTGAGTTTTACAAGAAGTTTACTTGTTCTCTCGCTCAGCTGCGCCCCACACATCATAATCAATGGAGTTGCAGTCTGGAGAGTTAGCTGGTCAAATGTAAGAATGATGTGGTCGCAGAAATTGTCTGACAGCCAGACTGCGTCCTCCCGCTCTGTGTGGCATGGTGCAGTGTGCTTCTCCAAGATATAAAGTCTACCAGCAGCCATCACCTTCATCCAGGTTAGAACTACCTCATCAAGGCAATTGATGTAGGCCGCTGTGATGAGTTTGAGGCCCTGTGGGAAAATGAATGAGGGCATGATGTCTCCATGACTAGTGATCACTCCACACTCGATGTGTTGAATGGATATATGATCTCTCTTTCTGCATCCTCGGTACTGTACTCAGATTGACACCCAAACGCATTGAAATGTTCGTATTGGAGTTTCCGACAAGAATGACAAGCGGTAGAGTGTGCCGTTTCCAAATTTCTGGCGGAGTGAATTGCGTTATGAGGTTCTTTTTTCCCCCCACAGACGGAACTCAACTGACCCCTACGAGACTATACAAATCGACAAAATCAAAAACAAACAAAGCGCATGCGCGAAATAAAAAAATATAAAATTGCGACAATTTATCCATCGCACCTCTATGAATAGAGACAAAAATGAAACTTATCTAAGGCTACAGGACTTTATCGCGGCAAATGTAAGGATTTTGTTTTGAGAAAACGCGTCGGCTAAGATAAGTTTTCCCTTTACCTTTTATTCATATTGTCCTTTTATAGATTTATTCTACCTGAAATTTTCACAGACACATGGAGATATGTATATATATATATATATATATATATATATATATATATAGGTGTGTGTATATATATATATATATATATATATATATATATATATATATATATATTGGTGTGTGTGTGTATATACATATACATATATATATATATACATATATATATACATATATATATATATATATATGTATTTATGTGTATATATATATATATATATAGGTGTGTGTGTTATATATATATATATATATATATATATATATTGGTGTGTGTATATATATATACATATATATATTTATATATATATATATATATATATATATATGCACACACACACACCAATATATATATACACATATATATATATATATATATATATATATATATATATATACACACCAATATATATACATATATATATACACATATATATATACATATATATATATATATATATATATATATATATATATATATGGGTGTGTATATAATGTACAATATGACGATCAATGCACGCGTTGAATATTATAATCTCACAAGTTCTTGAATATGTTTCTAAAAAACCAGCGCATCCAATATTTACATGGTGTATTTTCCATACAATTATGAGAATATCCTGAAAGATTTGCAAAAAGAAGCCGGTTAAGTATAATTTTATTGTTAAAAAAATAATTTTCATAATAGAATCTAGTACAGAGTAGGTTATTAATTTGATTTTAGTCCTTCTTTTGTTTTCTCCTGATGTACATAATAATATCAACATTATATGCAAAAGGAAAAATTCTATGCAGCACGAGTACGTAGTTATTTAAAGATATTTGCTTTCATGTTCACTACCGGAAGTGTCCGGAAACGGGAAGTCAGCCTCATTTCCATTTGTACACGCTATTTCTAGCGACGTAGCGGCCTTTGTGATTTCGAAGCGGTCATGATTTTGCAAAATTGAATTTGTTTAACCAATGCAATAAAAAAAAGGTATTAATAAAAATGATGATAATATGGAGCGATAGAAGGAAATGAATTAAAATAGTGAAAATAAAAAGAATATTTTTGTGGTTTTATTTTTCCAGCTCTTTTTTTATTTTTATATTTTTTTTTTGTCTTTTACTCGTTTTGTTCCGAAATAGTCGCGCTTTTTGTGAAATTGACGTAAGCCGGCACCTCTTCACCTGTGCAGATTAAAATTATTTTGTATTTTAAATAATTGAACAAGGAAAGAAGAGTGAATTAAAAAAAAAAAAAGGAATATGTAAAACGGCATTAGCAATTCGAATGAAGGACAAATAGCTATAAAGGAAATGACAATGATATTCATTGAAACGATCATAAAAGTTACGATGATGATGAAGAGCTGAAGATTATATTAGCAAAGCTAATTAAAAATAGCGAAATAAAAATGATAAAAATAACGCTAGAAATATTATATCACCTTCACAATAATAATAATAATAATAATATTAATAATAACTAGTTTTAATCTGATAATTTTAAAATTTTCCAATTTTAATATTCTGATGAATCTTAATTCTTCATTTTATGACTGAGTAAGCTCATGACGAGATCTAAAACAATAAAATATCCACAGAAATTCCCTCATAGCATTGTTTCCTCTTAACATCTTTAACCAAATATTGCAATAACAAGCATAACTGTGAATGCTGGACGTTACTTTAAGGAGTAAGGAGGTTAAAACAAATAAAAGATTTGAAATTAACTTTTTTTCCTTTTTACTCTAAAACACATTAAACACTTCGATTTTCTCTACTTTCTTTTTTTATTGCTTCTATTTTCTCACTGAAATCATGTAGCCTCTTTGATATGTCAAATCCATATTTTCACGCGGTCAAAACGGAAAAGGCCATCATTAACGAGGTATTGGCATGGTGTAAAGCTCATGCGAACTGAGAAACTAACTTACGCTGGGTGCGGGGGGAAAAGCAGAATTTTAACAGAGATGATTATTAAAATGAATAAGCATCCTGGATAGTCTTCAGTTGCGTACAGGAAACCTTCGTGAAAATGGCTGCAGGAAACAAAAGTATTTTAATACACCATAATAATTACTTTTCAAAAGATATATTTCTGGATTTTGGAGTCAAAGTCTCGGTAGTCACAGTATCAGACAATTCCAGTTTGTTGCAATCGAAATGATGGCTTCGTTAGTTGTTCTCGATATTTTCATTCATTTTCTCACTGAAACCAAGTAGCATATTTGATATGTGTCGCGATGAAAAAGAAATAGTCCATTATTTATGAGTTATGAGCTGGGTGTAACGGTCGTACGACCTAAGTAAATAACGGAGAGAGGGGCAAGCCGAATATAATAATAATAATAATAATCATAATAATAATAATCATAATAATAATGATCTATATATAACACGCCACACACACGCACACACAAACACCCCCCTTATGTGTGTATATATATATATATATATATATATATATATATATATATATATATATATATATATATATATATATATATATATATACTTTTTTGTGTTTGTTACAAACGAGGGACGGTGTACAAAATAATGATGACCCACCTGGTGCCGTGTTAACCTGGTATGGTTGATTATATCGAAGAGGGTTCGTATATATAATACGCTACATATATCAAGAAAGTATTTTTGATTTTTATAAATTCATTTTAATCTTTAAAAGTTATTTTTTTTAAAAGAGAGTGGAGGGAACAGTCTCTGTCTCAGTTTCTCTCTCTCTCTCTCTCTCTCTCTCCATATATATATATATATATATATATATATATACGTGTTTCAGTGTGTTTAATATTTGAGGGACAGAGTGTAAAATAAGGAGAACCCACCCAGTACCGTGCTAACTTGGACCCGTTCATGCATACTTATAACGCTATCGAAGAAGCTATATAATACGCCACATATATGTTCAAGAATGCATTTTTCATTTTTTAAAATTCATTTTAAACTTTAAAATTATTATTTAAGAAAAGATGTAGTGGAACAAATATAATAAATTTTAAAAAATATCTGATGATACGTGCTCTTAGTAGGAAGAGAAATAAGCAGACTCTGAAATTACAGATTGAATCTACGGACTGTCAAGGATTAATCAGATCTTTCAAAGTTTACACAAAATATATTGTCCTTTGGGAATCTTTGTAGTAAACATAATTTTCGTTGTAAGTATGTAACAATTATAATGATAATATACAGATATCTTTCCTTAGGTATTTATAAATTGTACACTGTTCAATTTTTAAAGTTAACAACGAACTATTTTAAATTATAAAATTGTATTTGGATTAAACGAAAATTATTTACAATACATATTACTTATAATAGATTCCTTCAATTTTGACGGCACGAATGCACTCGTTATAATAATAATAAAGGAACAGTGTCCTGAAAAACAAAATTCAAAATATATCTTTGATATTTCTAAATTCAGACCGATGAAACCTACTAGTTGATAGAGTTTTTCAATGGTAACGTTAGTCATTTTCTGATAAGGAAACATTCGCCATTCATGTGCTGAGAAGCAAATGCCCCTTGAGTGATGCTTTTCTTCACCCATCCCCTCCCAACCCTTTTAGGTGACAGATGTTCTTGTTCTCTGGAGTGATCAGATATGACCAATGTCTGACATTTATACCCAGTTGACCAGGATTTCTGCCGCATTTTCACCATTGGGCGGGACCCGATACTAACACATATTTATTTTGCAGGTTTCATTGTGTATATTCATTGTATCCCCCGCCCTGTTTTTCTGTAAATAAAATTTCATATTAGGATTCTAGTGGAATACTTGAGGTATTTTGGTAATTGTGGTGCGAGAGTTTCTGTTGTAAATGTGGTATTATGGTGAAAGGATTATTGTCAGTACGATTGGGTCCATGAGAGCGACTAGCTAGTTATGAGTTAAGACTAGAGAAGACCACTCCTTTTTCTCCCTCCCCCAACTTCGCCCTTGTGGCACATTTTGTTATTTTATAACGAATAAATATTAAGATCAAAGTGTAGTATCTGTTCCCGGATCGCTCGCTTAAGGGTCGCATTTTGGCTGAGATTCAATCACTGATATATGCCTGGCACAGGGATTAGTCCCTGCGCTGGTAGTATCGCGGCTAAGTCTAGCTATAACCAGCTTTGACCAGCTTCGCCCAGCTTGGACAAGCTAGGACCAGCTAAGACCAGCTATGACTAGCTATGACCAGCTCTGACCAGCTTGGACAAGCTAAGACCAGCAAAGTTCACCGGTCCGAGAGGAAACGCTCGGGTCAAACCCTTCACTCGCCCCATGTTAAAAACCGACCTTGTGTCACAACCTGACTCAGTGGGGAGTCAAGTAGATACCAAGTGTAGTATCTGTTCTCAGATAGCTCGCTTAATGATCAACTTTTGGCTGAGATTCGATGACTGATACATGCCTGGCACAGGGATTCGTTCCTGTGCTGGTAGTATCGCGGCTACGTCTAGCTATGACCAGCTTGGACAAGCTAAGACCAGCTAAGACCAGCAAAGACCAGCTGGTAATTTTTTTTTCAAAAATCTATTGCTGGTAATAATATATTGCTGGTAAGAATTTTTTCTTCAAAAATTGATTGCTGCTAATAATTTTTACATAGTATCTCTGGTATTAAAATCTATTTTTACACTTTCATAGTGTTTTGACCCCAATTTGCCTATACCTGGGACCTTAACAGGCGCTACTAACCCGGTTCAGGGTGGACCTGGGAACACCAGCAATTAAAAGGTGGTCCCACGCTCCTCAAAACCTCCTGTTCAGAGGCGTTGCTGTTGGATGTAGTTTATCATCTTACCAAGGACGTAGATGTAGTTTATCGTGATACCCAGAATGGTATGATGTATGAGATGAGTAATACGAATTAAAAACTAAGTGAAAAGAAGTGGAGACTGTGAAGATAAAGAACACATTTAATTATTGCACCTTGTCTTGAAAATGTTAAAATTGCAGTGTTGAAAGAATCAAACACACAGAGAAACCTTTCCCCAAAGCGGCATTTTTGGGAAAAGAGCTGAGTGGAACTTTTTCTTATATTGCGAATACGGAAGAAATAGGCGTGATTCAGCTCTTAGGAAGTGGCATGGCGTATCCTCGCTGCAAATAGCCGAACATATGAATATTGTCTTTAGATATAGCACATGATGGAAAGTGAGAAATAAAGAATGCCATAATTTTCCTGTGGAGCTGGGATATGTGGATAATATGAATGATACATTTTCGCCCCCACGAATATGTAAGCTCGAATTTGATCTGTGTCAGTAGCAAGAGAATCGAAATTGAAATAATTGGAAACTTGAGGATTTCAAGACGCATCAGAAGCCTTTAGCAAGGCGTGGGTCCTCAAGGAAACTAAAAAGGATACAGGTTATTTGCGGAAATACACAATCATTTAATCTTTAGCGATGCCCGGAGACAACAGGTGTTAAAACGCAGAAGAACAGCAGTAATAATAATAATAATGATAATAATAATAATAATGATAATAACAATAATAATGATAATGTTAAAAATAATAATGACAATAATAATAATAATAATAATAATAATAAAAATAAGTGAAATTCTGAAAATACGACATGAGTTGTTTATCTGAGGACAAGGATCGTTAGCTCCATATATAAGGTACCATATTTGGCTGCTTATAAGATGCGTTTCTTTTCCCTATAAAATATTTCCAAAACTTCCCCCACCGTCCTATAAACGGTAGGTCAGTGATAGGAGATATAAGTTTTGGGTGTGGGATGTGCGTCAGCTCCCCAGTTACATACGATTCTGAGTTCTTGAAAGTAAAACAAGTTCAGTGATTCTAAGTTAAATTAACGTTTTAATAAAAGCTCTTAATGCAGTTGGGATAAAATTATCACGATTACCGGTAATGAGTATTTCAAGCTACAAAATGCCACTCCAAGGTCTCAGCAGTACGGATACAATCTGGTATGTTTTTAAACAACCCATAAATCAGATTTAACCTTATTTCTGTATCTAGGTTGTATATACACAATTTAAAAATAGTACTCCATCCTGATCTGTGAAGGATTCGTCACGATTAGTGAAAATTCTAGGCTGAAATAAGGCGACGTTTCAGTGATATTATGCAATTTAATTTCTCTTCTAATTATTACATAAAGGTGTTCCAATAACTTGGACCGATTTTAAATGTCAATTAAGTTTAAGCGTCTAAGGATAGTTGTCGTTATCTTTCAGCATTAAGATCTTAAGTCTTTGGCAACTTGAATGATGGAAAGATTAACAATCAAACAACGTGTTAAAGTTATCGAAGCCTATTACGAAAATGGACGTTCAAATAGAATTTGAATGAGAAATTCACAGGTTGCAACATCTCTCGAAACAGCGAAGTCAATTGGCCACCACAATCGAGCGACTTGACGCCTTTAGATTTCTTCCTTTGCGGTCATCTCAAAAATAAAGTCTATGCCAACAAGCCAACTAAAATTCAACAGCGGAAGGACGAGATAATAAGGTATATTGATGAGATCGACGAGCAACTATGCAGAGACATCATCAAAAACTTTGACCATCAAGTGGAGGTGTGCCGCCGAAGCCTCGGCGGACATTTGGGCGATATTAATTTTCACATATAATTGCCATGACTTAAATAACATGATCCATGATTTGCTGCGGTGTGCAATAATATTAATCCATTTTCGGGGTGTATGATGAAATTTGTTTGGCCATGAAAAATATTGCCTCATCCGTGATTGATTCAGATTTTCTTCTCGATTGTCGATTAATTGTCTTAGGGTCATTGTCTGCGATAAGCGTTACTCCAAGGAAGCGTACGAAAATTGTAGCGCTGAATGAAAACAATATCAAGCCTTACCAGTGAGCAAACAAAGGACTATTTACTCGCTCAAAAACTCAATTGATTTCAATCCAAGCGAGAATCTGTGGTCAATCGTGGAATGGACATACGAAGTACTAACATGTGCATTGGATCATGTTGCATTGGTTGGTTTGGTTTGGTTGTTTGGGGTTTTATGGCATATCAACCACTATGGGTTATTTAATGCCAGATCCAGTATTTACTAAATATATCAAAAACGTATAGCTGGCAACATCATTGTTTCAAAAATGTATAGCTGGCAACATCATTGTTTCAAAAACTGGCAACATCATTTTTTCAAAAACTGGCAACATCATTGTTTGAAAAACGTATAGCTGGCAACATAATTGTTTCAAAAACGTATAGCTGGCAACATCATTGTTTCAAAAACGTATAGCTGGCAACATAATTGTTTCAGAAAAGTGTAGATGTCAACATCATTGTTTCAATGTGCTGGAAAATACCTGGAATTTCACTATTTTCCCATAGCTGGGACCCCAACAGGTGCTACCATCCCGGGTCAGGGTGGACCTGGGAACACCAGCAATTAAGAGGTGGTTCCACGCTTCCTCAAAACCTCCTGATCAGAGGCGTTGCTGTTGGATGCAGTTTAACGTCGTACCCAGGACGTGTTGCATTGGTGAAATACGAAAGAAAAATTAAATAATAATGGAATTGTTCGTTTTGTTTTAATTAATTTGCATAAGGGATAATATTTTAAGTTTCTTCAATTTAATTCAATTGAATGTTACAGGTGTCATATAATTGTAATTTTTCAAATTCTCCGTTTAATCTGTCTACACATATTAATTTTTATATATTTTATTTCTGCATAAATTATGCATTTCAATGACAGTGTAAAGACATCATAAAATTACGAAAGATTGTTTCACGAATGCCAGCTTTATAGTCAGCCAATTGTACCAAAAATAATGATCGGTTGTCTTGTTATCTCTTGGGAGCCTTGACATAGAAAAGCGAAGAAACGTAGCACACTGCAGTTCATGTCCCTTTTGTATCTAGTGAATCAGCGCATTTTTAAAAAAATCTCTGCCACCCTTGACGCTTTTTGGATAGCTGACATCATTGGATGTGAGCAGGTTGCAACATTGTTTGGAAGAGTCTCGTGTCTCGAATCAGCGATATGACAATCAGCGCCTGACCAGTAAAAATAGATAAGAGTCTGAGAGTATTTAATCATAATAATAACAACAACACTATTGACCCATTAATGTTTTTTTTATGTTCAATTTTAACACTTACGTAAGACAAAGATCAACGCGATAAGATTGGGAGTATAGTCATTGGATGATATTTATGTATTACAATTGGTATTTGCTTTAAAATGGTTTGTACAATACCCAGAAAAAGGCATGGAAAATCATGAAGTAACTATTCTTTGGGACTTAACATTTCTTATTGGAATAAAACTCGGATAGACCAGGTTAAGTATTTATTGAATTGTTGTGGAGTTATTTCCACAATAGAACTTGTAGTCGGACTAAATGCGTCCTAAATAGGTTAAACGTACAGAAACGTTAGGAACTTGTAATAAAGTGTTACGCAGAGTAATCGAGTTGTGGTCGCTGAACACTACTCCTTGTCTCGACTACTCCTGACTTATAATAGGTGGGAGACTCTATTACCTAGACAATGTGTCTTTCACTATAAACACCCCCTCCTAAAACTTTACTCCGTAGGTGTAAAAGTTATAATTTTTTTAATTTTTTATATTTGTTAACAGAAAAAGAAAAAAAAACTTCACTTTTTTAGCAACTTCGTAGCGTATCTCCTACGTTTTGGTTCCATTTTTAAATGATCCGTTGCCTTTCTTTTTCTCTTGGATCGGTGTATCTCAGGTAACATCGTTCCTGGCGTTGGGAGATCAAACGTATCAAAAATCACCTCCATAGGTGTTTCTTCAACTGGAGCGCTGTCGACCACGTCTGAAGAGCGTCGTCTGATCTGGTTAATGTGCCGTCTGCACGTGAATTTTTCACCTTTCACGAAGTACATCATGTTGCCAATCCGCTTTTCTATTTTTCCAATCTCCCAGAATGATTTATTCTGTTATATATACCTTAAAGTATACTTTTTCACCAGGATTGTATTTCTTAACTTGAATAATTTTTTCTGTACCTGGCTTTGTCTTTTTCGATAATAATTTGTCGAAGACTGATCTTACCCGCCGTGCAAACATCACCTCGGCTTGCGATTGTGAGGCTGGTGTTGCGTTATTTGGGGTAAGTCTGTATACCTGTAGAAACTTCTGTAGGGCTTCATCTGCAGGTATTTCCCTAGCTTTCTTTAAAGCTCTTTTAAGGGTGTCCACAAATTTTTCCGCTAACCCGTTTGATCTTGGGTGATATGGAGCTGTGGTAATATGTTCGACATTGTATTCCTTGCAGAAATCTTTAAATTGTTTCGACGTAAATTGACTTCCGTTGTCCGTCACAATTGTGTCTACAACACCAAACCTTGCGAAAAATTCCAGCAGGAAGTTTTTCGTACTTTGCGTCGTCGGTTTTCTTATTCTTTGTATCTCAGGCCATTTTGAGAAACTATCCACTACTATAATGTAATGGTATCCATTCAGTGGACCTGCAAAATCCACATGCAACCTAGACCATGGTAGGTCTGTTTTTGGCCAGGGATTAAATTTTACTGGTGGTGCCTTTGCAGCCAAAGCACAGCCTTTACATTTTGCTACTGCATTCTCAATGTCCCTGTCCATATTCGGCCAATAAACAAAACTTCGCATTAGGCTCTTCATCCTAGTGCTGCTTGGATGACCAGTATGGTAATCTTTGTTTTTGAAGTGTGTATGGGATCACCACAGGTTCTCTATATAACAATACTGAATCGCAAAGCGAAAACACATTTGTTGTGTACTGGTCCCTCTTGGCTATTTTTTCTTTTACTTTTAAGATATACTCGTCCCTGGTGGCTTCTTCTTTTATTATCTCTAGAGTTACCGGAAGTTCCCGAACTGCATTACACACAGTAAATTTCAGCTCTTCTTCTGATTTCAGTGAGGCAATTACCGTGTCTTCTAATGGTTCGTTCCTTTTAGGAATTAACCTGGAGAGCCCATCAGCATAGCCAATTTTATTTGATGGTATGTACTCTATGCTGAAGTTATAATTTAGCAATATTGTAGCCCATCTTTGTAATCGGTTTGCTGTTGTCTTGGCGAACGAATTTTTTTTCTTCTCCCCTGTATGAGTTCGAATTCTCGTCGCCAAAAGTTGCTGTGGAGTTATTTCCACAATAGAACTTGTAGTCGGACTAAATGCGTCCTAAATAGGTTAAACTTACAGAAACATTAGGAACTTGTAATAAAATGTTACGCAGAGTAATCGACTTGTGGTCGCTGAACACTACTCCTAGTCTCGACTGCTCCTGACTCCTACTTATAATAGGTGGGAGAGTCTATTACCTAGACAATGTGTCTTTCACTATAACATGAATTCTTTTTTTTTCTTTTTTATGTATAGTGTCCCTTCAGCGTGTAGGCGATCATGGCTCTCCACATCCTCCTATCCCATGTAGCTCTCAATAAGTTTCGCCCCTTAGCGTAGGAGAGTAAGAAGAAACGAGGATCGACTCATTAGTTCCTTACTAACGAAATAGCCAGCAACCATTTTTTTTTAATAAAGAAACATTGATTGTGTTCACAACGTTTTGCTGCATTCTTGTATGCCTACATGTAATAACCACTGTTATAAGCCATTGCAAGTTTACCCTCAACACGAGCTTAGTTTTCTTTCTTTTCTTTTTATGTGTCGTGTTCTTTCAGGACGTTGGCTATAATGCATCTCCACTTCCCTCTATCTGTTGTAGCCCTGAATAAGTTTCGCCACTTCCCCCAGACCAAGTTCTGTCACCCACTTGCTTAATGCTGCCAGGTATGCCATGTTCTTCTTTCCCTCTATTCGACCTGTGAGTATCAGATTCTCCAGGCCCACCGTTCTCATTAAGTGTCCTAGAAATTTCACCTGCCTCTTCCTGATGTTAAACATAAACTTCCTAATACATTCTCACAGATATGGCAGGACCATCAGATAAAATAGCTTCAAATATCATCTGCCTATATTTCTGAGATGAGGTATTATGTACACTATTTACATTATTCGGACTATTGTCCTCATCTTTGCCGCCATATTTATCACAACGTTTCGGCCGTTGTACGCTCCGGCCTTCTTAAGATGGTTGCAATGTAGAACTGAACCCTTTATTTCCTCAAGGACACATGGCACAGTGGATAAAGGCGTTAGTTAGATCCAGTGACAGGATCCAAAGAGTGTGATTTCAATACCTGGTTAAGGTTGTGGAGAACTTGGTGAGGGGAATTAACAGGAGATAACTGATAACTGACATCCATTAGACAAGGCACGTGGAACTAGAACAGTCTACTCTAGTGAGCGAAATAAAAAGCCTTCAGTCCGCCATTCCAACCACCTTAAGAATGCCGAAACTTTGTGATAAATATGGCAACAAAGATGCAGACAATAGTCCGAATAATGTAAATAGTGTAGCCTCAAATAAATATAAATAGTGTAGAAACAGTAACGGTAATATAAGCTTTTACCTATAAGGAAACATTCGGTACCCATTGATCGCGCAAACATGTTACTGTCGGTTGAAATGTATAAAATCTTTCCATTAAAAGCAATATTCATTTTGTCGTTGTTTCTGTTTGGTGGCATATCAACCATTTGCTGGTTATTTCATACCAAAATCTAAATATTTTGTTCACAATTTTATTTTATTTTTTTTAGAAATAATAATGCTTTAGTGAAACAAGTATTACTAATTAACCCTTATCTGGGGAAGAATAGGTGGATTCATACCCTTCCCAATGGTAAGTATAAGGAACCAAATTGGAATTAGAACTCAACCCCCGGATTAACAATTCTGAGCAATTATACTTAACACCACCCGCACATCCATACAACACCTGGGCAATTCTCAGAAAAAAGTACCTGTTATCGCTTTTTCTAGTATTGATGTAGGATTCCTTCCTAATATTTTGTTTGAAGTAAGGTGGCCCGTCAAATTCTCTTTTTATTTCCACTCCGAGATACATCTACTGTTCATATGCTGGCACTCACTTGGTGTTAGTAAGAGAAACGAAGTATTTATTCGATAATTCAACTAAAAAAAAGAATGACAATGAAAAATAAATTAGTTCAAGCTGTTCATATTGAGGAGAATGCATGAAAAGATTAATTAATACGAGACAATAGGAAGTGGTTGCAGCCTTTAAGGGATGCCATTTCCTTAAACAATGCGACACGGATATTCTGTGGACTGAATGAAAAACAAAACAAAGCAAAAAATTATGTTCTTTATTTTGGAATTACTTTTTTATTTTTAGCCACGACACTTATTTCTTAATGATAGTTTTTTTTTTCAGAAGATGAGGATCCCTATTCGTTTAAAGTGTTAGATTGATTTTCGTGAAGTATTCTAATTTCGTAGCCCTGTGCAACAGTAGTACATAGACTCTTGTGCAAATTAATTGAAACAACCGCTTTAGTTTCCTTTCTTTCAGCATACGGTGATTTTTAAACCCACTACAGAGTGACAGGGTGGAATTGATTTCAGGTTTTCCTCAGATTCGGTCATTTGCAGTGGTGTGCAGTAACATGAATTAGTTTCCGGGGTGCATGATGAAATTTTTTTTCCTTGATTTCATCAGATTTTTATCGCGCCCAGACATTATTGTCTCTACTATCGATTAGTTGTCCTAGGTATATTGTCTGCGATGGACGTTACTCCAAGGAAGGGTACGAAATTATACCGCTGCACGAACACACTAGCAAGTTTTACAAGTGAGCAAATCAAAGTACTATAGTCTGTCCCGGAATGTCTCCTGATTTGAATCTAATCGAGAATCTGTGGTCAATCTGCAAGGAACGACTTCGTGGAATGGACATACGAAGTACTAACATTTGAACTGGGTAATGTGTAATTCGAAAAATACGAAGAACGTAAAGAATATCGGAATTATTCGTTTTGTTTCGAGGATTTGCATAAGGATATATCCATTGCCTATACTTCTCGGGATTTCGAACATTTCATGAAATCAAAAAAAAAATATCTACACTAATAAATGTTCAATATATTCTGTGATATTTACAATGTAAAGCGGGAAACAGTCAGCGATAATCCGAGCGGCACACAACCGACAAAACAGGTCAGCTGCAACATGTCTGTTTACTCAAAAATAAACGACCAATATTTTGGTAAGCGTTACAACTTTCATACGCTCCTTGGAGTAACGTCCATCGTAGACAGTGGCCGTAGGACAACTAATCGACAGTCGAGACAATATTCTCTGGGCATCATGGAAATCTGGTGCAATCAGGGATGAGACAATATTTTTCAAGGCCAAACAAATTTCATTATACACCCCGAAAATGGATTCATATTACTGCACACCACTGCAAATGACCGAATTTGAGGAGAATATACTGGGTCGGTGCATAATTATCAGGCGTTTTTGTAGTTGAGTTATTTGTTAATAAGAATGGCAGTGTTGTTTTAACCCTAGAACACTAACCATGGGTATATAGTACCCCGCGCAAATTTTCCTATTTTTAATTACAATTTTCAGTACCAGATTCTGTTACCTAAATAATATGTTTTTCAGTTCCTATTAATTTTAACACAAAGTACAAAGTTCGAAGTCTCTGCATGTAAAATATTTCAAATAAAGATTTATATTTAATTTTTTTTTTTTTAATATTTTCAAAATCTGGTATGATATACCCATAGTTAGTAGTGGTGTAACTTTAATTGTTGGTTAGTGTTCGAGGGTTTAATAAAATATTATTTTATTTTCAGGATATAAAAATGTTTCGCGAATCATACGGTCCGGAATACTCATTTAAAAATGTTATTGTTGAATTATTATGTTTTTATTTTTCATAATAAAAATTGTTTATAAAACGCCTGATAATTATGCACCAACCCAATATATTTGGGAAGGTTAAGACGAAGTACAGAAATTTAAAGTATTTGGTGTTGCACAGTTACAGACGACACAAAATGTCACTAACCAATCCGAAGACGCATACGAAGATAGAAAGACACATTCCGGAAAGCCAACAAAGTATTAACCAAAACACTACGTCCTTAGAAACAAAGACGGCAGAACTGCTTCTTTTAATTAAAGATGATAGAAATGCGTGTCGATCATCATACGCTCTGGAATAATCATGTTAAAATGTTATTGCTTAATTGTTGTTACTTTTTTTCATAAACATTAATTAAAAACGCCTGATAATTATGCACCAAAACAGTAGAAATCGGTTACACAGTGTTCTTCCAGTGGGTCTAAAACTGACCGTATGGTGAATGAAAGGAAACTAAAGCAGTTGTTTCAATTTATTTGCACAACGGTGTATATTCAGAAATGCTGGCAAATTTGGTGTGTTGAAGACGAAATTTCCAGATATGTTGATTTCATTTGATTGCAGATTATTTTCTTTCAAGATCGTGAATGATATCCGCATGCAAATTTAATTCTCACACAAATTATATATTCTTGAGATTTTTAATCATTAATTTAGTCTCCTAAGATGTATGTCAAAGAATTGTGAAAAATAAAAAAAAATGTGAATGCATGCATGACATATTATAAAAGTTCAATCAATGGCGACGTCTTCACTGAAGAGTCCTGGGCATATCCATGAACGAATAGTCAAATTAGTCGATACATTATGTCATGGCCACGTAACCTATTCAATAAATATTTCAAAAGAATTTGAATAGAGACTACCTAACCGATATAATAAATTTAAGTGAACGTGAGTCCGTCTTTCTGTCTGTCTTTATCTATTTATTCATCTGTCTCTCCAAATTTTTTCATTGCTTATCTATCAATCACAATCAATTCTTGGTCTATCTATTTATTTCAGTCTGTTCATTTTGAACCTATCTCAGTTTGTTCAGTATCTATCTATCTATCTATCTATCTATCTATCTCTCTCTCTCTCTCTCTCTCTATATATATATATATATATATATATATATATATATATATATATATATAAGTGAACATAGAAGTCAACGCTTAGAGGCGACAGTCGGTTTCATGCTAGATGCAATCGTCAGGTCACGAGTGCTGTTATTTTTATCGGCTATTTATATATACGGGTCAGTGGTCCATTGTTGGTAGTCTTTTTGGCGGTTATTTTACCGGAAGTCATTTATTTGTTTATTTATTTATTTGGATTAAATTATTTTGCTTGTTTTTATTTATTTTTATTTTTTATTTCTTATTTTTATTTCTTATCTTATATAGTTATTTTTTTTTATTTTGATCAGTGTTTTTAATAACATTGTAAAAAATTGTTTATGTAGCTTAATTAATAGTTTTGTTTTTGTTTGGGAAGATAATTAAAGCTAATTGTTTAATTTTGGGGTTGATTGTTGTAGTTTGTTCTAAATATTATTTTGGCGGGAACAGATTTTAATTTGTTTATTACTTCATGTATTTATTTGGATAGATTATCTTTATTTGTTTTTTTAAACGGCTAGTTTATCGGTATCGGTTGTTAGTTTATTTATATATTTGGATGTATTTAGATCAATTTATTTTAATTGTTATTATTTATTTGTTATACTGCATATTTTCTCCTTTTGGTTTTCAATTTTTAAGTAACGGAGTATATTATTTTTTATTTATTTATTTTTTTATTTATTTTATTTTGTATTTTATATTTTTATATTTTATTTATTTCTTTATCGTTATATAACAGTTATAGCTATTTTTTCGTCCGATTTTTGGTTTGATTTTTATAGTCTAATATTTTGGTCATAATAGTTTACTAATTTGTTTATTATTTACTTTATTTATTGATTTTTTTTCTTATTTTTTATACTTTTATCTAGCTACCTATCTCAATTTGCTATCTAGCTATCTCGACTTGCTCAAATGTATCTATCTATCTATCTAACTAACTATCTCTCTCTCTCTCTCTCTCTCTCTCTGTATATATATATATATATATATATATATATATATCAGTTTCTTCAAATCTATCTATATCAGTTCCTTTAAATCTATTTGTATCAGTTTGTTCAATTCTGTCTATCTAACTATCTATCTATCTATGTCAATTTACTCAAATCTATCTGTCTATCTATCTATGTCAATTTGATCAAATCTATCTAGCTAGCTATCTCAACTTGCTCAAATCTATCTATCTATCTATTTCAGTTTCTTCAAATCTATCTAGCTAGCTAGCTATCTCAAATGTGCTCAAATCTATCTAACTATCTATCTATCTATCTATCTATCTATCTATCTATCTATCTATCTATCTGTCTCAGTTTCTCC
>OZ038502.1:74555570-74570570 GCA_964036315.1 Acanthosepion esculentum
AGAAATTTGTATTATTTATATTCATTCAAGGCTATTAAATCCACACACACACAAACACACACACACACAAAGATATATATATATATATATATATATATATATATATATATATATATATATATATATATATATAGATAGATAGATAGATAGATAGATATATAGATTGATAATATTAGTGGTAAATATACACATACATATGCAATCATATAGCTAAAATATATAAATATCTATACATACATACATACACATACATATATATATGTATAAAAAATACTTCCAAGAGGATAGAATCCAGGTAGAACTCAATCTCCAGGACAGAGTAAGGATATAATAAAAAGGCTTAAACACTAATATTCCATGGTAATAATTTATTCCATTGGAATCTTAATGCGATCCAATTCATCAGAACTACAAATTCAAAAAGAAAACAGAAAAAACAACTCCGGGAATAAAAAATAAAATTTAGTGAGAGTGTATGTATGAGAGTGTGGGACGAATGCTAGAGTAAATGAAAGCTATAGGGAGGGGTACCAGACGAGAGAAGAACAGGAAGGTCTAAAGATGAAGGGGGGATTAAAATTTAACGGAGAGAAGTTTTAAAGAGTGTAGTCAAAGACTGTTTAAGTGAAAGAAATATGAATATTTTCAAATGTCTAATACATTAAAGATACACGGAAAAGTATATATATATATATATATATATATATGGGAATAAAACAGAAACATGTTCAAATCGCTACACAAGTGCTTTCGTGTTTCGGCACTAAATGTGCTTCTCCAAGCGATGGTAAATAAATTATGTATGTGTATGGATTTAAAAGGCCAGTTAATTAAGTTCGACGAATAAAAAGACAACAGGATGATAAAAAAATTTGGTCAAAAAAAAAACTGATGATATTTATTATATATTCGTAAGTCTTTTCACTAAACTGAAGCAGGAAGATTCCGACTTTCAAATCTTTCTCTTTGTATGCTTTTTCTGTTTTGCTAACGTGTTTATCATTTATTTATTCACTTATTTATTATTTTTTTTGACAAAATTAACAAACCAAAAACGCATACATAAATCCACAGAAACGAATTACACCCCACCCAAAAAAAAAACAATAATAAATTTTTTTTTAAAGTTAAAAATCAACATTATAAATAGCCTAAAACCTGCATCCGGATCCACAATAATTTCCACTCATTAGCCCCTAGAATAATTAGAAAATTAACCGATACCTTCCACCAAAATAACTGCTAGAACAATACCATTCACTACCCCAAATGCATCACTGACCTGTATATATCTCTACCGGAACGAAATAACAAGCTACAAAAAAATAAATAAATAAATAATTTTAAGAAAAAAGTTAAAATCAACATTATAAATAGACCCAAAAGTGCATCCATATCCACAATAATTTCCACTCAATAGTGCCTAGAATAATTAAAAATGTAACCGATACCTTCCGCGAAAATAACCGTTAGAACAATACAATATACTACCCAAAATGCACCACTGACCTGTATATAAATATTCGAGCAAATAAAAAAACACATATATTCTGACGATTAAATCTTAGCATGCAACTGACTGTCGATGCTCGGCGTTGAATTCAATGTCCGCTTTTATATTTACACACGCTCTATCCCTAATATTGAGCATTTTAACCCATAAATATAGCATGCAGTAAAACTATATTTTATATCACAACGATCCCAGTTGCAATAAGGTTTTCTTTGTAATATACACCTGAGGATGATCATGGAGTGTATCGAAAGTATTTGGGTAAGAACAAAACTACGTCTCCTTTATTCTATAAAATAAAAAAATAAAAAATAGTTATAACGGATAAATTAAAATTTTAAATTAATTATAACAGAGCGCGTTTACGCGTTTTTTTTTTTTTTTTTAAATCACCATCACAACGCTCACACGCACACAAACACAGACACGCACGTGTGTGTCTGTGCGCTCTCGTGTGTGTGCGTGCGCGCGCGTGTATGTGTGTATTTGCGCGCTCGTGCCCGCGTGTGTCTCTAATTACAACGGAAGTGACAATGTGACCGCCAAATCTGACAAGTTCCATGAAATTTCCTTAGGAAAATAAACGAATAAATAAATGAATTGTTTGCCTATTTTGCATTGCAATTTGAAATTTAATTCGCCACCCATATCCGATTTACCATGGGCACCTCGAGGCGGTGTAATAGTTAGCAAGCTTGTCTCGCTAGAACAATTACGACTGAGTAGTGAGTTCGATCCTCACTGGGTGCGTCCATACTTTCGGCCTTGTGCCACATCTAAGCTACGCTTGGAAAATTACTATATCCAAGTTACCTTTGAACGCTTTAGTGATATAATAAAATGCAATATCTAAACCGGTTGACACATGATTTTATAATGAAACTATTTTTTATTACATTTTGTAAGCTAATCGTCATATCTTAAAGGCGGTTTCCCCACTCTACAGGCAATATACTGCTTAATTTACGATATTGTCAAAATATACATACAGATTATGGATTATCACATGGATTTAGACGCAACAGGGTCCTGTAGTTCAATGTAAACTGAACCATTCCGCGTTTGTTTAAAAGTTTGTGTCGATCGAACCACACATTTTGTAAGCACTGCTGACAGAGAATTGGCTTAGACTGTGCCACAATTTCTACTAACCAGATATCCTCAGATTTGAATTCAGAATATATCTTTGAAACGAAATAGATGGTTCCGTTACTGGTGATAACACATAACTGGAATCCACATTATACAACGCTTTATCCATTCCAATTATCCGTGCGATACACGCAGCCAGTGTGTGCTCTGCGAGAGTCCGCGGATGCCTCTTCCCCTATAAGCGGAAGCTATATTCATCGTTTGTGTGCGGGGGTCATTGACTCGAAGTGTCTGAGGCGACGAATCTCTTTATAAAGCTTTCAATATCGGATTCAGGTGTGGAGTTACGTAATTCTGCATTTGGTGTTTGCTAAAAAACAATGTCAACTAATCTCTTTCTGATTCGAACGATAAGTTTCCTATTCATTTCCATTTCCATTAAAACCTCCTCGGTAAACATATATCCTCTCCATTCTATAGCATCATTTTCCTCCTCAGTATAGAAAGTCGCCCAGTATTCACTGGCATATAGGAGAATTGATATAGCAGTTCAGTTCTTTTTTCTTACATTCCATTGAAACATCTATTTTTATGTTGTTAGCTTTTTTTATACAGTTATACATAGCTGCCCTAATGAGTAAAAAGGCCACTGTAGGTGAGTTATCTATGCATATTTGCTACGTTTTCTTTAGATGGACTAGAGTTTTGCGGTGATATATGCAGTTACGCACAAATTAAACTTTTGGAGCACAGGTTTGGTTTGGTTTATTGTGTTTTACGGCATATCGGCCTCAATATGTTATTTAATGACGATAAAATTTTTAGAATAGATTTATATGAATAGAATATGTATTTTTTGGTTTAGATTGTTTTGTTTTTTTTTTTTTTGTTTTACGGCATTCAACCTCAATGGGTTATTTAATGCCGACAAGATTTTTAGGGTAGATTTGTATGAATAGAATATGTATTCTTTGGTTTAGATTGGTTTAGTTTATTTTGTTTTACGGCATTCAACCTCAATGGGTTATTTAATGCCGACAAATTTTTTAGGATAGATTTGTATGAATAGAATATGTATTCTTTGGTTTAGATTGGTATAGTTTATTTTGTTTTACGGCATATCAACCTCAATGGGTTATTTGATGCAGACACAATTTTAAGGATAGATTTGTATGAATAGAATATATATACTTTGGTTTAGATTGGTTTATTTTGTTTTACGGCATATCAACGTCCATTTAATGCCGACAACATTTTATATTGCTGGTATTATTTTGTTTTGTCAAGAATCTGTTTCTCGTAATATTTTTTCTTCAAAATTTTATTTCTGGTAATAATTTTTTCAAAATAGTATTGCTAGTAATAGTTAACTATTTTCCCATATCTAAGAACCTAACAGGCGCTACCACCCTGGGTCAAGTTGGACCTGGGAACAACAGCAATTAAGAGGTGGCTCCACGCTCCTCAAAACCTCCTGATCAGAGGCCTTGCCGCTAGATGTAGTTTATCGTCTTACCCAGGACGCGGATGTAGTTTAACGTCTTACCCAGCACGGTTGTAGCTCAGGGTTTTACTTCGTGCGGATTTTAAAGCTAGCTCCTGCGAAGAGACAACTGGTCCTCCCGCTCAAAACTAAAGGTACCTCTGGTTCAGTTTTAGAAAACACCAATGAAGAATTTTGAAGAAATAACTTTGAATTCTTCAATTCACTGCATGGAACTTCAAATCTTCACTTTAAGTCTCATCCAGGCTGTAAGTCCAGTTTCAGCCAATAAAAAAAATCTATTTCGGTCCAGGAATTTGACTCACACGATTTCAGTCCACTTCTTCATCATACCATCACAACGGGGGTAATTGTAGGTTGAAGTTTTCACATTTTTGTAACTTCGATATTCAGATCCTTATAATTTGTTAGTTTTAGAAATTCGTTTATTTTTCTTTAGAAACATTGGAATCCTGTTGACAAGTAATATCACTTTGCTGGCAGGTTCCTTTCATCATCATCATCATCATCATCATCATCATTATTATTATTATTATTATTATTATTATTATTATTATTATTATTATTATCATCATCATCATCATCATCATTATTATTATTGTTGTTGTTGTTGTTGTTGCTGTTGTTGTTGTTGTTGTTGTTGTTGTTGTTGTTTGTTTTTATATTGTATACTATGATAAGCATCTAAGTTTCAAACAGAGACTTTAGGAGACAAGTTATTTTTTGTATCAGAATATGCAAACAGATGAGGTGCAGTGAAATGCATGCTTGGCAAATCATATCCAGTAAAATCCGTGACAACCGGGCTAAGAAGGGCTTCCGGATATGAGGAATTGGTTACAAAGTCCGGATATGAGGGGTTATATTTAGATTAAAATAAAAAAAACTGAAAACAGGTTTAACATTTTTTTTTCTGTGTTTTATAGAAAACAAAATAAGCTAATGGTGAGTGAAATATAACGGAATTGATTTTAAGGAAAAAGAAATAAATTATGTAATGTTAATGAAAATTCATTAAATTAAGTATGCCACGTATGCAAAACAAATATAACGAGAATTTTTTAATCCTTGTTGCATGATGATTCTTTCTCTTCTGATGTCATTCTCAACTTTTTCCGCATTTCGTTTTGCTTTTGCTCTTGAATTTTTTTAAACAAAAGACAATTTTCATCTCTGCGTGCGTCATTGCAATTCTCATAGCTGAATGCTGGCTTTCTTTCCATAACAACCTTTTCAATAGATTTTCAATTTCCGTCCAGGTTTTATCACAATCATGCATCTCGTCCCTATCTTGTTGCAGATGTGTCTCGTTGTCATCGTTTCCTCTTATTCCCATCATCATTTGCACCAATAAAAGCCATTAGGGTGAAATAAGCAAAAGCAATTATCCAAAGTAAATTTCCTGAAAAACAGAAATTTCAAATCAGTTACATATCACCCAAATAGTTCAAATATACGCATCAATATTATGTCCGTATATTCGGGATTCCGTATAGGAGGCACTCCAGATATGAGGTATTGCGGATATGAGGGATTCTACTGTAATAGTTTTCTCCTATTGTTTAACACTCCGTAACCCTCGCACGTTAGCGGCTTTATTGCCTTGCTTTGTGTGAAATACTTTAAAAAGAAAGAAAGAAAGCAAAGTAAAAAAATTAAATATAAATAAGTAATGGTAAGTATATACAGGTTGATAGGCCGTAAAAACGAATCACTCAATCAATCAAAAGAAAAGAAGTATTGTAAGTAAATATTATTTACTATCGATTACATGTAAAATATATTACAGTAGTATCCATGACAACCGGACTAAGAAGACATTCCGTATATGAGGAATTGGTTACAAAGTCCGGATATGAGAGGTTATATTTAGATTAAAATAAAAGAACTGAAATCAGGTTTAACATTTATTTTTAATGTTTTATAGTAAACAAAATAAGCTAATGGTGAGTGAAATATAACGGAATTGATTTTAGGAAAAAAGAAATAAATTATTAAATGTTAATGAAAATTCATTAAATTAAGTATGCTACGTATGCAAAACAAATAATATAACGAGGATATTTTAATCGCTGTGGCATGATGATTCTTTCTCTTCTAAGGTCATTCTCAACTTTTTCCACATTTCGTTTTGCTTTTGTTCTTGGAACTGTTTGAAAAAAAGACACTTTTTAACTCTGCGTGCGTTATTGTAATCCTCATAGCTGAATGCTGGTTTTCTTTCCATAAAACCGATAAACCTTTTAACATTTTTTTCAATTTCAGTCCAGTTTTGATCACGATCACTCCGGATATGAGGGATTTCGGATTTGAGGGATTCTACTGTATTTTAGCGCTACCAAGAATTTGATCGATATATTTGTTTCTTTTGATTATCACAAGATAATCCTACTTGTCACTTGGATCCTTATTTGGTTTGTTAGTTAGCGAGCACGTATATTACACACTGCAAATACCTCAGGACTATTCAGATTCTGTTGCGAGGAAAATATGTCAGAGATGCTGTTTCGTTTCAGGGAAAAGAAAGAAGAAAAGAAAGGGAAGTAATGAGAGCGGAGGCGATAATAATGTCATGTGTTTAACGTCTGCTTCAGTGAAATGAAAATCTTATCATTTTTAAAACTACTTCTTTGAACATTCTTCTGGGTTCATAGTTAATTATTATTAATGTTGCAATAATTGTTAAAAGTTGATAAGCTCAAATATTTAACGATTTCGGTGAGTTATATAGCCGTGGAACACGCAAAGAGCTTAATCAATCAAAAACTTAAGAATTATGATAAATCTGAGTATTGAAAATCCGTAAGATCACCGATGTTAAGCAAGGTTGAGCCTGGTTAGTACCTGGATGTGTGACCGCTTGAGAATAACAGGTGCACGTGTGGTATAATAGATAATGGCCAGGAATTGTGAATCGGGGAGCCGAGTTCAAATTTTGCTTGGATTGGTTATATTCAGTTATGCGTAAATACTCTTTAGAAAGAAATTATGGGTTAATGAAAAAGTATCAGCAAATCATTATTATCTCTGAAATATTCTTATAATCTAAACATATTTTCTTGCTTTAAATGTGTGTTAGAAGGTTGATAAACCGTAATAAATAATTGAAATAATCAGTAATAAAATTCAAATTTATATAAAGATGAATGTGGGACCACTTGCTCACCTCGTCCGCCATTCACTGCATTTGTGATGACATCCAAGGTCGCCTGTGTCTGCATGTACACCCGACTCTCTATGTTCACAGATTTGTCTCCTTAGCCGTGATCAAATTCAACAATTAATAGCGACAAATGATTTTCAAGAAATTAGTTGGTAAATAACAACAATATGAATTATGACTTAGCCATCTATGTTTACCTTTGGCTGAACTGCTTTCTCCCTAACTTCCTCTGGTCTCTTCCTCACTGGCCTCTGGGCACATACGCACTGACTGGTCACCTACCTACTCGACCGTGGTCTCGGTGACTGCTGATTCCTCACTGACTGTCAGAGCTCTTCTCACTGGCCGCTGGTTACTTACTTCCTTACTGCTGGTCACTTGCTTACTTGACTCCCTGCCTCTCTCTGCTATATGAATAATTTTGGGGGTCGCGCTCCCCTATCCATTCAGTTGTGTTATGAAAGATGTGAGATCATCCGAAATCCAGATGAGTGTTCAAATCTTCACTAGATTCTACTTTTATGATTATCTAGAATAATTAACAACATTTTATGTTTGCCAATTCAAAGGCGACTGCAGACAGAATCCTGAAAACACTGACACTTGTCTCAAAGATGGATTGAAGACGAATTTCCGAAGTAACTCAGATAATTAAATGGACTTAAAAGCAAAAGGAATTTATCCTACTATCCTCTTAGAAAAATCATGTTACAAATAAAAGAGCAACGGTATATAATTAAGTTGCAGAGAAATTGTCGTTTCCAGCAGCTTAACATTCTTCAAAGGACAACTATGTGTTGTCGCAACAGCAGCTATTCAAGAAAACCCTATCGATCTTGATAAGAACCTGTTATGTGAAGTGAAACATTTTTATGTTTAAGCGATGTAAAATTATCCCAAAGAGGAATACGTTAGTCTCAAGTTTATATATCAAATAATCTATAAAGACAAAATTAATTTGCCAACCGTAGATGGCATTTTATGATTATTCGTGTGCTTGATGTTTGCAAACTGGTCAGGAGAAAGATATTTTTCACCAGTAAAAAGAAATCAAAAACGAACTTCGAAGACACGTGGCGCAATATATAGAAAGTGACAAGTTATGCTGAACCCTGTAGGATACAAATCCTATATCATTCCAACAAAATACTGAAAAACACAAAGTAGATTTGCACACCCGCAAAATCGGATCAAAACGATTAAAAACATTTTTTCGCAATAAGGTGTGAAATTAATTTTCTGACCAATGAAAGGAGGCGATTTCCTAAACTGAGAAAAAAGTAACGAGCCAGTGTGAAAAAGAAGTCAGCCATAAATAGATAGACTCAAGTCAATCAAGAGTCAGAAGGGCGCAGATATCAAAGAGGATATAAGACTGACAGTGAAGTCCATCACTGACTCAACCCGACACTAAGAGCAGAAAGTGGGGTAGGAAAGGAAAACAACAACAACAACAAATTTACAACTGACTCCAAAAACAATTCCATCCAATAAGTACATTTTCCTCTTATCTTTTATTTCTCATTCACACTCTCTTTTTTAACTTAAATTGATCGCCCCTTTTTCCTTTTTCACCAACTCGGCGGATACAACAAAAACCAGAAACAGACATTACTACTCGGTTGAAAGACAGCGAACACATAATTTTTTCTTCAAATCACATTTACTTAAATGAACTAAAAAGCATTAATCTTTTATGCAAACAAGATACATAAATATACAAATTTGTTTATTCTGCATGAATGTCATTAAATGTACGATATTCTATTTTTCTACAAACATTCCTTATCGTGTTGTCTTTTCTTGAAATTTGCCTTGTATTTTGTGGACAGTATATCCCGCATTAAATTCTCCTTTTAATACGGGTATGCTGTACTCCACAACCCCATTCGATTAAAATGTTTAATGATTTCCTAAGTGAAAAATCAAGGAAAATAATATTTTAAACAAAAATGGGATTATTTAAACTATTTACAGTATTTGGATTGTTGTCCTGATCTTTATTGCCATAATGACGATGTTGTACGCTCCGGCCTTCTTCCGGTGATATTCGTTGGAAGAGAGCGTACAACGACCAAAACGTCGTTAATATGACAATAAAGTTGAGGACAACAGTCCAAAAACGTAAATAGTGTAAATAGTTACAATACCTCATCTCAGAAATATAAAACTTATGTTAAAGAAGGCCGGAGCGTACAACGGCCGTAATGTCGAGAAATTGACAATAAATATGAAGGCAATATTCCGAGCAATGTAAATGTATGGACAGATTTTTAAAATGGGATTATTAAAATTAGTTTTCTTTAGTTACAGGGTGTCCATAAAGTTCGTGTACACTTTAAAAAATGTATAACTTTATTTGTATTTTTGATAGAAATAATTGGTAAAAAAGCATTAGAAAGAAGTAAATCTATATATTTTTAAGGTTTTATTGAAATTTCATTTAAGTTTCCAAATGTCCTCCATCATTAGCAATACAAAGTGTAATACGATTTTGCAGTTCACGGCAAACATTTGCCAACTGATTTACAGAAATGCCTGAAATCACATTAGTCATTTTAGCTATACTTAAAAAGAGGTACATTAAACTTTATAACATTTTTTATAGACTATTTATATCGCAAATACAAATAAAGTTATAATTTTTTTAAAGTGGACACGAACTTTATGGATACTCTGTATTTGTACTGAATATTTGCTAATTCTTAACTGCAATGATTATTAACCTTTGCGGTGAAGGCAATAAACCAATTCCTGTACATAACTGAGTATAGCGCGAGTATTTATGATCAGTTGTCTATGCAAAAAATATAGGCAGTCGCAAAGTGTAGGGAAAATGGAACATTTTGCGCCCAATTAAATTTTGGAATAATTAATGTATAATAAGGTCGATCAAATGATCCCAAATTTTAACAAAATGTGTAAAACCTAACTAAAAATGTTGACTGTGTGGACTTATCTCAATAAGAATCTATCAGGAAGATGTATCGAGTGTGCTAGATATATTGACATGTATTATTGATATGGTCACCACGTTCACCTGAATTGACACTTTGTGATTTTTTTCTAGGGGCTATTTGAAAGGAGTGGTCTATATCCCCTATTCTTATAAGCCTAGAGTAACTTGAGCAGAGAATCAATGAGGCGCTGGAGAATGTTACGCAAGACATGCTACAGCGTGTTTGGCATGAGCTGGATTATCGTCTTTATCTGTGTCCTGTCAGAAGTGGCGCCCATATTGACATTCGTTTTAAGCTGGTGAATCATTTATAGTTGAACGTGAAGCCTATTTAATTCCGTTTATCAAGGACATGTAATTCACATTTTAAATGACGTCAATTTTTTTTTGGGGGGGGGAGAGTTACAATCATTTTACTTTTTTTACCCGAGTTTTTTTAATTTTTTTTATTTTAGATAAGGACCTCGAATTTCATATAGCCTCGTCCCTCAGCAGGTGAAAATACGATTCTGTGGGTATTCATAGTTATAATAATAATAATAATAATAATAATAATAATAATAATTATTATTATTATTATTATTATTTCCTTTGATATCTGGCGTTTACACATTTCTTGTTATCCATGTAATTTTTTTTTTGTCAGTGGAAGTGTCATGATACCATTTCTAACCTTAGGTCTCTGGGCGGGCCCCGGAAAGGAATGTGTAAACGCCAGACATCAAAGAAAATAAAAATAATAATAATGGTATGAACATCACCCAGGCCCGGTTACGGAGATAGGACCTGTAACCATTTTATGGGACTTTAAAATACAGACAGACAGAACAATCAAAGCTAATCGGCCAGACATCGTGATCAAAAAACGAAAAACATAATCTGCTTATTGAGATGGCAGTCATCCCAGATGTTTCTTTGAAGATCTTCAAAAAAAATTTCAAAATGCAAGAATCATGGAATAGAAACCTCTAAAATGAGGGCATCAATATTTCCAGCTGGAGCCTTCGAATTGATTGGAAAAGGGACCGATAGACTCACTAAAAGGATACGTGGTAGCACAAACTTTACAGAAATAAAAACAATTGTACTCACAAATACAGCTTACATATTACGAAGAATTTTATCTATGTAAAATGTGTGTGAGATTAGGGCTTCTTTCATTCTTTCACAAAAAATGATGAGTGGAAAATGAAGCTATATCAGACTTTCGGTCTCTGGTTCGACCGGGGACGAAAAGTGCATACAGCAAAAGTCCGAAGAAATAATAATAATAATAATAATAATAATAATAATAATAATAATAATAATAATAATAATAATAATAATCATAACAATAATAATAATAATAATAATAATGATGATGATGATGATGATGATGATGATGATGATGATGATGATAATAATAATAATAATAATAATAATAATAATAATAATAATAATAATGATGATGATGATGATGATAATAATAATAAACACCTTACGAAGGGCTTTATCTAGGTAAAATATGTTTGTGTTTTTTTTTTAATTCGTCAGGAGAAAATGGCATGATGTAATTTCTAATCTTAGGTCTCTGGCCGGAACCCGGAAAGAAATGTGTACACACCAGAAATCAAAGGAAATAAAATAATAATAATAATAAATTAGAAATCTCAAAAATGTGGCACATGGGAACAATCCCTGTTGTAGTTGGAGCCCTTGGACTGGTTGGAAAAGATTCCAGTGGACTAATTGAAGGGATCCCTGGAAGTCCATGCCTCAAAGAGTTATAAAAAATTGTTCTGACAAGTACAGCCCACATTTTGCGAAGGGCTTTATCTATGTACTTATTTTTTTTTTCAGTGGAAAGTGTCATGATACCATTTCTAACCTTAGGTCCCTGGGCGGAACCGGAAAGAAATGTGTAAACGGCAGATATCAAAGAAAATAAAAATAATAATAATAAAGATAGAAAGAAAGCAAAGACAAATACAACCGACCAGATACAGAAAAAATGGCAAGATAAACCGCTTCCTGGCCAATAATCTGCCCGTACCAAACGAGCTGATGTAGAGAAAACCCGTACGCATCAGTGGCTACGTAGTGCAGGGATGAAAGCTGAAACTGAAGGTTTTATCCTTGCTGCACAGGACCAATGCTTGTTAACTAGGAATTATCAAGCACATATACTAAAATACTGTGTTAGCCCAAGATGCAGATTCTGTGACAAATATCCAGAAACCATTGATCATCTTATATCAGGTTGCACGATATTGGCACCCACTGAATATAAAACCCGGCATGACAGAGTGGGCCAATATCTGCACTGGAAAATATGCAACTTCTACGGGAAGGAAACTGGAAGAAACTGGTATGAACACCACCCAGACCCGGTTACGGAGATGGGGCCTGTTACAATTCTATGGGACTACACAATACACACTAACAGAACAATCAAAGCCAGCCGCCTTGAAACAAAATAAGCGCTTCCTTATTGATATGGCAGTCCCTGCAGGCTGCAATGTATGTTTGAAGACATTGAAAAGACTGGCAAAATACAAGGACCTTGAAATAGAAATCTCAAAAATGTGGCACATGGGAATATCAACAATCCCTGTTGTAGTTGGAGCCTTAGGATTGGTTGGAAAAGATACCTCTTGAATAATTGAAGGGATTCCTTGAAGTCCATGCCTCAAAGAGATACAAAAAAAAATTGTTCCCATGTGCCGCATTTTTGAGATTTCTATTTCAAGGTCCTTGTATTTTGACAGCTTTTCGGATATCTTCAAAGATAAATTGCAGTCTGCAGGGACTGCTATATCAATAAGGAGGCACTTATTTTGTTTGTGGTCTTTAATACAAATGTATTATTATTATTATTATTATTATTATTATTATTATTTTTATTTCCTTTGATATCTGGCGTTTACACATTTCTTTCCGGGTCCCGCCCAGGGACCTAAGGTTAGAAATGGCATCATGACACTTTCCACTGCAAAAAAAAAAAAAATAATTACATAGATAAAGCCCTTCGTAAAGTGTGGGCTGTACTTGTCAGAACAATTTTTTGTATCTCTTTGAGGCATGGACTTCCAGTGATCCTTTCAATCAGCCTACTGGAATCTTTTCCAACCAGTCCAAGGGCTCCAACTACAACAGGAATTGTTGATGTTCCCATGTGCCACATTTTTGAGATTTCTATTTCAAGGTCCTTGTATTTTGACAGTTTTTCGAATATCTTCAAAGACACATTGCAGTCTGCAGGGACTGCCATATCAATAAGGAGGCACTTATTTTGTTTGTGGTCTTTAATAACAATGTCTGGGCGGTTGGCTTTGATTGTTCTGTCAGTGTGTATTGTGTAGTCCCATAGAATTGTAACAGGTCCTATCTCCGTAACCGGGTCAGGGTGGTGTTCGTACCAATTTATTCCAGTTTCCTTCCCGGAGGAGTTGCAAATTTTCCAGTGCAGATATTGGCCCACTCTGTCATGCCGGGTTTTATATTCAGTGGGTGCCAATATCGTGCAACCTGATATAAGATGATCAATGGTTTCTGGATATTTGTCACAGAATCTGCATCTTGGGCTAACACAGTATTTTAGTATATGTGCTTGATAATTCCTAGTTAACAAGCATTGGTCTTGTGCAGCAATGATAAAACCCTCAGTTTCACCTTTCAACCCTGCACTACGTAGCCACTGATGGGTGCGGTTTATGTCTACGCCTGCTTTTATTATTATTATTATTATTATTATTATTATTATTATTATTATTATTATTATAGTCATTTAGTTTGTTTTTATACCATGTCAAAATCATTGGGGCATTCAATTCTTCTTTTCTTAAGGCACTCATTGAAAATACAAGCGTAACAGTCAACCAGACTGAATTTGCGAGTGCCCAGGCACTACTACTAGTACTGGTGTGAATGTCTATAGCTGAATCTAGAAAACTCGTGTAGCAATTTTGAAAGTGATAGAAAGCGCACTGGACATTATCACTTCCTACGATTATTCAGTGTATTTTCCTCCCCCAATTTGATTTCTGGGTTGGTCGTCATCTAATCAAGCTTTCAATCTCGTGCCAGCTTGTTAGCAGCTAGAAGTCCATCTGTGACCATCTTAGTAGTGATCAATGGCTGACCAAGACAAACGCCAATTGGGGTCAGGTTGAATAGGGGGCGAGGAGGTAACCACCGGATGTGAGCGGCTTAGAAATGGTGTCGGCTCGCATCTGATGACAGAGGCACAAAGATCAACCGAGGGAAATTGTTCTATTAGGCAGCAAGGCGTGATTAGCCGAAATTGAGGCGTAAATGTGGCTTCTTCACCTGACAATTTCAAATGCTTCCGTCTCAGCTCTCCATTCGTTAATCGTTATTTCCCTTCTCTCGTTGCGCTGATCTTTTTCCCCCTTCTTTTTCGTTTTTCTAATTATTAATATATGAGAATACGAACTACTTGATTCAGATGGACTGTCGTTCGGGATCAAGTGACACTGTGTCTAATAAATGTTTCATGACTGAAGCTGGTATGTGGAGATGATAAAAGTTCTTGACCCACAACATTTTCGTCTGTTTGACCCAAATGACAAACCACCACAATTTGTATTTGTCAGAATTCCTTTCAGACCCCACCAACAAATTATCAGCCCTGCATTGGAAATCATATTGATGTAGTATTGAAGACCAAAAACCAGGTTCGTTCTCAGGGTGCAGCATCTTCCAATCAAACGTTTTTGGCTGTTTACACAGATCGTTACCTACGAAATAAAAACATGAGCCTCTTGTAG
>OZ038502.1:74575570-74623070 GCA_964036315.1 Acanthosepion esculentum
AGATGTCAGAAAAATGGTCGGATCCTTTTACCCCTTCAGTAAGTAAAGAAAAGAAGACTGAATTGTCACGTGATATCTGGCCTCCTGTATTCCAGCGAATGCTGGACAATCGCCTCGAAGATGGAGAAAATTGAAGCAACAGAAATGTGGTTCTACTAACAGATTCTGAGAAAACCATTGAGAGAATCGAAACAGAATGAAACTCATACTTAACGTCATGAAGAGACACTGAAAATTGCTTGGGCAAGTAATGAGGAAAGATGGCTTGGAAAATCTGATACTCACCAGACAAGTACAGAGAAAGTGGAAAAAGGAAAATTGCGCGTGACATACTTGCGTCATTGAATGCTGCTAAGATTTTTTATTGCTAGTAATATTTTTCTCCGAAAATATATTGCTGGTAATAATTTTTCCAAAAATGTATTGCCGGTATTAAAAACCTATTTTTACGTACACTATTTACATTATTCGGACTATTGTTCTCATCTTTGTTACCACGTTTCGGTCGTTATAGGCTTCAGCCTTCTTCAGGTGGTTGGATAATATTTCGAATAATGTAAATAGTGTACATAATACATCATCTCAGAAATATAGACAGATACTATTTTCACGTTTTCATAATATTTTGATTCCAGGTGGATAGTTAACTATTTGCGTATAGCTGGGGCCATAACAGTTGCTACCAACCCGGGTCGGTGTGGGCCTAGTAACACCAGCAATTAAGACATCGTACCACGCTCCTCAGAACCTCCTGATCAGAAGCCTTACTCGATGTAGTTTATCGCCATACCTAAGACGCGGATGTAGTTTATCGTCATACATAGGGTCTTATCTCGCTGCAGAAATGTAGTCAGCGTATTCTGAAGCCCCCACCCGACAGGGCCAATTACAATCAGACAAAATTATTTAAAGCTACAAGTTGCAGAATGGTGTGGTAGGGACACAGCATATAAATTAAGAATTGCCTGAATCCATCCTTCAAATCTACAAAGCTATCATATTCGACCTTGCATTGAATACTATTGCCTTATACGGCCTGGTGCCCCCACTGTTCATCTCGGGGTCCTAGACAGAGTCCAGAGACAAATATGCAATGTGATAGGTCACTATCTGGCATCTCGTCTACAATCACTTTCTCACAGACGTGAGGTGGCGTCACTCTGTCTTTTCTACAAATATTTTCATCGCAACTGCGCCGAAAAACTACTCTCACTGGTACTCAAACTGCATCAATTTAAGCGTGTTACGAGGTTGGCATCTCGGTCCCACCCTTTCATCGTCGAAACGTTTAAATGTAACCGCCTCTTCTACTCCAACAGCTTCTTATCTCGCACTTCCCATCTGTGGAATTCCCTTCCACTTACTTGCTTCCCTGATAGATATCTTCAAATATTAAAATCTAATGTCAATCGACACTTCTGATAACTTGATCCTGACCCCCGTCCTTCTCTATATACTGTCCACAAACACCCCTCTTCACTCTTGCTCTCACTCTCTGTAACCCCTTGCGTGCTAGTGGCACTATCGCCCTGCTTAGGGTGAAATGACTTAAACATATGCTATCATCTAACTTTACAGGAGGCAGATCAGAACGAAAATGAAGTAGTGCTGTTTTATATGGACAAGAACAGGCCAATTTTCTGTTTTCAATCCAGAAGCATTTTCTGGCTGACTAATTGCTTTCCAACCTACAACCCCTTCTCTACAGAGGAAACCTCGCTAGCTTCCGGCTGCACTGTTGCGATGTCAACGGAATGTGTTCAGATGGACTATATTACCTCGTTTTACCAATTTTTAGTTTCTCGGATAAGACACAAATTGACACACTGTAGGGAACCACCAACATCACCCTTCGCATTCGATTTGTGAGATATAAGTTGTAGGCGAGCAGATTCTTCCCACGTAACGCTGCTTTGTGGAACCAATTGCAAAGAGGATTCGTCTCCGATGTCTACAATCTTAACCTATTCATGTCTAGGATTATCCGCTATCTTCACCACATATCCCAATGAACTGTGATACTTAACCCTTTACCTCGAGTCGTAGTTGGTTTTGTACAGGGTGAAAATTATTATAAAAAAAAACAACAAAAACACGTTAATACTTTTTTCTCGGAAAGAAAGCCGTCACTAACATCGCATTGAAATACCGGTTCCCATTGAAAGTTAAGCAACGTCGAAACTGGTCAGTACCTAGATCGGTGACCGCTTGATATATAGCGAGATAAGTTTGTTAGCCAATGCATCAAGCCATATTGCCAACGGCCGTGTCACCATATATTGGTGACAAAACTAATTCTGCAAATATTACTACGAGTTGAATCAATAATTTTTCTCCTCGTTTTGCTTTTCTACCTACAATATACTTATAAAACATTCGAGTAAAAATCAATACAAGAAGAGTATCATTAGCATTACGAAAAATTTCAGGATAAAGGCCAAATCATGTTGAAACACCGATCCCCGTACGATGATTGAAGTTAAGCAACGTTGAAACATTTCAGTATCGAGATGGGTGACCACTTGCGCAATCCAGGTGCTGTAAGCTTCGATGTGCAGGTGGTGTAATGCATAATGGCTCGCAATAAATTGAGCTAAATTCATCCAAAATAAATAAATAAACTAACAAACCGATCCCGATAAATTAGCCGTTAGAAAAAAACAAATAATGATAATCAATCCAAATAAATACATGACGTAATAAACAAATTAGAAATTGTTGTCGCCACAATAATAGTTAGAACAAACTACAACAATCAACCCCAAAATTAAATAAATAGCTCTAATTATCTTCCCAAACCAAAACTATTAAATAAGATATATAAACAAATTTTTACTACGTTAATAAAAACCTCGATTAAAATAAAAATAAATAAATATAACAGATAATAAATAAAAATAAAAAACAAAAATAAAAATAAATAAAAACAAGCAAAATAATTTAAACCAAATAAATAAATAAGCAAATAAATGACTTCCGGTAAAATAACCGCCAAAATAGACTACCCACAATGCACGACTGACCCGTATATATAAATAGCCGATAAAAATAACAGCACGCGTGACCTGACGATTGCAACTAGCATGAAACAGACTGTCGCCTTTAAGAGTTGATTTTTTTTTCTCTTTTATATATATATATATATATATATATATATATATATATATATATATATATATATATATATATTATAATAATAAAATAAAAATTAAATGCAAAGATACTAAGGAACTCCGGAATATTTACCTAACGTGCTCTTTCATATTTTTCTGCATACCTGCACACACACACACACACACACACACACACACACACACACACACATATATATATATATATATATATATATATATATAAATTTTTATTTCAATGCCTCCAAAACGAAACTGCTCTCATTTAACCACCATAGAAAAACCTCCATTCCTCCTGTCAGCAGCATGGCTGATGCCTGAACTTCAACATAACTTCTCAATGCGCCTTAATCGTCTCACACTTTCCACTGATCTGAGATGGAACAACTACATTGAATCAATAGCTTCATCTACCGCAAGGAAACTTGATTCTCTGTGTCTTGCCAGGTGTTTCTCGTCTGAGACCATCCTTCATATCTACAAATCTACCATTCGTCCATGCATTGAATATTGTTGCCACATATGGTATTTTTCCCTCGCTGTTACATTTTGAATTCCTCGACAAAATCCAAAGAAGGATAAGCAATGTGAGCAGTCCTGACTTGGCATCTCGACTCCTGTAACTTTCTCACAGATATGATTTGACTCCCCTCTGTCTTTTCTACAAATGTTTTCATAGTAACTGCTCTCATGGGCTCTTTTCACTAGTGCCCCGACTGTATAAATCTAAGCGTGCTACTAGGTTGTCATCTCGGTCCCACCAGTTCACTGTTGAAACAGATGTAACCGCCGCCTCTTCTACTTCAACAGTTTCTTCGCTCGCACTTCCGGTCAGTAGAACCCCCTGATTCCTACTTGCATCCCTGATAGCTATAATCTTCAGTAATTCAAATGTAATGTCAAAATTTCAGTTAAAAATCCAGTTTGTAGCATTTAAATTTTAAAAACTGCTCAATACAAGTAGAGCAAAATATTATTATTATACTTTTATTATAAGAGATTTAAATAAAAACATTTCTAATAAATTTTTTTATTATTATCTCTCATAATGAGAAAATATAATATATATATACAGGGTGTCCATAAAGTTCGTGTTCACTTTAAAAAATTTATATCTTCATTTGTATTTCTGATAGAAATAATCTGTAAAAAATGTTATAAAGTTTAATGTACCTAGTTTTAAACATAGCTAAAATAACTAATGTGATTTCAGGCATTACTCTAAATCAGTTGGCAAATGTTTTCCGTGAACTTCAAAATCGTATTACCCTTTGTATTGCTAATGATGGAGGACATGTGGAAACTTAAATAAAAAATTCAATAAAACCTTAAAAAATATAGATTTACTCCTTTCTAATCCTTTTTACAAATTATTTCTATCTCAAATAAAATTAAAGTTATAATTTTTTTAAAGTGCACACGAACTTTATGGACACCCTGTGTATATATATATATATATATATATTTTAAACATGTGTTGAATGTTAAAGACAACATCGTCCAGCATATTTTCTTTTGAATTTTCTCATATTTTCTAAAAATTTAAAAGAAAAGTTGCTGCAAAATTACACACACACACACACACACACACACACACACACACACACACACACACACACACACACACACATATATATATATATAAGAGTGAACAGAGAATTCAACACTTAGAGGCGATAGTCTGTTTCATGCTAGATGCAATCGTCAGGCCACTAGCATGAAACAGACTGTCGCCTCTAAGTGTTGACTTCTATGTTCACTTTTATATTTATACACGCTCTATGACTGATATTAAGCACATTATCCCATAAATATACCACACTTTAAGACTATATTTCTCCACACACGCACACACACACACACGCACACACACACACATATATATATATATGTATATATATATATATATATATATATATATATATATATATATATATATATATATTATTTGTATATTCATTTTCTTAAGTATACAAAGTGCCTGATAATAAATTCTATTAAAAGAGTTTTTTTAATTATCATTAATTCTCAGGAACGCTATTAAAATGCGACCACCCTCAAGAAACCGGTGAAGCGTAAAACACTACTGGAAATTGATTGATCTGATGAAATAATATACATTATTTCTTATATCGGAACAATGCGAAAAAATTCATGACAAAGCAAAAAAAAAAAATCGTGTTACGGGTTTCATCATTTAAGACTTCACCAGACGCATGTGATGTTGATGCGACTACGCATGTGCATGAAAGACAAGCGTTGCTGAAATTTTTAACTCTTATATTTATTGTTTTCTATTGTATTTTTGGGTATACAGTTTAATTAATTTAATTTAGTTCCTTTTGGTACATGTTTTAAAACACTTTTTTATTTCATATTAAACGCCAAACAACAGGCTCGTATAATACAAGAGCCAGTATTGTGACAAACTCAACTAATCAAAATATATTATTACTCTACGTAATAAATCTATCAAAACTACAATTTTATATCATAAAATTTGTGACGAATACTTTTAAAAATCGAAAGATTTAATTAATACAAAATAATTCATTTCATAATAGACCAACATTCTTCGTTTCTTAGCATATTTTCCTCTTTCTTGATACTCTGTAAGAATTCTTTTTCTACGGCGGTTCGTGTTGGTTTATTGGTTTGGTTTATTTTGTTTTACGTCATATCAACCTCAATGGGTTATTTAATGCCGACAACATTTTAGGATAGATTCGTATGAATAGAATATGTATTCTTTGGTTTAGATTGGTTTGGTTTATTTTGTTTTACGGCATATCAACCTCAGTGGGTTATTTAATGCTAACATAATTTTTTATTGCTGGTAATATTTTGTTTAGTCAAAAATCTGTTTCTGGTAATATATTTCCTTCAAAATTGTATTGCTGGTAATAATTTTATTTTAATTATTGCTTGTAATAGTTAAATATTTGCCCATAGATGGGACCCTAACAGGTGCTACCACCCGGGGTCAAGGTGGACCTGGGAAGGCCAGAAATTAAGAGGTGGTTCCACATTCCTCAAAACCTCCTCATCAGAGGCCTTGGTGCTGGACGTAGTTTAACGTCTTTCCCTGGTCGCGGATGTAGTTTAACATCTTACCCAGGACGCGGATGTAGTTTAGCGTCTTACGTAGGACGGGGATGAAGTTTAACGTCTTACGTAGGACGGGGATGAAGTTTAACGTCTTACGTAGGACGGGGATGAAGTTTAGCGTCTTACGTAGGACGGGGATGAAGTTTAGCGTCTTACGTAGGACGGGGATGAAGTTTAGCGTCTTACGTAGGACGGGGATGAAGTTTAACGTCTTACGTAGGACGGGGATGAAGTTCAGCGTCTTACGTAGGACGGGGATGAAGTTTAACGTCTTACGTAGGACGGGGATGAAGTTTAGCGTCTTACGTAGGACGGGGATGAAGTTTAGCGTCTTACGTAGGACGGGGATGAAGTTTAGCGTCTTACGTAGGACGGGGATGAAGTTTAGCGTCTTACGTAGGACGGGGATGAAGTTTAACGTCTTACGTAGGACGGGGATGAAGTTTAGCGTCTTACGTAGGACGGGGATGAAGTTTAACGTCTTACGTAGGACGCGGATGTAGTTTAGCGTCTTACGTAGGACGGGGATGAAGTTTAACGTCTTACGTAGGACGGGGATGAAGTTTAGCGTCTTACGTAGGACGGGGATGAAGTTTAACGTCTTACGTAGGACGGGGATGAAGTTTAACCTCTTACGTAGGACGGGGATGAAGTTTAGCGTCTTACGTAGGACGGGGATGAAGTTTAGCGTCTTACGTAGGACGGGGATGAAGTTTAGCGTCTTACGTAGGACGGGGATGAAGTTTAACGTCTTACGTAGGACGGGGATGAAGTTTAACGTCTTACGTAGGACGGGGATGAAGTTTAGCGTCTTACGTAGGACGGGGATGAAGTTTAGCGTCTTACGTAGGACGGGGATGAAGTTTAACGTCTTACGTAGGACGGGGATGAAGTTTAGCGTCTTACGTAGGACGGGGATGAAGTTTAACGTCTTACGTAGGACGGGGATGAAGTTTAACGTCTTACGTAGGACGGGGATGAAGTTTAGCGTCTTACGTAGGACGGGGATGAAGTTTAGCGTCTTACGTAGGACGGGGATGAAGTTTAGCGTCTTACGTAGGACGGGGATGAAGTTTAACGTCTTACGTAGGACGCGGATGTAGTTTAGCGTCTTACGTAGGACGGGGATGAAGTTTAACGTCTTACCCATGACAAGCATGGCTGTTAGTAAAATGATGAGCCCAAAATGCGTATTACGAATCAGAATTACCAAAATCAAATATATATCTGGGAAATATTCTAACAGAGGACCGAAAATGCGACATTGAAATCCGAAGGAGGATTGGAATAGCCAAAGACGCATTTCAAAAGCTAAGCAGAGTATCAAGAAACAGAAAAAAAATCTTCGTTTGAAATCAAAAAAATAAAAAGAAAGACTACTGAACTGTCATGTGATAACTGTCTTCCTATATGGCATTAAATGTCGGGAAAATCCTCAGATATGAAAAGGAGGCTTGAAGCAACAGTAATCAGGTTCTACAGAAGGATGTTGAGGATACCATAGACCGAATATATGAACAACGATAAGTTCCAGAGAAAATGGAAACAAAAACGAAAATTGTACGGAACCTCAGGAAGAGACAGTTGAAATTTCTAGGGCATATAATGAGGAATAAGGGTGGGGAAATCTGATACCCACAGGAAAGATTGACGGCAACAGGGGGAGATTAAAATGACGCACAACATACTTAGTAAGATTGAGCAAATAGATGGTGGAACAAGATTTAGGATAGATAACAAAAAGACAAAATGTATTAGGGGCTACGAAGGGCAGGAAATCGTGGAGAACCAATATCGCTTACGTCATACAGAGGCCATACATATAAAGAATAAGCATAAATATTTGTACACAAGTATGAATAAAACGAATAAAATGTATTATTTATTATGTCATAAGAATTTATTTACAATAAGTGGTTGCTTCAAAACCAATTTTTCATAGATATTGGGTTAGGGTATTCTTAAATTGTTACTCAATATGTTAATGTCAGAATATTACAGCCCCCGGGCATGCATCTGTCAGGTTGAGGGTTCAACATTATTTCGTAATGACTATAATTAGCTGACCTCAACCATTACGGGTATGTGGCTTCTTCTTAAAACATCCGTCCCTATACACAAACTGCACACGTTGGCAAAGTTCCTAAATGGCCCTTAAGGCATGAAACGACGCCGCCGCAATTTCAGCCATTGGTTATTACGCCGATTAATAGGACCATTCCCTGAAAGAAATAACTAGGAAGAGTTGATTATTGGTCGATTTCGAGAATGTCAGCAAAGAAACATAAATAACAACGATATCAAATCAATAATCTGTAACAGAAAAATAGCAAACAAACATTTCTCGTATGTAATTGAAAAAAAAAAATCAACAAGCAAAACACATTTTGTTTTCACTATTTACTTTATTCGGACTATTGTCATCATCTTTGTCGCCATATTTAATACAAAATTTCGGCCGTTGTAATGGTGATTGGAATGTCGAACTGAACCCTTTATTTCGATCACTGGGGTAGACTGTTCTAGTTCCACGTTCCATATTTGATGGTCGTCAGTTATCAGTTATCTCCTGTTAATTCCCCTCACCATGTTATCCACCGTCTTATCCAGGTAATGTAATAAATTATAACCATGGTATATTAGTGTTTGAGCCTTATACATATATATATATATATATATATATATATATATATATATATATATATATATATATATATGTGTGTGTGTGTGTGTGTGTGTACATGTAGGTATTAAATATATAAATGGATAATTTATTCTATATATAAATGCTTTATTCTTTAATAATATAAAACCTTTAATATCTGTCTATATTTCTGAGATGAGGTGTTATGTACATTATTTGCATTATTCGGACTATTTTCCTCATCTTTGTCGCCATATTTGTTACAACGTTTCGGCCGTTTTATACTCCGGCCTTCTTCAGGTGGTTGGAATGTCGAACTGAACCCCTTATTTCGCTCACTGGGGTAGACTGTTCTAGTTCCACGTTCCATATTTGATGGTCGTCAGTTATCTGTTATCTCCTGTTAATTCCCCTCTCCAAGTTATCCACCGTCTTATCCAGGTAATGTAATAAATTATAACTATGGTATATTAGTGTTTGAGCCTTATACATATATATATATATGTGTGTGTGTGTGTGTGTGTGTGTGTGTGTGTGTATGTGTGTGTGTGTGTGTGTATATGTAGGTATTAAATATATAAATGGATAATTTATTCTATATATAAATGCTTTATTCTTTAATAATATAAAACCTTTAATATCTGTCTATATTTTTGAGATGAGGTGTTATGTACATTATTTGCATTATTCGGACTATTGTCCTCATCTTTGTCGCCATATTTGTTACAACGTTTCGGCCGTTTTATACTCCGGCCTTCTTCAGGTGGTTGGAATGTCGAACCGAACCCCTTATTTCGCTCACTGGGGTAGACTGTTCTAGTTGCTCGTTCCATATTTGATGGATGCCAGTTATCAGTTATCTCCTGTTAATTCCCTTCTGCAACTTCTCTACTGCCTTAACCGGGTATTGAACTCGCACTCTTTGGGTCCTGTCACTGGATCTAACCAACGTCTATATCCAGTGTGCCATGTGTCCTTGAGGACATTCCAAATACCTAAAGAAAGCCGGAGCGTACAACGGCCGAAACGTAATAAATATGGCGACAAAAATGAGGACAATAGTCCGAATAATGCACTCTCAGAAATATAGACAGATACATTTTGTTTTACGAAAATTTCGCACTCATGAATATACCCAAGACAACAATGACGTGTAGAGCATGATTTTACAAATTACAAAACCCTTGACACACGAAACCCAACACAATTCTTTTTTTATTTCTTAAACTAATATTATATTACTAACGTCTGATAAGAACCTTAATTTCTATGTGTCGACATCCTTCAGATCATGGCCGATCATGGCTACTCACAAACTCCAGTCCTTTGGAGCTTTTAGTAAATTTTGTCTTTTTCATAAATCTCCTAATCCCGTTTTTTGCCAACATGAAGAGACGAGAAAGAAAGTATTATCGATATATTTTAACTGCATTTGGGCACCTCGAGTTGGTGTAATGGTTAGCAAGCTAGAACAATTTCGACTGAGTAGTGAGTTCGATCCTCACTGGGTCCCCCCATACTTTCGGCCTTGTGCCACATCTAAGCTATGCTTGGAAAATCACTATATGTTAACTGCATTTAGCCTGACCAAATCGGTATGGTATCGTTTATATTAGGTTGATTCTTAAAGATGCTTGAGTATTATTAGGAATTTCATTATTTCTTATTCGATTCAAAACATAATAAACTCAAGGTAAAAGAATAAATATGAAGGGTATCAAAACAAAATAATGCAAATCTAAAGCAAGCTGATCATGGAACAATTGCTAACAAAGTTTGTTTTTTAGGTATGAGCAAAGGGTTCGATTCTCAATGAGGAATTCATTCAAAATTTGACATTAAATATGAAAAAGGTTGATATGTGGTTAAATAAACTTATATAGTAATTCCAGCTTAGGTGCATGTTTTCGAGACTTGATTCGTTGAATATTGCTAATTAATTGGGCAGTATTTTCTTTTTTGTTTTACTCAAAATTCATATGCATAAATATACTCAAGACAACAATGAATTGTTGAGGATGTTTTTAAAAATTATAGTACTTTTTGATTGTATCTCTTAGATTCATATTATATTACTAACGTCTGATGAGAACTTTTTTTTCTATGTGCCGTCATCATTCGAGACATGGCCGAACATGGCTCCCTATAATCTCCAATCCTTTGGACGTTTTACTAAATTTTGACTTTTTGCTAATTCTCCTAATCCCTGTTTTGCCAACATGAAGAGAAGAGAAAGAAAGTATTATCGATATATTTTAACTGCATTTAGCAGGTCGGTATGGTATCGTTTATATTAGGTCGATACTTAAGGATGTTTAAGTATTATTAAGATTTACTTTATTTCGTATTCGATACAAAACGTAATAAGAGAAGGGACCTAAAAAACTCGAGGTAAAAAAAGATATTTGAATTGAATCAAAATAATACAAATCTAAAGTAAGCTTAGTGAGGGCCAATTGTTAACAAAGTTTGATTTGGTTGACTGAGTAATGAGTTCGATCCTCACTGCAGAGTTCATTCAAAATTTGACATTAAATATAAAAAACGTTGATATATGCGTTATTTCCAGCGTAGGGGATTGGTTTCGAGACTAGACTGGTTGAATATTACTAATTAATTGGGCTTTGTTTTAGTTTTAACTATTTCACCCCAAGCAAACAATTAAAAACTTTCAAAGGCTGAGTAAGAATGAAAGAAACAGGGAAAACGATATTGAGACGAATGAACAACTCAAAAACGATTCTAGGAGACAGAAGATCAACATAGCCGTTCCACTTAAAGTCTTCTAGATTCTAGTGTCCAGGAAAACAAGATTCCTGAAGACAGATTTATATCTCAAAAATCAGAATATTACTTACGTCTATAGAGAGTGTAATGGTTAAAGTGCCGTCTAAATTACGCACAAATGAAAATAACACTGACATTTCATGTCACCAGAATTACAGAAAATATCTTGAAATACTAAAGAGTAAATTTATTCGGTAAAATCATCATTGGCTTCAACAACGACCTCCAGATGACTTCGAAATCTTCTGCAAATCTTATGGACGATATCCTTGTTTTACTTGGTGAATGTTGCCACAATCCGTATCTCAATGACACATGGACCAGTGGATAAAGGCGTTAGTTAGATCAAGTGACAGTACACTAAAGAGTGTGAGTTCAATACACGCTTAAGGCAGTGGAGAACTTGGAGAGGGGAATTAACAGGAGGTAACTGACATCCATTAAACATGGCACTTGGAATTAGAACAATCTACCCCAGTGAGCGAAATAAAGGTTCAGTTCGACATTCCAGCCACCTGAAGAAGGCTGGAGCGTACGTTGTGATAAATATGGCGACAAAGATGAGGACAATAGTCCGTATAATGTAAATAGTGCTGCCATAGTTCTTACCTTCAATTCACCTTTGGTGTCACAAGTATTTTTGTTGGTTTCTCGCTCAACTGCGTCCACAGCTTATAATAATTGTAGTTCGCTGGCCAGATGGAATCGCTGAACGTAGTTGGCGGACGCTTTTTGAAATGGCTAGATGTTTGCTAATAGAATCTAAGTTACCCAAAAATCTGTGGGTCTATGCATTAAATACCGCCGTATATATAAGAAACCGTTGCTATAATAGTAACATTAAAAAGACTCCCTACGAGGCTTATACGAATTACAAACCCAACATAAGTTGTATGCATAATTTTGGTACAATTTGCTACACATATGTCGACCACAGAGCAAAACTCGATCCAAAAAGTGAACGAGGCATATTTATTGGCTATGACAAAGCAAGTCCGGCCTATAGGATTTATTTCCCAGAAAGTTAAATAATAAGGAAAATAAGATGCGTCAGATTTACAGATTCCTTTGAGCAAGCAAAGGATCCCGAACAAAAGAATATTAATTGTGAGGAGCTGGTCCCACACGAACACGTATGGCCTAATTATGAGATAAGGCCTATAAATAGAAAACCCGTTCAGGATCCACAATTAGAGGAAGGTGTTATATCAGACGATATAGACGAAGAAAAATCAGACGCAAATCTAGAATTAGAAGAAAATACAACTAATGAGGGGGGGGAACAAATTCCGCGTTATCCGACCAGAATTAGAAGAAAGCCAGACTATTTTGGAATGGATCAATGTAATATCTGTGATATTGACTGTTGCTACTTGATGCAATGTATCCCGAAGAACTATCAAGAAGCCATAAATTCTGATAATTCCAAACGATGGATAGCCACCATGCAAAAAGAAAAAATGGAATCTTTAGTATCAAATGATACTTTTGAATTGAAAAGAGCCCCGGATGATAAAAATATTATCGGCAGCCGTTGGGTTTATACTGTAAAGCAAACGGATGATGGTTTGCCAGTGTATAAGGCTCGTTTTGTAGCTAAAGGATTTTCGCAGATATACGGGGAAGATTATGTAGAAACATTCAGTCCAACAACAAACATGACAACAATAAGAATTTTAATGCAAATGGCTGCGCATTGTGGCATGGATATACACCATATGGATGTCAAAGGAGCATATTTGAATGCACCGATTGACTATGAAATATACATAAAGCCACCAGAAGGTTTTGAAAAAGGTGACAATTATGTATGGAAACTCAAAAAGTCACTATATGGGCTGAAGCAAAGCGGAAGAACGTGGAATAAATTACGACATTCCTATTTAATTGAACAACTTTTTGAGCCCTCCCCGGTGGACCCGTGCCTGTACACGAGGACATTTAATAATGAAATATTAGCAATTCTGATTATTTGGGTCGACGATATGTTATTTGCTTCAAAATGTAAAGCTATTCTATTAAAAATTAAAAATCCCTTAAATATAAGGTTTAAAATGACCGACTTGGGTCGACTATCATGGTTTCTTGGTATACAGTTCGAATTTAATCTATTACAATGAATCAATCCAGATACATCGACAAACTCTTATCAAAATTCGACATGCGAAATTGTAAAACGCGGACTACTCCATGTGAAATGGATTTATAAATAATTATCAATAATGAAGATTGTATAGCGGCGTGTGATAAAGAATAAAGAATGTTGATAGGAAGTCTTATTTACGTCATGACATCAACAAGGCCAGACATCTGCTACACGGTTTCTAAGTGGTCACTAAACGTAAATAAACCGAGGACTGTGCATTTAACAAGAGCTAAGCCAGTATTACCTTATTTAAAGGGAACTAAGAATCAGTGCCTAGTATTTCAACAATCAAAAAACCCACTACAACTGGAAGGATTTTGTGATGCTGATTGGGTAAATTCACCAGATCGTAAGAGTATCACAGGATATTGCTTTAGATTGGCAAAAGATAATCCAATAATTAGCTGGAAATATAAGAAACAGGGGATGATTTCACTTTCGACCTGCGAAGCAGAATACGTTGTATTGTCGCAAGCAACACAAGAGGCTATTTTTCTCAAATCACTAATACAAAGTATTAAAACACTAATAATAAGTGAGCCTATAATTATTTACTGTGATAATCAGGCTAGTATTGCTTAAGCTAAAAATCCAATAATACATTAAAGATCAAAGCATATTGATATTAAATATCAATTTGTTAGGGATCAGGTACAAAAGAAAACAGTACAAATTGAATATGTTCAATCGGAAAATAACGTGTCGGATTTGTTTACGAAGCCAATTCCAAAATTGAAATTACGTACTTTCATTCCTTTCATATTTGGTACTGACTTCAAAGGTTCTCTTATTGTCATGGGTAAGACGTAAAACTGCATCCATTAGTTATTGTCATATATTGGGGTATAAACATGAATAGTCCTACTTTTAGCCCGATCCTCCTCCTAAAAAACTCTCAGAATCACTCTGACGCTGAGTGATAGTGTCTGTTTTAATGGGTCCTAGCTATGGGTAAAATAACAATATTTTCTACCTTTTTTGTTGTGATTACAGCCTAAATTTATAATATTGTTGTTAATGTTTATTAACCTAAAGTGCTTAACAGTGAACAAATGATATAACTAATTTTTGTTGATATAAAATTTTCATTTAAAAAAAATATAAATTAAAAAAAAATAATTATTTTATGAATGCTAAAAAAAAAGATGAAGAAAAAAAGAAAGAAAAATAGAAAAAATCCTTTTATTAATACTAAAGTATTTGTTCCATATAAATATTGACTTTACTAATATTTTGAAAGAAGATTCCATAATGTACCCAAAAAGGGGGGGTTACAATTTTCGTGTACCGCTGTTTACTAGTGAGCCAACCAAAATGAACTGACTCATTTTATATTTTACCAATAGAAGGTTAACCAATCAGAAGACTTGAAATATTCGATCCGATGTGTATAAAGGCGGCCATTTTGTTTTTTTCTTGTCGGAATATCCACTGCTAACCTGTCAGATGAAAAGACCTGCAGAACTACGCTTTCCTACTCTCTCCGAATATCCATTGCCAACCTCTGATATGGAAGACCTTAAAAATTCCTGAATAGCTGCTACTAGACATTGGTGCTGTTTCATTGAACAAATTAATTACTACGTCGGATTTCTACATTCAAACTACATTAAACATATTTTACAAATTGATCATTATTTTTTTCAAAAATGCTTACAGTCTAAAAATTTATTCTGGCTCTATGTAACCTGCAATGGATTGATTAATCGTAGAAAAAGAATCAATCACACATCGCATAAAACAATTAAGTGTATGTGAAGTTTAAGAGTGAAATGATAAGATCTAGTTATCAATCTAGTACGACGCTTACATTCGCGAGATAAAAGACGAAAGATAATCTTAACAATTAGCAGGAAAATATCCATAAGAATCACCCAGGGAAGACACGGAACTGAATTGTTAAAGTGAGTGATACCTAGTCTGAATGATAATATTTCTGATTCCTTTTTGGATTGTGTCAACGATCTCAAGACATACAGCAGAAACACCAGACCAGTTGAGACAACAATATCCAATGCATTTTCAGTTCCCAGTGTTTCGTAATTCTTGAATCTAATAACAAACTAATCCGATGTCGCAGCCTCAGTTGATTTTGAGAAATTTATAAATCAGGGAGTATATTACCGTTTTCTTCATTCAAGGCACGGGCTGATGTTATAAAAACCCAAAGCAGAATCAGCAATATTTTTGTTCTTGATCTAGCAACTCGGCTTCAGCCATTCTCTAGCCGTCGTAAAGTTGCTTTCCTTTGATGTTTCTAGAATGTACTTTCATGGTAATTGTACGCATGTGTTATACGTTTATTTTTACGGTTTGTGTTACTTTATAGTTGACAGGTCTAACGTTTTTCGATTTGTCTTATATTGTATAATTTCATTCTATTTGTGCTTGTTGTTTACTACTTTTAAATAACCTCGTTTCATATCTTGTTTCGTGTATTTATTGTTTAGCTATTTGTTTATTTTTCTTAAAGAAGGAATGATTATGATCTATTCGTTGGTATTTATTTTTTCCTCACTCTCTCTCTCTCTCTCTCTCTCTCTCTCTCTCTATATATATATATATATATATATATATATATATATATATATATATATATATTGTAATTTTTCGCTTTCTTTTCTCTTTTATTTAAAAAGAAAAAGAAAAAAGAAACTTTTTTTTGCTGAAAAAAGTGTCTTTATTAATATAAAAGAAATATATCTCCGCCAAAAATAATTCGGTCAAAAAATCTTTTCGAACCTAAAAAAGAAGAAAGACCCTCCATATACACAAAAAACTGAAAACAACGAATATTCACCAAACTTAGATAACAATGTTAAAGAATTTTTAAAAAAGTATGGTATCCGAAAAAAGCCAAAATTCGGAGGAAGACCACGTCCATGTTTTGGAAGTAGAAAAATGTAAGGTGCCGAAAAAAAAGACCAAAATTTGGAAACCAACGACAAAGTTGAGGAATTGAGAATAAAGTATGGTGGCTGTGAAAGGCCATAATTTAAATGAAAAGAATGCAACTCAATCGAAGATCAATTTGCTGGAAGCGAGGAAAGATCGGTCACATCCCCTCTTCCTGCCAAGAAAAGAATGCCTCTGGTGTTCTGGCTTCGGCTGAATCAAATCTTCCTTCAGTCAAGTCTGTTCTTTCCGTCATGCTTGTAATGGGCATGCCAACGACTGATAACGGTGTGGTAAAACCCCCGGTTAAATCCATCTCGCAGGCCCCATTCCCCAAAAAGCTTATGCCCACCGGTTGTGTGGTTGCTTAGAAGGAAAAGTGGGAATGACAGGGCTAAGGGGAAGCTCTGAGTAGGGAGACCTCGTTCCACAGAAGCCCCTAAGACACGTACAGTCTCATTACGTTTACCAGTTCCAAGGGCGATCCCCTGACCCGCTATGCAGATTAAATGAAACAACAGAAACTTAAGTATGAGCCAAGTTTTGAAAAGGCGGGAAAACTACAACAACGTCAGGAGGCCTTAATAGAGAAACATATCAAATCCGAAAGAAAAACTGGCTCCGCTTCCTCGGTTCGGTCCCGATCTCTTGCTGGAAATCAGTTGCTCGAATGTGTAGGTGAAGAACGAGGTCGCTGTTAGTCTTAAAGGGGAGGGCAGATGTATGTGCCTCGCACATGTACCAGATTTTCCTTTACCGACTCTCAGTACTCCCACTTCCGTCTACCATACTAATTTCATTAGTAAGACTCTTGTTGTTCTCGTTGTGGGGAGGCAAGTCCGCTAAGGTAACTCGGGAGATCTATTACCTCCGCCCTTCTGAAGGTGCCTAGCGTTGAGACTCGCATCGTGTTCCTAGATTGAATGTGAAGCGAATCGTATGAGGCTGGATAATCCTGGAAGAAAGACGCTAGTAAGAAATTCCCATCCCTGAGAAGTTTGCATTCGTGCAAGGAGGTGCCCCCCCCCCAACCACGGCTTACCCTGAAGCGAATGCTCTTTCTATCATGAACGTCGTATTGCCCTGAAACACCTCTTACGGGCGTCGGATGGCCTATCCAACGTCCAGGCGTCGTCCCGAAGGTCATTATATCATGTGTTAGGGTGCCCGCACGTGATGATAGACGTGCTCCGTTTTACCAAGCAGGACGCTCGCTCAATATGGCCTGGGAAGCTCGGGCTGAAATGCCTTAATAATGATGAGGCATCACTCATCTGGCTGGTGATTCGTAGAGCCCTCTGGATCGGTAAAAAACTTCGGCGGGCTTGGAAAAATCTCCAAACTGCGTTCGCTGTGATGGGAATTTGGAGACCCTGGGTCACGACTTCTTTCATTGAATTTCGTAGTCCCCTTGTGCTAGTTTATGGAAGGCATCATGGTTTCGTCATCGAGGCCTTTTCATCCATTGGTCTGCGAAATTAAACAAACGAAATTTGTAAATCTCGACAAATGACGCTAACGATAAATTCAAGAATACTAATTTGGCTCTAGAAAGATATATTTACGCATGTTGCATGCTCAAGAGTAAGAAATCGCAAGAAGTTATTGTTCGCCGTTAACAAATGTAAAAGGAAAAATGAATTTTGTTTAAAAATTATTGTTTATCATGAAGTTCTACAAAATTCAATTCAATTAAAGAAATTATGATGTAAGGTTTTTGTCCAAGTATTTTTCCAAACAAATCAGCTTATTCAAATTTCTTTTATTGGTTTGTAAATATCGACAAGAATAACTTCAGCAATACAAAATACTGTGAGGATTCAACATGCGTCAGAGTGTTGCCAAAAATTATAGTAAAAACATCTCACTGATATGACTATTAAAACATTTAAATAAATAGGGATTTAGATGAGGCACAAGTATAGAGAACCCAGTTGTAATTGATCTAGTCAGACAAGTTTGTTAACCATTACACTACATCGAAGTGCTTAACTCTTAAATAGATACTCATATTTTTTAATTCATTCTTAATTGAAAAAGATTTAACCGATGTGACTATTCCAGAGAAATTCTTTTAGAACTCTAGCTTGCTGAAACTGGTGGAACCATTATGTAATAGGATTACACTTTGATTTTCAGGCCTGTGTAGCATCCTGTAACTGCGTGGGCATTTTCTAGATACACTAGCTGAAATCTTTTCAGCTGTACTGTAGAACTCTCCGCCTCCGAGCAGAGAGGAACCAGGACGAGGCTATGCCGAAGGGCAGAGTCTTGTTTGGGGAGGTAGACAGACCCGATCCCGTTTATGCGAGGTCTACGGTTTTTTTTTTTACCGAGCCTACCGTCTCAGGAACCCCACATTAAACTCGGCCTTGTGCCACATGTGACTGCGTGGGGCAGTTGCTATACTAGATACTCTAGCTGAAATGTTTTTCGGCTGTGCTGGTCAATCTATCTAGGATGCCCAGACGAGGATATGCCGAAGGGCACATTCTCGTCTTTTGAAACAGCTACCTGACCCCTTATTCTACGGGGTCTACGGGAATTTTTGGCTGAGCCTACTAGCTCGGATACTCCACATTAAACCTGCCCTTGTGCAACATCTGATAGCGTGGGGAGGTTAGTAAATATACTAGCTGGAATCTTTTCCAGCTGTGCTGGTCAAAATCTGCCTCCGAGCAAAGAGGATCCTCAGACGAGGTTATACCGAAGGGCAGAGTCTCGTCTCGAGGAATAGCTACCCGACCCCGTTTTTTATCGGGTTCTACGAGAATTTTTGGCTGAGCCTACGGGCTTGGATGTCTCACATTAAATTCGGCCTTGTTCCAAATCCTACCTCGTGGGTTGGATTGTAAATACTGTCTAGTAGGAACACTTGAGTACGACTCAGTCTTACGCGAGAACTACCGACCTTCCAATAGTAGCACTCACTACTGAATTGACTTGAGTCGATCGTGCATATAACTGTTACCTTATTTCTTTTTGTACTGGTTTTACAATAAACCTTTACTTATTTTGTCCACCTTGTTTTTCAAGTATATATTCATATTAGCACGGAATATAGCACATTGTCATTCATTTAATGGTTAATTTATTCACATTGATTTCTTCCAGAAATCATGGCTTGTACGTCTTTCAGTTTCTAAATCGATCAACACAGTGTCATATTTCTTCATATTATTTCTCATCCAATACAAGGCTCTAGGGCCTTTGTTTTTATACAAACAACATTTGCCTGAAGCAATATTATTTCACAGTTGTTGGCCAAAAATATTTTATGTATTTATGTCTTTTTTATTTTACTATAGTTAACAAAATAGAAAACCCAAAAGTTACTCAGCATAGAGAATCGGCGATGGAGGTTTTGTAATTTTACTACAAGGAGGTAACAAGAGGCGCATATTATGAGGATATGTGGGATATATAACGGTTGTCCCAATGCTTGAAAACGTTAAATTATAGTGATCGGGGAAGCATTCACTTTGTAATCTGGTCCGAAATGTAACAAGTCTCGGTGAGAACCTGTTCGCGTGCAACTTCCTCTTTACTAATGGAAGACAAATCAATGTGGATAACTTGACGCAGTGCTATTGTGAGTTCTAGCTGTGAAGCGAAAATAAAGAACGTTGCTCCTTTGTGCGTTGGGAATAGCTATACACTAACGAAAGACTATAACTTTTTTTTAAGCATTTAATCCCAAGCAAGGCGGTAGTGCTACTAGCATGCAAGTTTTTACAGAAATTAGGTGCAAGATTAATGAGCCGTAAAAGAGGAAAGGATGAAGAGAAGAAAGGGGAATAGATCAAGGCATCTGGAGATGTCGATTGACATTGCATTTGAATAGTTTGTGATTATAGCTATCAGGGAAGCAAGTAAGATGAAAGGAGTTCCACAAACTTGAGGAAAAGATGTTTTAGTGGGGGGGGATAATAGATTGTTTGCAATGTCGTGTCAAATAATGATAGATCTTCTAGTAAACTTAGAATCGTTTTTGCCTTACTGATTGAAGAAATTCGTATAAAAATAAAACTCCTGCTCCTATTTAGCTGTCGATTATTTTATATATTCAAGGAACTTGTTCATTGTCCGCTGCTTTAAGCTAGTTGTTGCTATTAGAGGTTGTGTATCAACATAAAAGTTCTGACGATTTAAAAGAGTAACCACGTTTATATTACTAGTAAAGGGTTTTTCCAATAACCTGGTACGATTTTAAATGTGAATCAAGTTTAAGCATCCAATGTTTTTTTTTTCCTTTTTCTCTCAGATTTAACAACTTAAGTCTTGGGCAATTTCAATCATGGACAGATTAACAATCAAACAACGTGGTAAAGTTTCAAGAGTGCAATTGAAAAAATTCTTCGTAAATTCAAACAAACTGGGTCGGTGACAGATGTGAAAACACCATTGCGTGCTCGATTACGGCATTCAGCTTGACATCAACCGGCCTAGATCACTAAAAGTCTAAAGAAAACTTATATGTCAGCAAGGATATCAACTAAATACAACCGAAATGTATGTTTATAAATCTATTTAAAAGATATTGCACAGGGAAACATATATTTTATTAACATAATATTGAAAGCACTTAATTAATTTATTATTTTATAAATGTTGTTACAATGATTTGAACTGATTTTAAATGTGAATTAATTTTAAGCGTTTAATGATTTTTTTTTGTTTTTCTTTCAGATTGAACAACTTAAGTCTTGGAAATTCCAACCATACAATGATTAACAAGCAACCAACGTATTAAAGGTATCGAAGCCTATTACGAAAATGGACGTTCAAACAGAAATACATTTAGCGCTCTTCGCGATATTTTGGTCAACATAAACGACCCACGGAGAGTGCAATTGGAAACGATGTAACGTTGTTGTGGAAAGGTTCAGTTCCTGCGCGCGATGACGATTAGCGATGTCTAGATTTTCCGACACCTTCTCGGGCACTGCAGTAATGTTTTCAGCTGAACGGCGTAAACGAGCACGTAATGGTGTTTTCACATCTGCTACTGACCCAGTTTGTTTTAATTTACAAAAGTTTACTGTTTGGTATGCATTATTTTGCTAGCGGAATCATGTACACCTATTCTGTCAGACTTTTGTATAACAGGTATGGAAATGTGTTATGGTCCAAGGTCCTTGTACCACGGTGAGGGTCCAAGGTAGAACCAATGAAGAATAGCACGAACACAGATATGGAATAACACAGATATATTACAAACAGAAATGTGTACAGAGAAGTAGAAGTATTAGTAATGACTATCAGGTTTGGTTAGAGTGAACTATGTTGTCTCGACAAGTATCACTATTCCAATATCTTACAGTAATCGTCTGTCTCTTGACTCTGTCTCTGACTGTGACTGACTGTGAACTGACTCCCAACGCAGCTCCCTTTTGAGGCGCATTTGATCTTGGGTAATAAGGCGGGGATTTTATATGTTTTACTTGAAAAATTTCGCAAAACTCTTGGAAGTCTGCTGATGTGAATTGCGTTCCATTATCTGTGATTAGGCAATCCACTACACCAAAACGAGCAAATAGTTCGTGGAGGAAATGTATGGTCGTTTCCGAAGTAGGATTTTTGCAACGAAACACCTCCGGCCATTTACTATAACTATCAACTATGATTAAATAGTAAAAACCGTCAATTGGTCCTGCATAATCTGCGTGTATTCTTGACCACGGACGATCAGTCTCTGGCCATGACTTATGGATGATTGGCGGTGCTTTGGCTGCTAAATTACAACCCTTGCACATTTCAACCATCTGAGTAATATCCTGGTCCATATTTGTCCAATATACATAACTTCGCATTAGCGACTTCATTCTATTTTTTCCAGGATGTACCCTGTGGATATCCTTTAGGATTCGCTTTTGTAGTGTTTTGGGAATTACAACCCTTTCGTTGTAAAGTAGCACATTATCGCATAGAGAAAAGCTGTCCGATATTTGCTTATCTTTTTCTGCTATTTTTGCTTTTGTTTCATTTATGAATTTCTCATTTTTGGCTTCATTTTTTATTTCTTGTAGTGTGACTGGGACGTTTCTAACTGTACAAGATAGTACTGTCGTGATATCTTCTTCATTTCTTAAGGCTGCGATTACCGTATCTTCCAATGGCTCTGTCTAGTATAAGTCTCGACAGACCATCCGCATGCCCGATTTTTCTCGTTGGTAAATACTCCAATCTGAAATTGTAGTTCAGAAGAATCATTCCCCATCTAAGTAGCCTATTTGCAGTGTAAACCGGTAGACCATTTTTCGAAACGAAAATTGTTATTAACGGTTTGTGATCCGTCTGCAGATTAAAATATCTGCCATAGATATACCTATGAAACCTTGTGACTGCGAAGATAATTACCAGAGCTTCTTTCTCAATTTGTGAGTAATTTTTCTCCACTGTTAGTAGCGTTCGAGAAGCATGTGCGATGGGTTTTATTGTCCCATCTGGCATTTTATTCAATATACACGCGCCGACTCCATAGGGGATTGCTTCACTTGCTACAATAATTTTTAGTTTAGGATCGTAGTGTGCCTAAAATAAATCTGAAGTTAACGTTTTAATTATTTTTTCAAATGTTTCCTGGCATTGATCTGTCCACTGCCAAACTTTTTCTTTCTTTAGCAGCTCGTTCAGTGGTGCGCGAAGTTTATGCATTTGAGGTATGAATTCCTGGTAGTAACTCACTAAGCCTAGAAAACTTTTTAGTTCTGTTATGTTTTTAGGAACTGGCATTTTTTTTATTGCTGTTGACCTTTCAGGGTCTGGTCGTCTACCTTCTTGATCTATAATATGGCTAAGTTATTTGATTTCCTTCATGAAAGAATCGCACTTGTTTCCTTTTACTTTGAATCCATAGCTTTGTATTCTCTTAAACACCTCTTGTACATGTTGCCAATATTGTTCAACGCTTTCGCTATTTATTAATACGCCATCCAGGTATGCAATCGTGTACTCTAGTCCGGCAAGCATCGTATCCATTGTCAGTTGGAATATAGCCGGCGCAACCTTAATCCCAAATGGAAGTATCTGGTAAAATCCTTTGCGTGTGTTTATGCACAGTAGTTTTGAACTTTCCTCATCGACTAGAATTTGCAGGTACGCTTCACAAATCAATTTTTGAAAAAAAAAATTCCGCCATTTAATTTAGTGAATACTTCTTCTGGACTGGGTAGAGGATATTGGTAGTCCTTTATTGCTGCGTTCAAACCTGTAGAAAAATCAGCACAAACTCGAATTTCTCCTGATTTCTTTTTGACGTAGACCGTCGGTGAGGCCCATTTACTGTATTCTACTTTTGTCAATGTGTCAGTGTTTTCGAGTATAGTTTATTCTTGATCAATTTTTTCTATTGACGCAAACGGTACGCTCCTTTTTTTTCTTGAAGATAGGTTGAATGTTTTCTTTTATTTCGATATTTGCTGCCATTTTCTCACATCTTCCTAAACCTGGTTGACTTAAAATCTTCCATGTTAACGTAATTTTGTGTGCGTATTTTACTTTAGTGTAACCTGATATTCTGAAATCTGTGTACGCAAAAGAATTTTCCTTTTTTGCCAGTAAAATTGATATCCAAAAAGAAAATTCATTTTTTATGTGTTCGCGCAGAACTTGGTTTTTAGAAATCTCGCGTAGAACTTGTTTTTTTAGAGTTTACTCGTCGACCACTGTTATGCGCGACGGATAGCAAAAAAGGTATGTCCTCCGCGTAGAGAGTTCGTTTTTCTTTTGGGGGTTTTCACGTCGCCACTTGTTATATGCGACGGATAGCAAAAAAAGTATGTCCTCCGCATATAGAGTTCGTTTTTCCTTTGGGGTTACCACGTAGCCACTGGTTATGGTCCAAGTTCCTTGTACCACGGTGATGGTCCAAGGTAGAACCAATGAAGAATAACACGAACACAGGTATGGAATAACACAGATATATTACAAACAGAAATATGTACAAAGAAGTAGAAGTATTAGTAGGGAATATCAGATTTGGTTAGAGTGAACTATGTGGTCTCGCCAAGTATCACTATTCTAATGTCTTACAGTAATCGTCTGACTCTTGACTCTGTCTCTAATTCTGACTGACTGTGAACTGACTCTCAACGCTGCTCCCTCTTGAGGCGCCGTATTTATGATGTCCGGAATAGTCCATTATTATTATGGGTAAGTTCCCATAACAAAATGTTCATCAAAATATATTTGAAAGATGGATATTTACGACTCTGCAAGTTCATTAATTGAAAACGTACGTTTTAGTCACGACAGCAATTCCATTCTGTGGCACTACGCACTGACCCCCATCTACAGCAGGACTCTGACAGCGATTTCTTTTTCACCACCACGTCGTTTTTATTTAAGTACGAAAATCCAGAAACTAGTTGCACAGAAAAATCTGTGTTCGTATCGCCCAGTTTAAAACATCACCAAACTGATCGAATTAACTAACTTGGTACCAGTTTACAAACTATGGACAAGAATAGTAAAGCCTGAGCTCTTAAGAAATTTGACAGTGTCTGGTATGCTGGTTTTCTTCACGAGTTAAGACACCTTCGGGCCGATTTTCTTATTTGATGCAATCCGTCACATAAAAAGAGACATTTAATTTATCTTGAATGGTCACTCTACAAGTGTTATTTCCTTGAACCTATTTTTGTTAATAATTTAGATCAATGATCTTCCCTATGTCACTAGTTCTCTAGTCGGGGTGCGTGTGCTGGTGACAGGAATACAGGCAGGGATGGATAAATTGTCGTCTAAATTATGCAAAAAGGAAAATGACACTGACATCTCATTTTAACAGATATGCAGAGTGCGATGGATAAATTGTCGTCTAACTCACGCAATAATTGAAAATGACACTGACATCTCATTTTAACAGATATGCAGAGTGCGATGGATAAATTGTCGTCTAACTTACGCAATAATTGAAAATGACACTGACATCTCATTTTAACAGATATGCAGGGTGCGATGGATAAATTGTCGTCTAACTTACGCAATAATTGAAAATGACACTGACATCTCATTTTAACAGATATGCAGAGTGCGATGGATAAATTGTCGTCTAACTCACGCAATAATTGAAAATGACACTGACATCTCATTTTAACAGATATGCAGAGTGCGATGGATAAATTGTCGTCTAACTTACGCAATAATTGAAAATGACACTGACATCTCATTTTATATATATTTAACAGAACCACACAAAGATAATCTTGAAATGCTAAAGAGTAAATGGCTTCAACAACTAGCCTCCAGACGCACAACCCATTTCCGATTGGTCCTTGTGCTGCAAGTCTCCTTGTTTAAGTTGCTGAATGCTGCCATCAACTTTGTCTTCATTTTACCTTTGGTGTTACAATCTCAAATGCCATTTCCAAATTTCTGGCGGAATCAATTGTGTCATGGTGCTCACAGGCCGTGCCCAACTGAACCTATTCTACTGTGCAGTCGACAAAATCAAAAACAAACAATGCGCATGCGCTAAATTAAATATAGAAAATGGCGACAATTTGCCCTTCACATCCTGTATATACGCACATTACAGCACAGTTAATGCGTGCACCTCCAGAAGTCTAGATGACCAATGTCTGCCAGCAGATCTCACATTTGACCTAGTTTGCACAGCTGAATGTGTGGTAGGGGGAATGACTTGTAGAATCAAATACACCCTAAACAAACATATCCACCATCACAGAGCAGTTTCCTCTAGTTCTGATGAAATCTTACACTTTCAATCAGGCTCTTTGCCTGGAATGCCTACTTCCGTGTCATTTACTTGAAGCTATTTTGTTACTAATTTTGATCAACGATCTTCCCTATGTCACCAGTTCCCTAATGGGCGTGTGTCCTGGTGACAGGTCTACAGGCAGGGATGCATAACTTGTCGTCTAAATTACGTTATGGTGCTCTTTTTCTCACAGGCGGTACCCATTTGACCCTACTATAATTTGCAGTCGACGGAACCAAAACAAACAGCGAGCATGCACGAAATAAAATAAATATAAAATGGCGACACGTCTCGTCGCTTCTCGGGCGAAACCGCGGTGACGCAAGCGAACCCGGAGACGTAGCCGAGAGCCCCGGGAAGAGTTCTCTGTTCTTCGCAAAAGACCGTGTTCCTGGAATCGGCTTGTCCGGAGATACGGAAAACGGACATGTAAGTCGCCGCGGCTCAGGCGGCGTCCGGTGCGCTTTCGGCGGCTCTGGAACTTCCGGGTCGGGTTTTCGCAGCTCTCCAGTCGGTCCGTACCCACCAACCGCAGCAGGTCTCCAAGGTGTATAGCCCCTTGTCGATGGCATCAATGTAGGCAAGGAAAGTCGGCAAAATGGATCTGTACCTTCGGAAGAAATATTGGCTCCGAGGACCGTGTCGGTCGGGCCGTGACCGCGCGAAGCGAGGAACCAGTACGGAGCTGTAGCATTCGCTCCGTTCGCGCTTCACACTCTGTATATAAGCAGATTACACCTCGGCTTATGTGTAAGTTTGGTTGTGTGTGTGTGTGTGTGTGTGTGAGAGAGAGAGAGAGAGAGAGACAGACAGAGAAAGAGAGAGAGATCAAACGTTAAATTTAATCGACAATGTCTTTCTCTTTATTTATTTGTCCACTATTTGAATGTGTTCTTGGACATCCATGTTCCTATCTGATTAAACTGACCAACGCTGTTTTTTATTTCATTTTTTTAATCGAGTACGTTGCAAGGAATAATTATTTGCAACCATAATTGATTGACTCATTTTTTACGGTTTATCAATCCTTTGCAGTTTATTTAAAGGCAGAAAATGAATTTTTAGATTTTAAGTTTTTTTTTTTTAATTTTTTGGTGAGGGAGATAAAAATGATTTAGTGATATAAGTTTTGCTAATTAACCCATAGCTGGGGGAAAAGAATTAAACTTGTACTTTTTCCCAAGAGTATTTGCTCGTAAATGAATATATCGAACCCAACCAGAACTGGAATACGGCTCCACGAATAACAATTCAGACCCATTATCTATATTTCTACCATTTAGTATTCTTAAACGGTCACTCATATATGCACTGACCTAGCTCGACGTGGCTTAACTTCGATGATCGTACGAGAACCGGTGTTACAACGTATACGGCCGTAATCCCATTATATTACCCGTTACGCCCAAGCTTACAGCACCTGGTTTTCCCAACAGATCACCCATCTAGGTACTGACCCGTTTCGATATTGCTTAACTTTGTTGATCTTACAAGATCCGGTGTTTCAAACAAAATGATCTCCACTATGTAATTATAATATTAATATAAATAATTTTAAAAATTCAGAAAATATATTGTACGTAACTAGATGCACAACCTATATATATATATATATATATATATATATATATATATATATATATATATTTCTGTAGTTCATTGGTGCTCACAAGCAGATTTTTTTCTGATAATGGCCATGCTGGCTCAAACTAGTCGAGGAATCTAATTTAAATAATAAAAACCAAAGAATATTAATATACAACCCAGTGTGTCTGAAGATTTTAATTTTTTTTATATTTTAATTGTTCAAAACAAAAACAAACAAACACACACATATATATATATATATATATATATATATATATATATATATAGAGAGAGAGAGAGAGAGAGAGAGAGAGAGAGAGACAGTCAGGCAGACAAACAGATAGATAGATAGATAGATAGATAGATAGATAGATAGATAGATAATGCTGGGGGGGGGGTAAATAAGACATCATGTTAACATAAATGAACTAGGCAAGACGCCTTAAATAAAGAACTCAATGTGAGTCAAGCATGTCCGTTTGTGTCAGTCCAGTAGAATTTCTAGTGACATCACGGCGTGTAGCCTAAGCGAAACATAATATTATAGCCGCTAGGAGCGAGTTACGACAGTGGCGACGAGAGATCGAAACTCATACAGAGTAGAAAAATGTAACTTTTTGCTTCGGCGTACATGATAACGGTGACGGCGAGAAATTAGAACCACGTTTTTTTTTATTTTTTCTCTTTGGTGTGTGTAAAACATAGAGAAGAAAAAAGACAATGAAGAAAAAAGACAATGAAGAAAAAACATATATTCCTTAAATAGGGGAGAATTATTAGCCCAAGTGGTAAAAAGTAGATGTTGGAACTCTACAAACAACAAATAAATTTAATTGCAATAATAAGGAAGAAAACGCAAAATTCTCCAAATTCTTTCATTCTCGACGCGGTGGCAAATTTCATAGCTGTATTCACATACGATTCAGATGATGATAGACCATTTCTGTTTATTTTAAAAGATACAAACAATATTTCAGAAAATAATGCAGCGTCTGGGAAGAAAGTTCCGGTAGAACATGACAAATACTGTAATTTTGTACTGCTGAAAAGAAAGAAAAAATCTACATTGAAGAAACAGTAAAATCTGAGTAAAATTTTCAGCGAAAAGAATTCGATATTCAATACACTTCGGAAGTGTATGAATCTGATGAAAAAGAAAACAAAGATTTTGTCACATATGCTGGAATCGTTAAATCAGATTGTGAAAGATTCAAATTAAAGGAACTGACTCTGGAGATTTTTAAAGGGTTAATTTTCTTTCAAAGTTTAACGGCGAAAAAAGACGGTGAAATACGCACTAGAATTCGAACGGACCTTCAACAGAACTCAAAACTCACACTACAAGAACTATCGAGACGCGATACGGAAGAACCAACCACCTGAAGAAGGCCGGAGCGTACAACTGCCGAAACGTTGTAATAAATATGGCGACAAAGATGAAGACATTAAGCCGAATAATGTAAATAATGTACATAATACCTCATCTCAGAAATATAGAGAGATACTGAAGGGCCGAAACGTTGTAATAAATACAGCAACAATGATGAGGACAATAGTCCGAATAATGTAAATAATGAGCATAATACATCATCTCAGAAATATAGACATATACTGAAGGGCCGAAACTTTGTAATAAATATGGCGACAAAGATGAGGACAATAGTCCAAATAATGTAAATAGTGTACATAATACCTAATCTCAGAAATATAGACAGATAGCAATACGGAAGAAATTGAAGAATAAAAACGCGTATTTATACAGGCTAAAGAAAAATGTGTAAAAAGAAAAATGAATCCATATTTCAGACGTGGAAGGTTCCATCTTGGAGACGAATTTAAAAATTCAAAGTGCGATAAGTGTGGAAAAAATAGAACGTAAATGTCACACTGTGAAACTAAACCAAGGAAAAAATATCACAGAAAACTTTTGTGCACAGCTTTGCGACAGAAAAATAATTAGAGAAAACCAAAACAAATTGTGTATGTGAAAATGAATAATGTGGATGTAAAAATGCAACGAGAAGCTGGTAGTGATATCACAATCAACGAAGCCACATGGAAAGCAAGCGGAAAACCGACATAAAAAAAGAACTTCTAAAATCGCCTATGACGTGTCGGGTAAGGAATTATTTTTATTGGCGAAATGATTTGTAACTTTTTATTTCGTAACATGTGTGCAAATGCTAAGTCTTATATATTAAACAAATACTACAAACGTATTCGCTACTGTATCTGTCTATACTTCTGAGATGAGGTATTGTGCACACTATTACATTATTCGAACTAAAATAAATTATATTTCGTCAATATCATGTTAAGTTATTCTGGTCTGCCTCGACATTAATCCAATATTTTAATCAATTTTCGGAACCCGACAACTGTATCTGTCTATATTTCTGAGATGAGATTTTATGTACACTATTTACTTTATTCAAAAGATTGTCCTCATCTTTGTCGCCATATTTATTATAACATTTCGGCCGTTGTACGCTCCGGCCTTCTTCAGGTGGTTGGAATGTCGAATTGAACTATTCTAGTTCCACGTGCCATGTCTAATATCACTTATCAGTTATCACCTGCTTAATTCTCTCTTCCAATTTCTCCACTGCCTTAACCAGGTATTGAACTCACACTCTTTGGGACCTGTCACTGGATCTAACTAATGCCTTTATCCACTGTGCCATGTGTCCTTGAGGATATTGTTATAGTCGATGTTATTATTTGTGTTGCGGGATTTACCTATAAATATTTATTACAAAAATGTAAGTGGACAAGCGACAAGTTTTAAAAAAAAAAAGACAATGTGAAAATTTAAAGGAAGAATTGAGAAAATGTTTTCAGGATATTCCGCCGAATGATTTGGGTTCGTTTTCCAATGTCAAAGGGAAATTTCAAGGGAAAAATAAAAGATTGACGCCAGTGTTTAAGCCGAAACGTAGTGTACCGTTCGAAGCATTGGATCAAGTCAACAAAGATTTAGACAAACTTGAAAAAATAGGTGTAATTCAAAAATATTGACCAGCCAAAATGGGCAGCAGCTGCATTGTATGTAAAAATATAATTCATAGAAATTCGTGTTGCGCTGATTTTTTGACAGGGTTATACAAATGTTTAGAATCCTACAACTACCCATTGCCAAGTTCAGAGGAAATTTTAGCGCATTTACACGATAGAATATTTTTTTCGGAGTTGGATCTTTCTGAAGCGTATTTGCAAATACAGATTGAATGTCCATATATATATATATAACTATAAATACTCACAAAGGATTGTATAAGTTCAAACGTCTTCCTCTTGGGATAAAATTGGCTTCAGCTATATTCAACAATTTATAGATACTATGCTTGCAGATAGTGATTTCGTAGTTGCTTATCTGGATCATATATCAATTAAAGTGTAGCTAAGGAACAACATATCGGGCAATTGAATAGTTTTGGGGAACAAAATACAGGTTCAAACTCAGTGAGGAAAAGTGAGAATTGTTTTTGCATAAAATCAAGTATCTAGGGAAAATCATTGACAAAATGGTTGTCAACCAGATTCTTCAAGGGCAAGTGCAATTAAGAATATGCCTCCTCCAACAAACGTTACTAGGTTACAAGCAATTGTAGAACTAGCAAACTATCATCAAATCTATATATTATATAGAATTTGAGAGCTCATCTGAACAATTTGATAAAAAAATGCGTAAAGTGGAAATGGACTGATAAGTGTCTGAAGAAAACAAGAAAATACTTACTTCAGACTTATCATTAATGCGATACGATCCAAAAGCCGAAATCCTATTGGCTTCAGATGCTAGTGTTTATGGTATAGTATAAATATATATAGATAATTATAATTATATTATTATTACTATTATTATTATTGTTATTATTATCATTATTATTATGTATATTTTTATCATGATTTTTATTCACTTTAAATAAGATCCTTTTTATATGTTATTATAACCTATAAAGAAAGATCTTTTTGAAAGTAATATATTTTTTTGAAAAAAAAAATTTCTCAAATATTATTGTATTACTCACAAACATGTTAAGGGGGTGAAAGATTACATGTAGAAAAATAATTCATCTTATACAAAGACGATAGATGGTTCGAACCATATCTCAAGTTTATCTTTCTTTCTCTTTTCTCTTCCTTTTTTTCTCTTTTGTTTCTTTCCTCTATTCCCATTTGATTATACACTCTTTATCTCACTGTGCACATCCGGTATAAATTGGTCAACATGTCTTCTGTCATTCCTAACGATTCACGCATATCTCCTTAAACAGACGTATTTCTTTCTCTCAACTTTTTCTTTCCTTTCCCAGCTTTGAATGCATCTACTTCTTCTTCTTCTTCTCCCTCCATTGCCTTCCCCCATTCTGAATACATATCCCATTTCTCTTCCTTCCCCACTATTTTGAATTTACATATTTAAATATAATCTATGATTAGATAAATATTTTTGTGCCTAGTAAAATTGTTAGCCATTTATTTTTGTGAAAAATGTTTTGTCTGTTGAGTTAAAACAGTTGAATCGGTTTTAATAAAATAAAATATTGCCATGATCTTGTAAAATCTTCGTTTTTATAATTATATATAATAATAATAATAATAATAATAATAATATATAGTATTGTAATATATATAGTATTATAATATATATAGTATTATAATATATATTGTATTATAATATATATATATATATATATATACATATATATATTTATATATATATATATATATATATATAGATTGATAGATAGATATATAGATAGATAGCTCTGTTATTTAGCATTGAACACTTTTTCCTTACAGCGAGTGATATATGTATATATATTTATGTGAACACTTACATATGCATTTATTTATATTAATCATTTGATTATATATATATATATATTATAATATATATATTATAATATGTATTAATATATATATATATATATATATATATATATATATATATATATATATATATATATATATATATGTTTATATACATATCTGTTATTTAGCATTGAACACTTTTTTCTTACACCGAGATATATATGTATGTATATTTATGTGAACATTTACACATGCATTTATTTATATTAATCATTTGATTATATATATATATATATATATATATATATATATATATATAGAGAGAGAGAGAGAGAGAGAGAGAGAGAGAGAGAGGAGGCGCAGTCTCGATCCCTAACCCGTTAACAGATTTTTCTTTACTAAGATTTCAGAATGTTATGCGTGTTCTTTATTTACCTCACATTGAGAAGAATTCAAATAACATCAAAATGAATACAGAATTATCTGAATACGAAATCTGTATCACCTTTCTCCTCGGTCCTGTTATGAGATACGGTCAAAAAGTAACTTCTGTCGTTGCTTCGTTCCAATAGATTTAATTCTATAGCGCACAAAGCGTAGCAAAATTTAAATAAATGTCAGAATTTCAAATATAGGCATTAAAATATTCGCCATCTTGAATCTGAATCGATGGATGTAGTTTGAGACAAAAGAAAAAGACAAAGAAAAGAAGAAATAAAGTAATAAAGAAATGAAGAAATAACGAAAGAAAAGACGAACATTGATGGAAAAGAAGCGGCAAAAAAGAAGGAACGATGAAAATTAAATAAAATGAATAATTGACAGACGTTTTAAAGAAAAGGATTTAAATGAAATAAAAGAATAGAATATTTGGAAAAAGAGAAAGAAAAACCTGTAAATGAAGATTGAAAGAAAGAAAAAAAGAAATGAAATAAAGAAATACTTAAAAAAAAGAAACAACAGAATAAAGAGTGAAGTTGCCTGTCTGTCCTATTATAAAGTTACGAGTAGATCGCATTTGTCCCTTTCTGCACTAAAAATTGATTAATCGATACTCTTTCGGTCAAGCAAACTTCCGGTTCCGGTCACTGGCGGCTTTTGTATGCAGCTAACAAACGGAAGTCGTTCCTCTGGGAATATTTCGTACTAGACGGCGTCACTGTCGAGAAGTTCCTATTAGAGTCCAATAAATGGGAAGAGAAAAATACGTCTCTTAACTTTCGGGGAGAGGTATATACTGTCCTCGTAAAATATTATATATATATATATATATATATATATATATATATATATATATATATATATATATATATATATATATATATCAAGAAGAAAACTATTCTTTGACAAAGAAAAGATTTTCCTCTTGTCTCTATTCTTTTTTATATTCTTATATATATCTTTTATACATACATTCATATATATATATATATATATATATATATATATATATATATATATATATATATATATATATATATATATATATATATATATATATAATAACAGAGATCGATATGTCCATCCGTGTACAAATGATTCGATATTTGGACTTCAACATGTAATAATACAGGGTATATGCATAAAGTATACTTACTATTCAGTATTAAAGAAAAATTTACCCGACCTCGGGCAGTGCAAACATAATTTACTTAATTTAATTAATTTTCATTACTATTACATAATTTATTTCTTGTTCCTTAAAATCAATTCCGTTATATTTCACCCACCGTTAGCTTATTTTGTTTACTATAAAACATTGAAAATAAATGTTAAACCTGATTTCAGTTTTATTTTATTTTAATCTCAATATAACCCCTTATATCTGGATTTTGTGACCAATTCCTCATATCCGGAAGGCCTTCTTTGTCCGGTTGGCAGGGATTCTACTGTATACAGATAATAATAATGTCAGTATCTCTTATTTATACTATTTGTTATCCCCGAGCCCAGGGCATGGAAACTGTCGACTTTCTCTAGAGCAGTGGTTCTCAACCGAGTTTGAGCCATGTCCCACTCTGGTATTTCTAATTCTGGTGACCCCACCCTGTAATATTTAATACTTACATATTCAAAGTTTTACTGCAATTCACGTGAAGGAAGCAAACTGAATGCTTACATGCGCTGATCGGCCAACAAAACAGGGACTTTTCCAGCGACACGCCTCACACCTTCTCCTTTGTTGACCGGGACACGCGAATGTGGGGAGACGGGAAATTCACTGTATGCCAATTACACATGTACGTACATACACACAAAATATGTTTATGTATGCATACTGTATATGCATCGTATGTATAACACGCATCTTTATTCACTTAAACTCACTAGAAAACAATTCATTGTTAATTCATTCTCGAATTGTCCCCTTATTCTGTTGGTATAGTAAGCCGAAGAGGGTACATCCTACGCATTACCAAAATATTACCATGCCCCATCGGTGGGGCATGCGCCCCACGTTGGGAATCATTGCCCTAGGGTTTCCCCGTCGAGAATAACCAGCTGTTTCCAAGAACCCAGTCGTCAAAGTTTTTGGTCTTGGCTGCGTTGATCTTCATGCCAGCCTGGGATGCAGGTGATTGCATTTCATCGACTGCCAGTTGAACGTCAGCAAAGCTCTCTCTAAGAAGGGCTATGTCGTCAGCATAATCATGGTCGATCAGCTATCGAGTCCGCGAGAAAGGGTGAGCGAGATGTGATCCAGTCGGCCGCATAATTGAATAGCGTTGAGAATAGCACACACCCTTGTCTGATTCTTGACCTTAAGTACGGGTTTTCGTGCGGGCTAACTGCTTTTACGACTTCAGGAGGTTTAGCAATTTCAACGGGATTCTATCAGCACGCATAAGCTCCCAGAATGCATTGCGATTAATAGAGTTGAACGCTGGGGCGAAGTCGACGAAACAAACAAACGTCCTTTGCTGTTAGTTAACACCAGAGCTGTGGAACTTCGTAGGTCATCCAGAGCTGCCTCGTTCCTCTTGGATTTCTTTTCCGATTAATGCTCTCATTTTCTGTCCTTCCTGTTTAGATAGATCCTTGTCTTGGTAGTCTTCCTTGTTGTGGCATGTTTTTGCCATTTTCAAATGATGAATTTAATATTGTTCCGTGCGATGTTCCAAACATGGTTAATTTATTATTAAGTAACCCTGCTTTATGTATCTCCACTAATTCATACATAATACTGTTTGTTTTTAATGTTATCAAACACACGTTTGAGCCTTGCGTAGAACGGGTGCATTTAACAGGAGATTGCAGAATCAAGGGCCTTAACTCTTTTCCCATTCTTTCCATTACTCAAAAGAAATCATCATAATACATCTAGTAAATTATATGATTTCTATTATCAACTGTTTGAGCTGTATTATACTTATGGGCATCACATTTAAGAGGGCGTATATGCACTCAACACTTTTAAGATTTTTATTTGAAAATATTTGTAAGGGACATTGGCATCAAAATGATGCATTATTTTTAGTTGGGCCATGATATAAAAAAAAATCAATAAAACGGATTTAAATTTATGGTTTTAAACTGCCAATATTCACCAAAGGTGTCAATGGTTATTATGAAAAACAAGTTATTCTCTACTCCCTATATTTGTTGTCGCTTACGTGGAAACATATACGCTACATTACTTCTATAGCATTCTTCCTCGATTTCTCGTTGCATAAATAAAACAATTCCACCGTCTAAGAAATATTTTGTCTGTTCACAGCGGAGTTAAGTGTTGTATAAAGAAATTCTCTATACAGATTCTTCCGTATTTGAAACTCGATTTGACAGGGTTCAAAAAAGGAGAAACGAACGAAAGGCGGCGCAATTTTACAAAGGTTACCCGCGTGAAAACTGCTCTGAAGACATATTCCTGTGGATAACCTGCTAGCAGAAAACTGGTAATCACCGAATTGTGATCTCAGCACGACAAATTTCCCTAAAGTTCCGTGTGGCTCAGAGCCAACTGCTTAGGCTGACTGATCCAGAAATGCCCTAAACTAATTGCGCCTTCTGGCTACCTCGATTTGGCCGTTCACGTGTTACAACAAACGGAGCTGACCGACACATTGCACTGACTGGCGCAGTCGAATCGTTTTGCCCCTGCCAGCCAAATTCGCGATTCTTAGACTGTGAATTTGGAAGCGCGTGTCAGTAGGTTATGTTGTCAGCGAGCACTTCCTGTCAGCTGATTTTCGGTGCAGGACAGATATCCGGAAGTCTGAAACAGATGCGTGTCAGGTGGAAGATGAACTCGTAGTTGCAATTTGAAATATGTTCAGCTTAAAAAGATTTTCATTGTAAGCAGCGGCTTCCTAAGGATTTTTTAAAGCTTATACAGTGTAACCCGGATATAAGAGAGTTTTCGGGACCGGAGAAGTCTCTTATATCCGGGTTTGGTCTATTATATATACATTAACATAGGCTCTAATTTGCGACCAGAGAAAATCTCTCTTATATCAGGTTTCTCTTATATCAGGGTCTCTTATATCCGGGTTACACTGTATCTAGAATATTTTTTTTACCTCAATTCCAAAGATTTGGCTGAATCATTTACGGCGTTGTCCCAAAAATCAGTTCTTTCTTACGGTTGATTGTTCCCTATTATCAGGATAAAATATATCTGGATCAAAACCGAATACCCAATTTCAATCATCTGGGGAATAACACAGCTAAAGTTACTTAATAAATGTATAATGTATTAATAATTTACAATAAGTCTATTAATTAATTAGAAATTAAGATGCTTATGTTTCAGTTAGCAAAATACAGTTTGCAGATATGGATATCAAAAGGTCTTAACGAGACATTGCCTCATAAGGGTAATTAAACATCACTGAATTGTTTGGTAGCAAAGCGATCGAACGCAGTTTCGAATCCTGCTGAAGGTTAGTAGACTCTCTCGAAAACCCAGGCCGGTAAAAGTTAAATTTACCGTTTAAAAACGGAGATGTCAATTTAAACACGTGTACCCAATAAATATAGCGTGTATAGTAAGAAACAGATTCTGGTTTCATATTAACTACGTGAGTACACTGTCCATATTTCCGCTGGCACTAGACTGACCTATATTTCATATTACTTCCGGTAGGAGACTGACCCAGACCTTAAATTATCCCCGGAAAATTACTATCCTTAGTTCGTACTAACCTCGGAAGTATATGAATTGTGATTTCATATTACCCCCCTGAATTAACTGACCCTGATTTGAAATAACACATAGAACTCTACAGTATACCGGTGTAGTGCCTATATAAACTGTCAGCCATTTTTTTTTAATTTTGCACACCGTTACGTCTACCAGAAGAGTAAGCAATCAAACTAAATGAACCACTCTTGGATTGTGTGCTTCAATTGTAGATATTTTGAGATTGGAGATGTCTCAAATAATATCTCCATCTCCTAGACAATCCACCTTTTAAGCGCATGTGACAGAATCACTCAAAAACCGTAACTTTATGATAACAGACAATGGAACGTAACATCCCTTACAACCAGCTTGCAGATGACCTTACATGGTAGCGAAACGTACAGAGAAACATTTCGCTGTTGAGATTAATAATAGACACGAGAATATTTCTATTAACTGAGTAAAACCGGCACATTTATTTAGTGATAATTCATTAGAAACCTACAAGGAGACAGTCTTCAAAGAGCTCTTGTCATATTAGTTGTTCTAAGAAACTATTTTCTTACCTGACATAACAGAAATTCTCTTTCTTGAGATTGTTGTACAGCTATCTCGCTTGAAATAAGGTGCTGACATGTCTTAATAAACATATTATCAGCACGGAGTATATCAAAATAGGTAAGCCCTTAAGTATCTCGTTCTGTTTTCCTTCTTTTCGCAGTGTGTGCTATTGTCGTACCCAGTCAACATTCCCGGATTTTTTCGAAACAACTAGCTTAACCATCAGTATCGTAAGGTGAGTTCATTATATGAAATATCTTCAAAGACAATCCAGAGACTGAGCAAAGTGTAGTATCTGTTCCCGGATACTCTCTTGATCGCCTTTTTGCTGGGATTCGATCACTGATACTTGCCTGGCACAGCGATTCGTTCCTGCGCTGGTAGTATCGCGGATACGTCTAGCTTTGACCAGCTTCACTCACCGGCTTGGCCAAGCTAGGACCCCTCTCTCGCCCCACGTTAAAAAAACGACCTTGTGTCACAACCTGACTCAGTGGGGGGTCAAGTAGATACCAAGAGTGGTATCTGTTTAACGGATGATGACCAGCTAAAACAAGATTTCTGCCCGATCGCGTGCATGCGGAGGCTAGGTAAATGTTCACCAATGAAACGAGTGTAATCGCTCAGGTTCTCCACTTTAAATAACTGACCTTGTATCGTACCCCGTCGCGGTGGGAGACATGGGTAAATAGATGTGTTCCGCGGCTCAGTGACAAAAATCAATGTGTAGTATCTGTTCCAGCAGCACCCCAGCGATCAGCCGTCGCTCCAGCCATATCAAGTAGACCTTCAGCTCCTGATATGCAATAAACTGCCCTTTTCAGGATAACACTCTCTAGCGACCACAAAATTTCCTTCTTAGGACAACGCTATTTATCACCCTGTACATTAGCCTTGCTTTGTTCACACTAACATTACTTTTGCTTATGGATTTTATTTAACAAAAATAAAGTTGGAAATATTTATTTGTACTCAATTATTCGTCTTCTTTATTGCTGATTTCCGTCATTCGATATCTGTTTGCGGGCCAAATAGCAACACCATCATCTTTTCACTCCGTAACAAAGAAATAGGGCTGTGGACACAAAGTCACCCAAAGTAATCAAACCCAAATATTATTAACAATTTTCGTTGTGTATTCCATTTTATTTCTAGGTGAAGAATTCTTAAATTTTATCTGTTGTTTTGTCATGTACTATTCAACCACCATTAGTTCTTGTAAGTTATTCTCGTAGAGACATTATACATCAATTATAGAAGTGGTCAACACACTAAGCCAGCTGTCTTTTTACAAGTTAATATATTTTATTGAAAATTATTAGCCTGGTTAAGTTAAATGATGAAGTTATAATTACAGATATGGCCTTAGATTTAATATAACACAGTGTAACATTGTCAAGGTAAACTAGAAGAACATAGTGTTTGGTAAGGTAGAAAACATCTCCTAACTAAACAGGGCTACACAGTATGTTGAGAATATACCGTACTAAAATATGACATATTTGACTAGGTCAGATGAGGATCGCAAGTACTGGAAAATAATGAATATGTAGGTGCTATTTCACTGGCCCCTGCATTGACGAATTAGAACTTAACGAGAAGGTGAGATTTAAAAATAAACTGGTAAAATTAACTTTCTCTTTCCACAATTTTCAGTGGGAATTTTCGCCTGATCGGACGAGGATGTGTACATGATGTGTTTTGGAATTCTTTCTCACATTTCTCCCTCTCCGTCACTGACAAGTTGTAGGTAAATATTCACTACCGGGGACAATAAAAGTGCTCAATACAAATCATATGCGTTGTGCTATTTAATACTAAGAAACAAAACTGTTTCTCCTGGAGAAAAGACGGCTTATTTGATTTTCAGTAGGAAACAGAGATAGAACAACTTTGGAGTATTGAGCTCATGAGCCGTGGATACTAACGTAGCGACCCAATCGATAAGGCCCACTATGGAACAAAAACTGTAAATGCCAAACATCATTTCGTGTCATAAAATTAATCCCAGATCATGTAACTAATTTGACACTGAACTCAACTCAGTATCAGCAGCTTGCCAAATAAATATGTGAAGCTTCGATTTGGAGCGTGCTCTTCGTGTTAACGTAATGTTATTTGATTGGGGTCGCAGAATTAAATGAAGTTCTTTCGTTTAGGTAGTTACTAACTTGGGATTTGCAAACGAAGTTTGAAAGAGTTGATATTTCACTTCTTTTTTTTTACAAGAAAAGAGATGTAAAGATAAGTCTGACAGCATCCCCACTCACCAAAAAGAAGTGGTAGAAAACCGGTGTTGCAAATCTCCCAGTAACTAATCCCATTTCTATGGCGTATAATGGCTATCCAAGAATTCTCACTTTTGTCAAAAGTCGCCGATAAAAGAAAGCTGCCGGTTTTAAAATGGGCGAATTCAATCACTTTTGAATATAATGTAAATTTTTATATTAATTTAATATTGTTTTCTCTTGATTCTCTGCAATGTCTTCCTGCATTTGGTTGAACGTTTATATATATATATATATATATATATATATATATATATATATATATATATATATATATGTGTGTGTGTGATGGACTCTCCCGTCGGTTTCAACGTATGAGGTTCCGACAAGTGTGCTTATTCAACCCGGTGTGTAAGTCGCAAGTGACATTTCAGTCCCGCTAGTGATTTGCAAAGAAGTCCACAGATTGTGCAAGAGTGTGGATTGTTGGAGTGTATGGCCGGTACAGCAGCAGATATTTTAATCCTTTCCCTAGTTTGACGAAGCTTGGTGATGTTTGATGCTGCATTGTTCTTGATGCCATTGTAGCAAGTAGTCTTCCACTCATTGCGATCAATTTCTATGTCCTCAAACGTAGCATGGTCCATATTCGCAGCTGAGAGGTTACTTTTCAGTTTGTCCCTGTATCTAAGCAATGGTCGGTCCACGCTTCGATGACCACTGTCAAGTTGACTATACATGAGCATTTGTGGTATTCTGTTGTCTTGCATACGTAGCACATGACCAGCCCAGCGTAATTGTGACTTCATGAGAAAGGAATCAATACCATCAATATTACACATGGTGAAAAGGTCAGCATTGGCCATCCTTTGGCTTGGGTTTATTCCACAAATTTCTCGAAGACAGCCCTTGTGAAATACTGCTGTATTTGTCTTCTGTACAGTGTCCAGGACTCTGAACCATACAAAAGTGTTGTAAGGACTACAGCCCTGTAGACCTATATCTTGGTCTCCAGCCTAATGCCCCGGGGTTTCCAGAGTCGGTGACGAAGTTTCCCAAAGGCACTAGAGGCTTTTGCTATTCTATTGACTATCTCATCATCCAGTGTTCCACTTGAGTTACCTTTGCTGCCAAGATATTTAAAGTTCTTTACATATTTCAGATTATGTCCATCAACTTGAATTGGTATTTCGGGAAATATATATATATATATATATACATATATATATTCAGTTGTATGGATATGAGTTTGCAACCCTAAGCTTCACGATTTTGAGATCATCAGATAATCGCAAAAGCGTGAAACCCAGGGTTAAAAACTCACATACATACAACTGAAAATATTAGCTCTATCATTAATGCTGAGCACCTTCCAATAATACCGCGCATCTATAATATATATATATATATATAAATTATATATATATATATATATATATATATATATGTTCGTAATAAATCGTCTTAACGTAATGTTAATTGATTCGGTCGCAGCATGTAATAAAATTATTTTGTTGTCACGGTTACTGATTAGGGATTTGCAAACGTAGTTTGAAAGAGTTGGTATTCTGACCATATACTAAGTTAAATCGTAATTATTTTATTTTATGTTTTATATTTTAACCCCCGGCTCGCAGGCACATATAAGTTATCTGCAGGTTCATTCTCTGAAATACTTTATCTGGAAGTCAAAGCCGGGGTAGTTTTCTGCTTTCTGTTTGTTTGGTTTTTTTGTTTTGTTTTTTTTTGTAATAAGTGTAGATAGGCTATTGCCCCGTCCATACTCCTCACCCTATCTTGAACAGGAGTAGAGGCTTGTTTCCTGTTTAGGAAAGTGTTCCCGGTTACATTCCTTTTCCCCAGCCTTCATATTCGTGCTGTCGTGAATCTCTTGTGATGTGTACGGTTTGTGGCAACGTCTCTTCATACTGAGTGTACTGGGTTGGTAGTTTTCTGGTTGCTGTGCCATATCGCGCATGGAATGGGGTCTCCGCAAGCACCTTTATTTGGGAAGCGCAAGACCGCGCTAGGCTGTAGTTAGCACCAATTCCCTTCCTGCAAATGTACTAGTCGACCTACTACCATAGGCCTTTATTTACCAATATAAAATATCATGACTATAAACAACCAAGCCGCTCAACAAAAAAACGCCTAAACACCTGAACGTTTCTTTCTCTAAAATGTGTGATATTTTCACCAACTTCAGTAGCGTGGAATTGTTCCTCTCCAGACATTCTAGCTCTCTAGCGAAACTAATCTTAATACTTCAATACGCTCCTCTGATGTCATGATTCCTGACTACTTTTCTCTCCTTAAAAATGATCCTAAAGTCCACATGCATTGCCTGAGAGTTTATGTCCGCGATCATCTCCCGCTGGCTAGGGAACTCTCTCTTGAATCTCCAAACCATTCTTACATGTGTCTCCGTCACTCTCTACTTAAATCAGTCAGCTATCTCTTCTTTATTTACCGTTCCCCTTCCTCTCAAGACAGTTGCGTTCTAGATCGTATTTCATATAATATAGTGAAGGCTTTTTGTAAACATACTTGTGTTTGGTGAGCTTAACGCCATCCATACCAGGCGGCTTAAACACTCTGTCACTAAACCATTAACTTTTCAATCTCTCACGCAAGTAATTGACTGCCCCAAGTGTTGTCCCAGTAACCCTGACGTGCACAGTTCTCTTCTCAATCTCTCTTTTTTTTACCTCTATCCCTGACTCATGTCGTACTACGCAGATCTGCCCTCTTGGCAACTCTGATCATGTGGTAGTGTCTGTAAACATTTCCTTCAGATCCCCCACCAGCCAAGAATCTTCAACCCAAAGAAGTTCTTTCTTTTATCAACGAACTCATTGGGACTTGTTCCGTGATTTCATTCGTGACACTCTTTGGAATTCATTTTATCACCCTGTCCGAAAATGCGCGTCCAAGTTTTCCTCTTGTGTGAAAGCCGGTATCGAAGTTTTCATTGCAGCAAGGAAATATCCGCGTTCCTCTTCTTGCTTCTCACCTGCACGCTAGGTCGCTATAGCCTACAGGAATCACTTCATTCGGCTGTATATGATTGCAACGTATTGCATCTCACAAGTTTGGTTCTAGAGATTATTGTCGGATCTGTAAGAGTGTGCTGAACAATAGCAAATCCACAATCCCTTCTCTATTCAATCAATTCGAGATCTTCTGGCACATCAAACTATCGCCCTATTAGTCTCCTACCGGTTTTCGTCAAAGTATTCGAGGCTTTCATCAATGCTGAATTGGTTAAGCATTTTACCTCTCACGACCTACTCTCTGGCAACAAATATAGATTTCGTTTTGACCAGTCTACTGGTGATGTGTTTTCGCCATCAATATATATATATATATATATATATATATATATATATATATATATATATATATATATATATATATCCCAAGCTCTTGCTAATAACGGAGATACTCGAAGGAGTTTGACAGTGTTTGTCACGCTGGTAAAAGTTATTGAAAATAATGGGGAACATATGAATGCTTACAATGGGGAACATATGGATGTTTACAATGAGGAACGTATAAATGAATACAATGTTATTACACTTAACTTTTTGAAGAAGAATAATGAGAAAAAAATAACAAAATTTCTATTAAATGAGCTTGTCCCCTTCGTGATTACAAATAGTTTTGGAATGCCCTAGTCAGTGCCTTTACGCAGATATAATGGATTTTTATTCATAATTATTAAGCTAGACTCTCGTATTTACAGGGGCTCAGCACAATTATCATATTCCTATTACTTCCTGATTTTTCCGGAGAGCAGAATTTTTATGCTTTGTTGCCAAAATAAGTTAACATAATTTAAAAAAATAATTTCACCCCGATCAAGGCGGGAAGGCCCCTAGCAAGCAGTGGGTTACAGAGAGTGAAAGTAAGAGAAAATACTGGGTACGGGGAGGAGTGAGGAAAGGATAAAATGGAGTGAGATTTAAGACAATAGAAAATGGTGATTGACGTTGCATTTAAATTTTTGAAGTCTTTATTTATCAAGTAAGCAAGTAAACGGAAGGGAGTTCCACTGTCGGGAAGGGCAAGACAAAAAACTGTTGGGGTAGAAGTAGTTGTTTAAATTTAACAATTTCAGCAGTAAAATGCTAGAACCTAGATACCAATCTAGTAGCATGCTTTAATTCATGTAGTCAAGGCACCAGGGAGAAAGCTTTTTTCAGAGCAATTGACACGAATACATTTGTAGAAAAGACAGAGGGAAGCCACATCACATCTGTGAGAAAGTGACTGAGTTTGAGATGCCAAGTCAGGATCGGTTACATTGCAGATATTTCTTTGGATTTTGTCAAGAACCACGAAATGAATAGCAAGGGCACCAGGCCAGATATGGCAACCGTATTAAATACACGGACAAATGTTAGATTTGTAAATATGCAAGATGGATTCTGGCGGGGAAAATCTTCTGGCACGACATAGTGAACTAACATTCCTTGCAGTAGAAGCAATATATATATATATATATATATATATATATATATATATATATATATATATATATATATATATATAGTGATGGCGAAAGCACATCAGCAGTAGACCGGTCAAAACGAAATCTAGATTTATTGTCAGAGAGTAGGTCGTGAGAGGTACACTGCTTAACCACTTCAGCTTTGATTAAAGCCTCGAATACTTTGAGTAATAACATTGTATTCATTTATACGTTCCCCATTGTAAACATTCATATGTTCCCCATTATTTTCAATAACTTTAACCAATTTAACCAAGCTCTTCGGTATCTGTTGTGTATAATTCCACACATTTTTAATGTGAAGAGAGTTTTGCGGCAAATTCTTGAATCCATTTTTCATTCTAGAAAATTTTCCACATGAAAGAATTTCGCCTTGAACGAAAAACGTGATAAGCAGCAGGTGAAAGACAAGTTGAAAGTGGTTGCTGTAGTAGAATAGACTAACCTAGCCCTATATATTATTACATTGTTATTATTGTCCCTGCATTCTTATGGAGGCGAACAATATTTTTTATTTAATCCACCGTATACGCTGCCACTGACGTGCAAAACGAAGTTATCTTAGTGGGTGCAAAATGTATTATTAACAGCCTCGCATATTTAGTAGTTAGAATGCTACATGCGTCATTACAATTGGTTCCTCAAAACGGAAATTAAATTCTCTTTTGCCAGATATAATCCCATAATAGAGGTACGATGGATGAGGAATGATTGGTTTACGTCATCAAACATCTTCGAGACGGCACTGATAAGCCTAAAACTACAGCAGGCACAGTAGTTTAGGGTCATTATATATAGGAATGATTAATTGTCCTGTCGGCTAGGCCTAGAATACGTCAATTACGTACTCCGTTCAAGATTTAATGCTCCCGATAGGGGAAAACTACCAGATGTATGCTTACAGACTCAGGCTATCAACAAGACGAGTGTCTCAATTTCAATTCAATGTATTTCATACATATATGTACATGTTTAACTCGTGTAAAAAGGAGATTGGCTGCCCTTATTTTAATCATGTGATAACCGATCCTGTATCTACGTTATTTATTCTTGCGTTAACCGGATATATATATATATATATATTTATATCATTTACAGTTGCGAAAACTGTATCTATGCCTACCTTTCTGTTACTCTAGTGTAAACCTGGTCGATATCTACATGTTACTGGACTTATATCTATTTTTGTAATTCTAATGTGAAGCAGTTTTCGGAGATGTTTGACGATAGTGTAAATCGTAACTACACACATGTGCATATTAATTGAAACAAAGCGTATTATTATTTACTTTTTTTCGTATTTTTGCAATGAAACATGGCTCAGTGCACATGCTAATACTTTATTATTATTCCACAATGTCTTTCCTTGCAGATTGGCCACAGATTCTCGATTGGATTTAAATCAGGAGTGTTTCCGAGCCAGTCGATAATACTTTGATTTGCTCTCTGGTAATGCTTACCATTGTGTCCTTGGAGTAATGTACATCTCAGAAAATGAACGTCGGACAACTAATCGACAGTCGAGACAATAGTGTTAGGGCGTGAAGAAAATCTGATGCAATCACAGATGACGCAATATATTACATGGCCGAACAAATTTCATCATACACCCCGAAAATAAATTTATATTACTGCACACCACTACGAATGACCTAATCTGAGGAAAAAATCGAAATCGATTACACCCTGTCAATCTAGTGGGTTTAAAATTGACCGTATGGTGAAGGAAATGAAATTAAAGTAGTTGTTTTAATTAATTTGCAGAAGGGTGTATGCTTATCTGTTTGACTCTAGTGTAAAGCAGATAGATTTTTAGATTTTGACCCGTGTCATCTGGATATATAAGTCCGCTCTAGACATAACCGCATAATCGTTTTTTCACTCTAGTTAGAATCGGATCATTCTTTGACTATTTCTCTAGGGCGAACTAAACTATGCCTACTATTTTGACGATAGAGAAAAACGTTTTTATGTTTTTCATTCTAAACTGGGCATATATTTTTTTTGTATTCTAGTGTAAACCGTACCTCTGTCTATAGTATCTTTAATCTTATTACCCCAGGCAAGGCGGTAAAGAGACTACGGCACAAAAAAAGGGTAAATGTGGAAAAACAAGAAATGTAAAAAGAGACACAGCGAGAAACAATAAAAGAGAAATCAAGAAAACCGTAGACAATAATCGACATTGCATTAAATTTTTGAAGATCAAGTGTAACAGGAAAACATGAAGCCG
>OZ038502.1:74628070-74630570 GCA_964036315.1 Acanthosepion esculentum
ACTGAAATTAACATTAAAAGAGTAAAAAACAATGAAAACCTTTAAGCTTACACCAAATAGACAAAAATATAATAAACCGGCAATATTCGTCACGCAAAAAGAAAAACCAAAAAAAAAAGAACTTTATAGAAATTAACAAATGCTTTAGCGAGATTTCTTTGCGAAGGATCTCTTTCTTTCTAGCGACAATTGATTGGAGAAGAAAAGACGTGTGTTCATGGTTTACAGGGTTAGATAAAAGAAGGAAAATAATACCGAAACGAACTGGAATAAATCAGAGAAGGAAAGGAGAAAGCAAAGGAAATGTGGAATAATAATATCAATGAGGGACGAAGAATTTTGATATGAGGAAATGAAGAAAACTTGGTATAAATAAGGGCCAGAGAAGAAAGAAGAAAAGAAATGGAATGAAAAATGAAGGAATGAAACAAAAACTGAGATACATAAGAAAAGCAAGTATGAATTATATGAAAACAATAAAAGAAAATAAAGGTAAACAGAAGGAATTAGAAAGAAAAAAATAAAAAAAGAAAGAAAGTATGAAAGAAAAATAGAAAGAAAGAAGCAAGTCAGGAAAGGAAGAATTAAAGAAAGAAAAAAAGCAAGTGATGAAACGAAGAATGAATAAAATAAAACCAAAGTGACGAACTAAATAAATAAAGAAAATAAGAAGGAAAGAAAAGTAAAAAGTAAATGACAAAAGAAAGAAAGAAAGAAAGAATAAGAAAGAAAGAAAGAAAAAGTAAGTGACGAAAGGAAGAATGAAAGAAAGAAAAAGTAAGTGATGAAAGGAAAGAAAGAAAGAAAGGAAGAAAGAAAGAAAAAGAAAGAAAGAAAGGAAGAAAGAAAGAAAAAGAAAGAAAGAAAGAAAGAAAAAGTAAGCGACGAAAGCAAGAATGAAACGAAAGAAAGAAAGAAAGAAGAATGTGTAAATATAAAATATAAAAGATGAATGAAAAACAAGAAAGTTTTAAGGACAGCTAACAAAGCTAACAAAGAAAGAAAGAAAGAAATAAAGAAAGAAAAGAAAAAAGAAAGAAATCAAGAACGAAAAAATTCAATAGAAGAAAATATTAAAAGAAAGAAAATTGTAAATAAAAAAAAAGGTTTATTGAACAATTTGAGAAAAAAGCTTACATAATCAAGAAAGAACGCCAACAGTTAAAGAAAGAACGATTGAAATCATTGACCGTGGGGGGAAAAAAAGGAAAAGAGAACTTAAAAAGTAAAAAGAAAAGGAAGTGCTTAATGATTGAAAGAAAAAAGAGAGTGATACTCCAAGACAATCAAATGAAAGAAATAAGAAACAAAGAATAAAATAAATGAGAAAGAAAGAAAAGATTAACGTGACAAAATCCAGATAACTATAGGAATGAACAATGAAAAAGAAACAAAGAAAGAAGTAAAGATGGGGGGGGGAAATGTCGATAAAAAAAAAAGCCGATGAATTTAAAACGAAAATCTCCCTTGAAAGAAAATTATAATTACAAGCAAAATCAATGCGAACGGAATAAATATAGAAAATCATTTTAAGAGAAAAACTAGTAAAATGAGATATTAATTCATGTCGTGTATTCTAATCAGAGTTTTGCGATAAATAGTAACTACAGAGAAAGAATGAAAGAAAGAGAGAGAAAGAGAGAGAGAGAGATGGAGAGTGAGTGAGTGAGTGAGTGAGTGAGTGAGTGGGTGAGTGAGTGAGTGAGTGAGTGAGAGAGAATGAATGAGAGTGGGGGTGAGCGTTATATGCCGAACCGCGCCGATCTTAGTGTCGCTCGAGGTGCCGACGTGATTGGATAAAAATCAACCGGGCGAAAATCTCGTTACTCAAGTCTCGTCTTGTCTTGTCTTCTCTCGTCTTGTGACGCACACACACACACACACACACACACACACACACACACACACACACACACACACACACACCTCTCTACAGTATTCAAAATGTGCATATAATTGTTTATTTATTTTTGGTTACTTTCGTCATTTTTTTGGTTACTTTCGTCATTTTTTTTAAAAATGCTACAAGTTTCTTTGAGTTTTTCGGACTTAAATCGCTTTCGCTGTCACACACACACACACACACACACACGCGCGCGCGCGCGCGCGTGTGTGTGTGTGTGTGTGTATTAATTTTGGCAGGTATAAGCATACGAGATATGAACCAATACTTTCTATAGATTTGAGATTTCATTTTAATTCGTTCCTGTCTGTTTTCTGAACTTTATCATGTATTCTGTTACTTTTATTAAATTTTAAAAAAATGCACAGACATGTAAAAATAGATATTGAGAGAAAAAATGTCAATAATATATATATATATATATATATATATATATATATATATATATATATATATATGTATTCATTGAAAGTGGCAAACAAGGAAGATTTAATTAATCTTCTATTGAATATTTCCAGCAATCTAACCTTTTCCCATATTTCAGGGGCTAAAAAATAGAAATTGCCCATTGTTATAATTGTTCCGAATGCTTTTGGC
>OZ038502.1:74633070-74653070 GCA_964036315.1 Acanthosepion esculentum
TCATTATACATTACCCCGTTCGAACATCCAAACTTACAGCACCTGGTATTCTCAAGCGGTCACCCATCTAGGTACTGACCAAGCTCAACGTTGCTTAACTTCAGTGATCGTACGGGAAGTGGTGTTCTAACATGGTCGTAAGCCTATTCTTTTGAGGAGTCTTTCTTCCTTCTTTATAATTCTTCATTTCTTTTCTTTTTCTTTGCCAAATTTCTTTTCACTTTCTTCGTCTTATTTTTCACCATAGTGTTTTCATTTTAATTTCATTCTAACCATTTTACTTTCATTTTAACCAATTTACTTTCTCTCTCCTTCCTTGGTTCATTCATTTTCTTTATCATTACATCTTGTAAGTTTCTCTGCCTTTCTCTGATTTCTTTGACTTTTTCCAAAGTTCTTTAGTTGCCTCTCTATGTTTTATCGCTACGCTTTCAAACTTTCCTCATTCGCTATTTTTATCCCAATTATTCTCTTTCTTTAACATTCCAATTTTATCTAGTATATATTTTTTTCAGATTTCGAACAATCCGCTTTTTTTCCCTGTATAATATATATTTCTCCTATCATTTTTAACATGTTTTCATTGATTTTCTATTCCTGTTATTCTTCGTTCATTGTTTTTTTTTAATCCATTCACCCCAAGCAAGGCAAGTGCTTTACTAAGACGCAAGAGGCTACCACGAGCCAAAGATCAGTAAAAGTGTTTTAAAAGAATCGAAACCCAATCCTAAACATGAAACAAGGAAAAAACTCTAATTCTGTTACGAAAACGGGTTGGGGATTATGAATTGGACGATATGGGATTCGACCTTTATCAATATTTCACTTATTATTTAAGTTTCTAAGAACATAACACAAATAATAAAAAAACAACAAAAAATAATAACCTGGAATAGCGCAAATATGTAACAGTAGAGACAAAACCCACTGCTAGGAATAAACATAACATGCAAAACTAAGGTAAACGCAAACTAGAGAACAATGCACTACATTGGTGCCATGGAAGGAACATTCAAACAAAGAAAATACACACACGACCTCTCATTAACCCACAGAAAATCCTCCAGCAGCACTACACACTCCACATACATTTGACAATTAAAAGACAAAAACATCACACCAAAAATAAGCTTGGAAATTATTGAAAACTGCGCCTGCCTACAAAAACATATCAAAGAGATGACTACTTTGGCTGAAAGAAAAAGTGACAATAATCACCCACGCATAACAAAAAACATTTCTAAATCAAAAATCGGAAATAATCTCAAAATGCAGACACGAAAACAAACAACTATTATCACAGTTCAAACCATCAACAACAAAAACCGTACATAAACCGACACGCACCTACGGAAAAATGGTTGAACAGTAAAACACCAGAACACTAAAACCACCAAAATATGACCAGCAACAGGAATCCATAACACTACCAGCACTGTTACCAAAACTAACACCACCCCCATAAATTAGCACGGCCACCACGAATGATATAACCATTAACATTCCAAAATTATTATTTTGTGACTACGACTATTTCTTTCGCTATTAGTATTGTTGTTACTACTTTAACCCATTACCTGCCATGAGCCCCATTTGGGGATCTGTTAAAATTAAACTCACTACATGTTATTCCTTGTATTTACATTGAATTGCTTACATACATTGCATTGGCAAAGGTATATTTTACAACACTTAGCCATTAAAGTTTATATTATTAGGCGTAATAAGATTCTTTCTGTTGTAATTTTACATTTCATGAGTAGAAAAATAATGACTATTTTGAAAAGTATTTTTTATTATTTCAATCAATATTATTTTTTGATGTTTTATACACATATATATTTCATGTTCTAGTTTCTATAAAAACGACAATGGTAACTACTGAAATTAAACATAACGAATAAATAAACTCCTAAGACATCTGTCTGGACCAAAAAAAAATTAGCTGTTAATGGGTTAAGAACAATTACTTCATAACCATCACTACCACCATTATTACTGCTTTTTATCATTGTCATTATTGTTATAATTTTTTATTATTATTACAATTATTATCATTATTATGTTTGCCACAATTATTATCATTATTTTTGTTGAGGTGTCCTCACTTTAAAGAGCCTATGTTGGACTACTATAAGATTAGTAGTAGAGTAGGCCTTTGGGAAACAGTCGAATAGATGTCAACCAACACACACGTACTAGTCGTGTAATACTTTTTGTTGTACTTACTGTTTAATATATGATATATCTGCAACACTTGTTTTGTTATTTCTTTAACCATTTAGTTGGTCACAACAATTTTTATATTATTTCATTTATTAGTTTAATTAATTCATTATCTATTTTTTCTTTATTCCCTCTTTTTAATATTGCTATTATTGTTATTATCGTGGTTATTATTGTTCCCAGTAAGGATGATTTTACTGTTCATCATAACAAATAACACACCAATTATTATAAATATATCAATAATAATACCACAGCTAACATTACCATTAACATAAGCACAATCGTTAATAACACAGCAGCAGTTGCTTTTCTTTAAAAAATACAAACATCATCACTATGTCCATGGACAGAACCCAACTTAACCAAAGTTGTGATAGTAGACCCAGATGATTGAGTGTGGGTAAGAGTCTACATATGTACGTATGTGTGAGTGCATGTGAGCTTGTCTGAAATAAAATGTCAAAGCCATTCCCAGCCGTGCCCTACTAAGACAAAATTACTACATATGAAATACTACAAACTTGACACTGAAATAAACAGAATGAAAATTGCGTACATACGTGCGCTCCAATGCATGAATCTGTAACTGCACCTAACCCAAGATTATGAATATTAGTGTGTATATACGAGCTAACATATATACGTCTCTACGTATGTGTGCCTATGTATAAGTGAGTGGCATTGCAAATAAACACAAAAGGAAATTTCCCCCCTCCATCACACAAATAATCAATCACAAATAAAGCATAAATAGATCCACTTTTGAAAAAAAAAACAGTTTGTCTAAAGATCACGTACGCGCACACGCACACACACACACACACACACACACACACATATATATATATATATATATATATATATATATATATATATATATATATATATATATATATATTCTACATTCAACATCATCACTTGATAAGACACCAGAAGTTTTTTTTTTATTATAACCTGAGTGTGTTTGGATTGTTTTACGTGAGAGTATACATAGTTGAAGTAAAATGCATACATTTTTGTCTAGAGCTATCAACATCCTTTTTAACGTAATTTCAATGAAAAAATAGATTAAATAACATATGTATTATTTATTTTCTCCTCAGTAATTATATAATTTTAAACTTAATAGAGATTAGATTTAGATTTCTAAATAGGTAATTTTTTTACTTTTAATTTCAAATTTTATCATATAATTTAATACTTATTAGTTAGGACATATACTGGAACCCCAACTTTAAAGCTTTTACTATCTATGATAAACTTGCTTCGTTGTCAAATTTTTTGAATTCTCAAATACTTGTATTTTGATTGGTCATTCTAGCTTATGTAACAGCGTTTACCCCTAGCGAAGGATCGTTAATTAATTGGAAACTTTTAAAACCATTTATTCTACATTCAACATCATCACTTGATAAGACAACAGAAGTGTTGAAACAAAATTACTCTTTTTGTAGTGATTTTATAACATATTTATGTTATAATATTTAAATAAATAATTATATATATATATATATATATATATATATATATATATATATATATATATATATAGACACAAATGGATAGGATAAAAATAAAAATGTACATACAATGCAAGCTCAACTATTCATAAATACAGTGCTCAATGTTATTATACAGAGATATAAGTATATATTAGTGAATGTACATAATATCCAAAGTCGATAACACTACTCCTAGTTTCACGTAGTTTATGTAATCCTCAGGTGTGTAATCTAACCGTTATCTCTCGCGTTCTCGTGATGCTGTTTTAAAATGGGTGTACAAACCTTGTCTATTTAAGATATAAAATTAATCGTTCAAATTCATAGGTTCGAAAGTTGGAGAGTTAAAAATAAATAAGTAAATAATTTAAAAAAATAATATAATTACAAATTTGAATTTGGGTTCGGGGTTAAACAATATATCAAGGGAGGTAACTCTCGTGTTTTTAACGTAAAAATTCTGAGTTATATCATAAAGTATAACGGAGATTAGAAATATAATATAAACGTGCAAAAGTAAGTAAGTAAATAAATAAATAGTTAACTAAATAAATAATAGTTAGTGACTATATATCTAATGTGCTTATAATGGTGAAATTATATGTACACACTAACGTTATAAATTGATCGAGTACAATAATACTGCATTGCATGTGTGTATAGGTATATACGTAAAGCTATACTTAATGAATTCCGAGAGTATTTAAAGTTTTTGCGAATTATATTAATACTCATAAATTCATTATGCCATCACTTTTCATCGGAGTCAATGTTTATGAGGAAGTACTTGGATTTATGGCTGCATGTAGACAATAATTCGGACCTCGTGTTCAGCAAGTTAGGATTATTCCAGTTACATCGGTTTCCCTTTTGTTTGTATGGTTTAGCGTTCGCAATTAGCTTCTAGTTAATGGATACGTTTTCATGTTTGCTTTTTAATCGCCAGACATACTTTAAAACGTTGTACGGTTTTTGTATTTGATGTTGTTCAGTGTCATTTTGTAGTGGTAAAACCGTGATTTCCAACTATTCTCAGTGGACCCAATATAATATTTCAGATCTTCATCTGATTTGATGCTAGCTCTCTCTATAATACCTTTAGTCATGCACTTCCCATTTAATGGGCCGGTTGCACTGGGTTTTATTAGGGTTGTTTTTTTTTTAGTTCGTTGTTTAGGAGCTTGCTTATCGCATGATTGCTATGTTGGTATATATAATTATCGATGTTCTTTGTACAGCTATAGCTTAACTTAATGTTAATTTTGTTATCCACTTGAGATCGGGTGTGAGTCTAGTGTTCTCTCAAGGAACGTTGCCTTCTCGAGGAGACACGAGTTCATCGTAACTGGCGATTATTCGGGGTCTGATTGGCGATGATGGAATGGGTACTAATTTAGTCTTTGAATCATTGAATGTAACGAAACGTTTCCCCCCCCCACCGGGAAGTAAGTGTGAGATCTTCAGTTCACTGATATGACTATCAAAAAGGTACAATTATTAAAAGACGAAGTTTGGGACTTCTAAGTAATTTCATACCATTTGTCAATGAAATAGGAAACGGATAAACTACATTTTCAGATTTGAATCCTCATCCAGCTTTTTCAATATCAAGATCCTACGTCGGTGACTTTTTATTTCATCTATATTCGACTTCAGTTTAAACCTGTATAAAAGAAGAGTTATTGCTGAAATATACAGTGTGTGTGGGTGTGTCTGTGTGTACTTAACACTACGAGGATTGAGCGTATTGTTTCAGTCACTATAGATTGTATGTCTTTCCATAGGCACCTCAAAATCAAGACGGCTGTATCATGGTACCTGGTTGGAGATGTTGTTTGACACGTGTGTTTCTTTATGACTTTGAAGGTTTCTCTTTCTCAGGTTCTGTTTCTAGCAACGACGTAGCATTATGGATAGCAGCATCTGATATTTCTCCTGAACTAATGGTTCCTCAATATCTTGAAATGGATACAATCCCACCATCTGTTTAGATAAAATCTGAAGAAGTCTCAAGCTCAGGGTTGAAATGTAACAAGTCTGATTTCAGGTCTGACTTAGACAAAACAAAGTTGACGATATTTACATTATCGGACTATTGTCCTCGTCTTTTTTGCCATATTTATCACAACGTTGCGGCCGTAGTACGCTCCGGCCTTCTTCAGATGATTGGAATGTCGAAATGAACCCGTCATTTCGCTCACTGGAGTAGACTGTTCTATTTCCACGTACCATGTTTAATCGATGTCAGTTATCAGTTATCTCATGTTAATTCCCCTCTCCGAGTTCTCCACCGCCTTATCCAGGTATTGAACTCACACTCTTTTGGTCCTGTCACTGGATCTAACTAACGCCTTTATCCACTGTGCCTTGAGGACACCTGTGTATGAATTTCTGGTATTATAAAACTAATGTCTTCAGCAATCATTTATAGCAATGCTCATATTGCAATTTTTGCTGTTATCATTGCATGTCTAGCAGAGTTAATATTGCAATTTCCCTTGTTATGATTGCTTTTCTCTGGAACTCCATATTACTGGTTCCCATATTGTATTCATTTCTATGCTTGGTCGGCTCCGGAAATTTTTGTGTGCTAGCACATGGGGCTGATTCCTTAAGTTTACGAATTTTCCAATGATGTTCTTTGTATATGATTTAAAACCTGATTCCACAGAGGGCAGTGATCTCCCTTTTCTCTACATATGTGGTCAGCCACGCCTGATTTTTACACTTCCCCTCGTGTTACAGTTTTCTGGTGTTCTTGAAGCTTTACCTTACGGGGGCGGCCTGTCTCCCCTTTATATTTCTTTCCACAGCTACACGACACACAGTCTTTAGTCATGTTCTCCTCTATGGGAGGTCTTACTCTGGAGAGGTATCTGTAAATTGTCGTCCAGCTTTTGAAGGTTATCCTGATGTTATATGGGCCACAGATCCTGAAGAATGCCAGAGCGTACAACGGCTGAAACGTTTGTGATAAATATGAAAACAAAGATGAGGACAATCTTTTGAATAAAGTAAATAGTGTACATAAAACCTCATCTCAGAAATATAGACATATACAGTTGACGGGTTCCGAAAATTGATTAAAATATTGGATTAATGTCGAGGCAGACCAGAATAACTTAACATGATATTGACAAAATATAATTTATTTTAGCCTTTAGTAGGAAAGGTGTTCTTCATTTTCACAATTCTAACGCCGTCCTGAGTAAGACGTTAAACAACATAGGTGTCCTGGGTAAGACGATAAACTACGTCCAACAGCAAGGCCTCTGATCAGGAGGTTTTGAGGAACCTGAAACCACCTATTAATTGATGGTGTTCCCAGGTCCTCCCTGACCCGGGCTGGTAGTACCTGTTAGGGTCCCATCTATGGACAAATAGTTAACTATTACTAGCAATGCCTTTTTGGAAAAAAATGTTAACAGCAATAAAATTTTGAAGGAAAAATATTAACAGAAACAGATTTTTGACAAAACAATTACCAGCAATAAGGAATTTTGTCGGCATTGAGTAGCCCATTGGGGTTGGTGAGCCGTGAGGCAAAATAAACCAAACCAATCTAAAACAAAGAATACATATTATATTCAAAGAAATCTATACTAACAATTTTGTCGGCATTAAATAACACATTGAGATTGATATGCCGTAAAACAAAATAAACCAAACCAATCTGAACCAAAGAATACATATTATGTTCATATAAATCTATCTTAAAAATTTTGTCGACATTAAATACCCACTGAGGTTGATATTCCGTAAAACAAAATAAACGAAACCAATCTAAAACAAAGAATACATATTATATTCATACAAATCTATACTACAAATTTTTAAATAACACATTGAGGTTGATATGCCGTAAAACAAAATAAACCAAACCAATCTAAACCAAAGAATACATATTCTGTTCCTATGAACCTATCTTAAAAATCTTGTCAGTATTAAATACCCACTGAGGTTGATATGCCGTAAGACAAAAAAAAACCGAACCAATCTAAACCAAAGAATACATATTTCATTCATACGAATGTATCCTAAGAATGTTGTCGGCATTAAATAACACATTGAGGGTGATAAACCGTTAAAAAAATAAACCAAACTAAACCAAACCAAACCAAACTAAACCAATTCTATCGCTTTGATAATTTTAAATTCTAATCTTAACTTCAAATTACTTGTTCGAAAATATGATAATGGCAGATATCATTGTTCTGCTTTCTAAAAGTTGGGGTGATAATCTGGTGGAATGTTCTGTCCGATGATGTTGCGTATATCACTCACGTTGAATGTTGTATATACACAGCAGCGCGTATCAGACTTGTACAAGTTTAGGTTTTCCGTAAACGAAATCGAGTGTTAAGCAAAAGGGGGAAAAAAATAAAATAAAAAGAATACGCATTTTAATGAAATGTAAGATTGCTATTTTCGGGTGCTGACTGTAGAATCAATATTCCTTAAAGAATGCTCGAGACTTTGCAGCAACGATGGCCTCTATCCTCGGGGGAAATTTCTGTCTTTGTTTTAGAAAAATGGAAAAAAAAATATAGAAAAAAATAAGGAGAAATGGAGTCTAAAATCTGCCGATGACATTTTTATTTCCTTCTGTGTTGTTGTTGTGCTTCTTTTTTTAAAAATTTTATTCTACATTAATATTTGTTGCTTTTTAACGTTTTGCCTTTTGTCGCATTTTGTAATTGCTTCTATGTTGTTCTGTCTTTGCATCTTTATTTTTTCTTCGTCGATTTCATAATCGTTTAAAGTTCTTTTATTATTTTTGGTATTGGAAAGCAGCAATATGGAAGAGGCATAGGTGATGATAATGCGTATAGCGTATATCTTGAGTTGCGTATAGAGTTACACATACAGCAAAACAGATATTCACCTTATATATATATATATATATATATATATATATATATATATATATGTACGTATATATAAACCTAAAGAGTCAGGTAAACCTACCTAGGTTTCACCTACACGGATTGTCAGGGTAATATGGCCAAAGAGGCAAACATAGAACAGCATATATAACTTCAGCCCAAAACAACCATGACCACGTAACAAACAAAAAAAATCAAACAAAACAACAGGAGGGGTTACGTTCTATACATATATATATATATATATATATATATATATATATATATATATATATATATATATATATATATATATATATATATATATATATATATATATATATATATATATATTATATATATATGCGTGCTTGTGAGTGTGTGTGTGTGTGTGTGTGTGTGTGTGTGTGTGTGTGTGTGTGTGTGTGTGTGTGTGTGTGTGTGTGTGTCCAGGAAAGAATTAGCATCTCAAAAACAGTCTGCCCAAAAGTAGCCTACCGGCATAATATTGCTCAATGCCATAAGAAATGGCAGAGCTCCAATAATTATTCAAAATCCAGGTAGGCAGTGACTGGCCATGATTATAATCTTCCAGGCGGGTTACATTTGACAGACTAACCAAACTCCCACGGTGTGTGTGTGGGAGGGGGGAAGTCAAGATCTAAAATGGCCGTAAACGAAAAAAGTTATAGCTCCTCTCTGCGGCTGCTCGGTCTCACGCTGTCCGCTGATCTGAGATGGAACAAATACATCAAGTCAATTGCATCATCCACCGCAAGGAAAGTTGGTTCCCTGTGCCGAGCCAGGAAATTTTTCTCCCCAGAATCGATCCTCCAAATCTATAAATCGACCTTTCGCCCTTGCATGGACTATTGCTGTCATATATGGTCTGGAGCTGTTTGCCTCAATGTTCTTGATAAGATCCAGAGACGGATATGCAATGTAATTGGCCCTGATCTGTCATCTCGTCTGCAGTCGCTCTCTCACAGACGCGACGTTGCCTCGCTCTGTTTTTTTTACAAATACTTTCACGGTAATTACTCCGATGAGCTGCATTCGCTGGTTCCTAGGCCTCATGAATTTAAACGTCCTACGAGGCTGGCATCCCGTTCCCACCCCTTCACCGTTGAAACTGTTAGATGTAGACGTCTCTTCTATTCCAATAGCTTCATGTCTCGCACATCTCGCCTGTGGAACTCCCTTCCTTATTCCTGTTTCCCTGACAAATATAATCTCCAACTATTTAAGTGTAACGTCAATCGACATCTCCAGTTGCCTTGATCTATCCACTTCCCTTCTCCACATCCTTCGTGTTCGTTTATTTTCAATGGATGAATTAAAACGTTATTTTTAACGATGAATTAAATTATAGTATTTACATATAAAATCGAATCGCAACCTATACGCTCACACGCGCACGGATACGCACACACACACTCACATACACACACACACACACACACACACACACACACGCATATGCCAAAGTAGAATAAGTTTTCATGTGACACGATTCGTCCATGATGACATCATCAGACTAAACTGATGATTATGTTGATGAGATTAAACCGGCTCACGAAAGAGAGAGGAGGCTGATTTTTTAAATTGAAATTTAATATATGATTAGCTATCTAGTTAAGATAATTTCACTTAGCTTCTTTTGTTTTGTTCATATATCTATCTTTTTATCCATCTCTCTCTCACTCTCTCTCTCTCTCTCTATCTCCCTTTCTCTCTCTCTCTCTATATATATATATATGTATATATGATGAGCTGTGATACAGCGAAACAGGTTTGTATGTGGATGAGTTGGTCTCGCCGATTGAGCACTATGATGAAAGTTAAATTTTAAACCGTGTATGCTCCTGCTTATAACGCGTCGCTCTTCATTTATGTATTGAGCGCTCTGGCTGCTGGTTTGGCGTTTATATACATCACGTATATAATACGTTAGAAGATTACCTTTCTCTGTCGTGCGCCGATAGCATAGGTGTAGAGTCTAGATCCCGGCTTGAGGAAATCGGGTGTCTAGCCACAATCCATTCCCCACTCCCCCAACCAAAAAAAGAAAGACGGTAAAGCCACTATGACACCAGGGGTTACTTAGTGTGAAAGAATTAGAAAACACGACACTTTATTAAGGAGCGAGAACAACAGAAGGCACCAGAAACGATTGACATTACATTTAAATTTTTCAGGATAGAAACTCTCCGGAAAGCGAGAAGCAGGAAGCGAGTTCCACAAACGAGAAGTGCGAGAAAACAAACTTACGATTACATCTAGCCACTTCAACTATAAATTGATGAGACCTCGTTGCTAAACTAACGTTAAAATATGCTATAGCTGTACAAAAACATAAATAATTGCATAACCCAACATAAGAATAATGTATTAAGCAGGCTGCTAAATAAAACATTAAAAAATTATAATGCTTAAAGCCAACTGGCGAAAAAGCGTAACCTGTCCATTAAACAGCCAGACATAATATAGAAAGCTAGGATCGATTGAGACGATGATGTTAGATATTACTTTGGATCCACCGAGAACATCTGGAAATCGCGTTTCTACCACCACAAAATAACATTGAGCAATATTAAATACAAAAAGTGCACATCACTTTCAGTGTATGTTTGGCGATTAAAAAAGAACCACAAGAACCCAACCATTAGCTGGGAAATACTCTCGAAAACTAAGCCACACAATAGAAAGGGAGACAGATGTAACTTATGTTTGCTGGGGAAGTTTATTATATCAAAACACTCAAATAACACTAACCTGCATAAGACGAGATTCCAATTAATGACTACATGTATCCATAAATCCTAGAACCTGCTAAAACACATCGACCTCAATTACAAAGTGTACAAAATAGATTTCATGAATATTATAATATGCAACAACTTTTAATATTCTTTGAGCCCATCATTAATAACATTTCTGATATACCTATACACTGATATAATATAATATTACTGTAATCGAATTATTTTTAACGTCATTTTATATAATTTCACCTCATAAATACAAGGCTTAGCTCCAAACAAATTAGTTAGATAGGGTCAACCTATTATTTTTTGGTATAAAATGACAATTGGAAAAAATCTTAGATTTTGCCGACGCATTTCGTCTTCCGACTTTTTCAAGGCAAAAATGAAATCGAAATATCTCTGTTGTTATAGTTACATTAAAAAATCCAAATTTAAAAAGATAGACGCTTCTGTCCAATCATTTTTTTCTGTTTAATGTAAATTACCTTTATAGTAAGAGAATTGTTTTTTCTTACTATAAAGGTAACTTACATTATACATTTTATACCAATCTGTCTTGTCCACAGAATCGATCTGGGAATCTTACTCTATTATTTTTTATTTGCACACTTATATTATATTTTCATCCTAGTATTAGTTTTGTTATTTGATATTACTATGATATTACTATGATATTTTTGTCAAAAAGAAGAGTTACCCCGCTTGATATTTTGTTTAAATTTGCATCCAAATGTAAATTCAGATAATTTTAAATCAATTTTTAAATTCATTAATTTTTCGAACTTTTGAATTTAAATAATAAATGAATCTAAGAGATCTTTTCGATTTTTTTTCATTCTTCTGTGAAGTTCATCTCATGCAAATTCTTTGGTTTTGAAGAAACCAGTTACACATTCTGCAGATAAAACTTCCAACACGAGCATGTGGAAAATGTAAAAATAATAATAATAATAATAATAATAATAATAATATTTAAATGGCAGTTACTACAGACTGTAATATATCTTGGAAAAACTTAGAAAACTATCAAAATGCAAAGTCTTGAAATGGAAAATATAAAAATATGACACAGAATGATATCAATAATTCCAGTTGTATTTGGAACATTCTCTTTGATTGGAAAAGTTTCCGATATAATCATTGAAGGGATTCCTGTTAGGCCATACCTTAAAAATATACAAAATATTGTATTCCAAGTACGTCTCACACATTAGAAAGAGTAAAATGTGTGATCTTAGAGATTTTTTTAAAAAAGGAAATAATAATAATATCATTGAAATTATATATATATATATATATATATATATATATATATATATATATATCATTCAGACAGTACTGTTTCGCTGTATCACAGCTCCTCAGTGCGACTAGACTTCCGAATGCCTCAAGCCAGGATTGAAACACAACTAATTTGGTGTCAGCCAGAGCTATCTTCACTCGGTAGAGTTACACAACTAAATCTAGCGTATTGTTTATATATATATATATATATATGTAGCAAGCATTATTCCTGATCTTTGTTTGCTGATGGCGCTTCGATCGTTGTCACCTCAATCGAAGAAGCTCAAACACTCGTCAATCGTTTTTCCGCCGCTTGCAATGCATTCGGATTAACTATAAACATAAAGAAAACTGAAGTTGTTCATAAACCAAGTTCTACACTTAAGCAGGTCAAGGATGTAAAACAAAAAACCACCTGCCCATACCGTTCCAATCATTCCCATTACTGTTGGCAGAAACAACCTGAGGAATGTGAAATTATTCTCGTACTTAGGAAGCAAAATCAATTCAAGTGCCTCTTTGGATGACGAAATAGTTAACAGAATATCAAAGGCAACGAATGCCTTTGAGAAGCTTAAGCATCGCCTATGGGATTTCACTGAAAACGAAAAACAGTGTCTATCGAGCAGTCATTCTCAACACACTTCTTTATGGGTCAGAATCGTGGACGTCATACAGGACGTACATCAATGAATTGATGCTCTTCATAAACGCTGACTTCGTTCAATATTCGGTTATACACGGCAGTTCATAGGTCTGATGAATATATATATATATATATATTATTTTACCGGAAGTGGATTATTTGCTTATTTATTTTGGTCAAATTTGACCCAAATAAATAAGCAAATAAACGATTCCGGTAAAATAACCGCCATAATAGACTACCCACAGTAAGCTATATAAACAAATTTTTACTACGTTAATAAAAACTCCGATCGAAATTTAAAAAAATAAATAAATAAATAAAATAAAATAAATAAATAAATATATAAGACGAAAATAAAAATAAAATTAAATAAAAACAAGCAAAGTAATTTGACACAAATAAATAAATAAACAAATAAACGACTTCCGTAAAAATAACCTCCAAAATAGACTACCCACAATGCACCACTGACCCCTATAGATATAAATAGCTGAGAAAAAGAACAGCACTAGTTGCGTGAAGATTGCATCTAGCATGAAACAGACAGTCGCCTCTAAGTGTTGACTTCTATGTTCACTTTTATATTTACACACGCTCTATCTCTGATATTGAGCACTTTATCCGATAAATATAGCACACTTTAAGACTATATTTCTTCATATATATATATATATATATATATATATATATATATATATATATATATATATATATATATATATCAAGCGTTATTCGTGCATGACCACCTCAATCGAAGAAGCTCAAACACTCGTCATTCGTTTTTCCACCGCTTGCAACGCATTCGGATTAACTATAAGCATAAAGAAAACTGAAGTTCTCCATAAACCAAGGCCTACACCTAAGCAGGTGAAGGGTGTAGAACAAAAACCATCTGCCTATACCTTTTCAGTCGTTGGCAGCAACAACCTGACGTATGCAAAAATCATTCTCGTACTTAAGAAGTAAAGTCAATTCAACTGCTTCTTTTTATGACGAAAGAGTTAACCGAATATCAAAGGCAACCGATGCTTTTGGGAAGCTTAAGCATCGCCTATGGGATGTACATGATATTTCACAGTGTCTATCAAGCCATCATTCTCCCCATACTTCTTTATGGGTCAGAATCGTGGACGCCATACAGGACGCACATCGATCGACTTGATGCTTATCATGAACGCTGTCTTCGTTCAATATGCAGTTATACACGGCAGGACAAAATCTCTAACCCTGATCTTTTCATCAAATGTGGTGTCGATGGTATTGAATCCTTTCTGATGCAATCACAGTTCAGATGGGCTGGTCATGTCATCAGAATGAGTGATGATGCCGAAAATCCTCATATATAGACAACCTTTTCATGGAAAGCGTAACGAAGACTGTCCTGGGTTACGCTTCAAGGATAAACTTAAATACAATTTAATTGCTGCAAAGATTCCAATGGAGGAGTTCGAACCTGTGGTTGAAAACTGAGCAAACTGGAGTAGTACCTGCTACGGATGTGGAACTAAATATGAAAAGAATTGTCTAAACCATCTGAGAGAATTAAGAATTAACACTAAATCTCGGGCTAATACATCAACCATATGACGGCCAACCCTTCAGTATGCCCTTTGTGTGGATTTGTTTGCAAATTCTGTGAAGGATGTTGTCTCATACGAAACATAAACATAAAAAAACTGAACTGAGAGCCACTCATCCATCGAAAACCACGGGATATTCCATCATATATGTATGTATGTATATATATATATATATATATATATATATATATATGTGTGTGTGTGTGTGTGTGTGTGTGTGTGTGTGTGTATCATAACATTTCACCTCAAGAGGGCATCATTACTTCTTGTTATTGAGCTTAGTGAATGATATCAAAATGATAAGACTGATTCTTTCGCTTAAGTCAAATTGGCAGCTGGCCCAAGAATGAAATACAATTTGTTGTTAACTAGCTCAAAAAATAGCTTGTTAATTTGAACGTCTCCAAACAAAACTGTTCTCTTTATCGTCTTAGAGAACTTCCCTTGCCTTCCATCATCATGGCGGATGCTAATATACAAGAGGGTGATTCTTCTCACTAATTTTCGCTGACATGATGTGAAACGACTATAGTCACTCTTGTCGTGTATTGCAGAATTGGACTGAATGGAAACAGAGTGAGCTATAACTGAACAGTACTTAGAATAAGAACCAGATATACTTAGGCAGGTAGGGAAACGAGAACAGTCTACCTGGTAGATTAAATAAAGTGTTCAATTCAGAATTCACTGCAGGTTACTGTTGTAACCTAGAAAGTATAACTGAATGAGGAATACGAAAACGGAGGTACGGTTTATAACACTATCTATTACTGTCTGTTCCATTTCTATCTATCTATCTATCTATCTATCTATCTATCTATCTATCTATCTATCACAGCCTATCTATCTATATATTATATCTGTGGTAACCTTGAAAAGATAACTGAATGAGAAATAACCAAAATGAAGATTGGAAATGATATTGTAGTCTTTATAACATCAATAAAATAAAATACTCGCCAGCGGCGTGAAGTAGGTAAACCACTGCTACTTAGACAGCATATTACCCCCACTTACAATAGTGTCCAACGTTATGAGGATTGGGACATACACATTACGGACAGTATAGGTACGGTATATAACAGTTACTCATATCAAAATACTCCTGAAAAAAGCCGGAATAACCAACGACCGAGATGTTATGTTTACAACCGCAAAGATGATAACAATAGTCTGAATATAATACTGTAATTATGAGAGTGCTATCTTGCTGATGTTACATAGCCAGGAGATCAAAATCTTGTGGCGAAACCGACTGAGACACTGCCATTGACCACATCATCTCTGGTACGTTGGCTTACATTGCATGGTATTTAAACACTAACCTGGAAATACTTGGAATCCGTATTTTCCAATCCCGCAGAAATCTAGGAACTGCCAACATTCACGCGTATGGATACTATACTGAAAAATTAAATTTGCCATGCGTAAATAGGACTTTTTAAAAATAAATATATTTTACAAGCGAATCATAAATGCCTCCACATACGTGTTCACCTTTTATAATAAATTAAATGTTATCATTTTGATGTTACATACGCAGTGGATGAAAATCTTGACGTGGATATTTCGAAAATGTGGCACATGAGGACATCAATAATCCTAGTTGTAGTAGGAGCACTCGGATAGACAAAAAGTTTCCGATAGACTCATTGAAGGGATTCCTGGTAGCTCATACCTTAAAGAAATGAAAAAAAAATGTACTCACAAGTACAACTCACGCATTATGAAGAGCTTTATCTATGTAAAATAAGTGTGATCTTCTTTTATATATATTTTTTATATTATCATATTTTATTTATTTTATATTTATTTTTATTTTATATTTTTATCTTTTATATTTGTATTATATTTTTTTATAAAAGCGAACGTGGAAAATGTCACGAAGCCATTTTTGACCTTAGGTCTCTTGTCGGGAACCGAAAGTAAATGCGTACACAAGAGAAATCAAAGGAAATAATAATCATAAGAGAAAGTTTTATTTTCTTGTTGTTGTATGTCCAAGATATCAAAATCTTGTTAGGAAAATGGCTAAGAACTTTAAGATCTTACATGGAAATACTTGGAATTTTGCAACCCTACCGAAATCTCGGAACTGCTAACAACCCCACCGATTGGTTATTATACCGAACAATTAAACTAGCGGTGCGTAAATAACACTTTATAAAATAAAATGAATTATACAACTGAATGATGGATGCCTCCAAATACGTGTTCACCTTTTACTAATAATATTCTTTCTCGCTTGAAAATAAAATCATCTTTCAAGATTATTGAATAATTCGTTTGTCTTTCTTTTGTCTTTTTGCACATTTTTTCATACTTTGTTGACATTTGCAAGGAATCATTTATTTTCCAGTCAACGTGAGGTAAATTTAGGAAGACGTAGATGTCATTGAATCAATGATACCAGTCTGATCTTCTTTTCACCAGTTGTGAATTGTGGATAAGATTTGAAATAGGTTTGTTCATTTTAAGTCTCGAGGAAAACGTATGATATAGTTTACGATAAAACTACATTTGTCAACCTTTTTATGTAGGAAGGAATCATTTGAAAATGACAATCCATTTTAAACCGGCCTTTTTGTACTTTATGAATATACACAAAGCAAATAAATTAAGTAAATAATAAACAAATTAACAAATCATGGACGCACACGTAAATACAAGTAAACGTAATAATAACAGCCAACAATAAAATAATTAATAAAAAATAAAAAAAGTTAACAAACAACACTATAAATAACACAAAAAACTGCATCCGGATCCACAATTATTTCCACTTAATTGCCTCTAGAATTATTCGAAACATAACCCTTACCGCCCACCAAAATAACCGTTAGAACAAAAAGAATAGGGTACCCGCAATGAATCACTGACCTTTATTTATGAATAGTCGGGCAAAATCAAAACGCATATGGCCTGAAGATTGAGCATAAACATGAAACAGACGGTGGCTGCTAGACGTTGACTTCAATATATATATATATATATATATATATATATATATATATATATATATATATATAATCAAACGGTTTTTATAGACAAGGTTTGTCTTGTCCAGAAAGCGGTTATATTTTTTAAAAGTGCTCAATAAACAGTTCCAAATTTGAAAGTGTAGAGATAGTTAAGATCTAAACTATTACAAAACTAACTTTTCCGTTACCAATCAACATTGCTAATGCTAACTCCTCAGGCAGTGAAACAGTCAATTGCTTTTATATCACTTTATTTATATACTTATGGTATTAAAGAGAAATTTAATGGGAGAGAAGGAGTAAAGGAAGAGTAGAGAAAATATGTGAGAGTGAAGAAATAAAGAAAAACGAAAAGAGAAAAAAAAAAACGATATTTTTACCCTCATCCGGTTTCATATTTTTCCAGTAGATAGTTTTCCGCATGTTTTCAAGTTGCCATTATTTCAGTTCGCTCAGTTAAAAAGTTGCCTCGCTCTGGTTATAACATAATCACTAGCTTTTCTTCCTGTAACAATCTGTCCATGATACTTTCAATACTGTATAGTTTTTTTTTTTTAAATACTTTTAACATACATAGTTAGCCACGTTTGGGAGGTGACAAAAACAACCCTTAACGTATGTTGGAGTATTTTTAAGAAAGCCAAACTATATAGTATTGGATGTATCGTGTACAGATTGTGACAGAATGAAAAGCTAACGATTAAGTTTTATCCAGGGCAAGGCAACTTGTTAACTAAGAGATCTGAAAAATAATGGCATCTACTGTAACAATATGAGCCCAGATGAGAGTAAAAAGAATTCTATTTCGTTTTTTCTTTTTCTTTTCCTCTCTCATTCTCCACATTCACATAATTTCTCTACTCTTGCTTTTTTCTTTTCCTCCCATTAAATTTCCTACCAGTATCATAAATGTATGAATAAATTGAGATAAAAGCAATTGTGCTTTTCACTGCCTAAGGAAACCTTCATTGGTAGAAACCGCGATAGCGGAAAATGTTAGTTTTGTAATATTTTCGATGTTATATATATATAACCATATATAGTCATTACCGTTCTGTCGGTAAGTCTTAAACCGGATGATTATTATATATATATATATACATATATATATATATATATATATATATATATATATATATATATATATATATATATGTATATATAAATAAAAAGGAAAGAACAGTAAGATATAAAATCCGGTGTTCTTATAGATATTTTTATTTTTACACAATAGTGCTCTATGTAAATTTAAATTTACAGAGCATTAATATTATAAATTAATAGATTTAAAATATGGTTTTACCGCTACACAGTGATGACCATGTTTCAGAAATGGAAGCTAAAGCCCCTGAATTTAATTTTGTTATTAAACCAAAGACATTAGTTCCATTTCCTCATCAAGCGAATTTTGGAGTAACTTACTTTTTAAAATTTACGGTTGTTAACGGCACAGGAAAGATTCATAGTTTGAGGGTTTCCAAGGTTACCGATAAATCCATTCATCTAGACAAGGGGTGGTAGAGGGTTCAATTTTTAATTTTCGTTGTCTCAGTTAATAGTTACATTTGAAAGCGGGGTTATGTTTAGGGATGGGTAGGGATGTATCTTTTAACAAATTCTGACATCCGCTAAATTCATGTCATCTGGGTTTATTTCTAACGGCAAAAATTCTTATGGTATTATTTCTATTTGTATATTTAAAGATTTTGAGGGACTGTTTAGGTTAGAATATGTTTTATCCACCTTTCTAAAAAGTTATTTTTAATATTTAATATACTATACTCCTAGTTAAAAACCAAGTAAATGTATTAGGATTACTTACAGTATTTAAAATTATTTATTCTTATCGAGTATAAGTAAATATTATTTTATTTTATTTTATTTTATGTAAACTTTATGACAATGACGGCAAAGGTGGTTAAATTACTTCACTAATTCAATAAACTTAGTATTATAAATGTATATATGTATGTATAAAGGACATTTAATGTTCAATATTATATTCTAACTTATTAATTTCACATGACTTTCGGTGTTCACTTGGATTCTTTCCAGTGTTTGAATTGCTTTGAGAGAGGTGTTATGGTTAGAGTACGTTTTATTTAATTACAATTTTAAAAGATATTTAGGTTAGAATCTGTT
>OZ038502.1:74655570-74683070 GCA_964036315.1 Acanthosepion esculentum
GGCTGCCTCACTAGTACACCAGGGTACCCAAAAACTCCAACAGTTACCAGTTCTGTGATTTTTATTTCATCTTTACGACAATATTTTACATATTGTAAATAAGTTAAGCATTTTTGTATTGACGCTTGTATATACTCCAGGCGACTCCGCATTTCTGGAAATCCGAGGTGTCTAACGCAGGTTAATGTATATTGTAAGGGAGATTGCTTGTTATATGTTTTTCTTAAGCCAGACGACTGTATCATGCATGTTGTAACACTATAAACATTTTTGTGTTGGTGTGTGACTGAATACACCATGTGACTATCCACTTTCGGAAATCCGAGGTAACTAACGCAGTTCTGATGTGTATTGTAAGAGCGATAACTGAGAGTAAATCATAAAAAAGAAGAAATAAACGCTTAATAATATTTATGATCACGGCTCCTATGGTCTGACTGGGTTAAGGAATTAAGACATTTATATGACTAAAGGAAAAAATTTACTATAGTAATCTACCTATTAAGACAGATGAAAGCATCCTTGATAATGACAAATAGATTTGATGACCAACCAGTGCAACTTCTGTTAACTTTTTATCGCCTTTGTTTTCTTTTTCTTTTCAACTCTACTGTCTTTGATTATCTGGCATTTTATTGGCATTGGTCTTTGTCAGGAAAGGATTTATGCTGTATGATTAGATGTACCGTAGATGATTATGAAATTAATGCACTTTTCAAGGTTGAAAGATAAGGATTAAACTATTTACTCATATTATTTACATTATTAAGACTGGTGTTTTTACATTTGCACCAACCCAGTCTGTTTGAATTTACGAACAGTTTTTCCAGTTGCACTCTCGGTTGGTCGATTATGTTGGCCAAAATATCGCGAAATGCATTTCAGTTTGAACATCCATTTTTGTAATAGGCTTCGATAATTATTCGGACTAATGTCCTCATCTTTGTCGCCATATTTATTTCTGTTGGAGTTTTTGGGTACCCTATGTACTAGTCAGCCAACCAAAATGAGCTGACTCATTTTATAGTTCACCAATAGAACACTAAACAACCAGAAGCCTCAAAATATTTAATACGACGTGTATAAAGGCAGCCATGTTCTTTTCCGAATATTCACTGCCAACCTCTGATATCGAAGACTGAAGAATTACGAAACAGCAGCTGGTGGTATTGGCGATATAGTCAGATTCAGTAGAGTGTCTGACTCGTGAGTGTTAATCTTTAACGTTGTTTCATTGAACAGATTGCGTGCTGCGCTGTATTCTATATTCATAGACTATGGTGAACATGGCCAACAATTACAACGTTTTGGCCGTTGTACATTCCGGCCATCTTCAGGTGTTTGGAATGTCGAACTGAACCATTTATTTCGCTCACTGGGGTAGACTGTTCTAGTTCCACATGCCACGTTTAATAGATTTTAGTTGTCAGTTATTTTTTGGACACATGGCACATTCGATAAAGGCGTTAGTTAGATCCAGTGACAGGACCCAAAGAGTGTGAGTTCAATACCTGGTTAAAGCAGGAGAGAACTTGGGAAGGTAATTAACAGGAGATAGCTGACAACTGACATCCATTAAACATGACACGTGGAATTAGAACAGTCTACCCCAGTGAACGAAATAAAGGGTTCAGTTCGACATTCCAACCATCTGAAGAATGCCGGAGCATACAACGGCAGGAACGTTGTAATACATATGGCGACAAAGATGAGGACAATAGTCCGAATAATGTAAATAGTGTACATAATACCTCATCTCAGAAATATTGACAGATACTGAAAGGTCGAAATGTTGTAATACATATGGCGACAAAGATGAGGACAATAGTCCGAATAATGTAAATAGTGTACATAATACCTCATCTCAGAAATATTGACAGATACTGAAAGGTCGAAATGTTGTAATACATATGGCGACAAAGATGAGGACAATAGTCCGAATAATGTAAATAGTGTACATAATACCTCATCTCAGAAATATTGACAGATACTGAAAGGTCGAAATGTTGTAATACATATGGCGACAAAGATGAGGACAATAGTCCGAATAATGTAAATAGTGTACATAATACCTCATCTCAGAAATATTGACAGATACTGAAAGGTCGAAATGTTGTAATACATATGGCGACAAAGATGAGGACAATAGTCCGAATAATGTAAATAGTGTACATAATACCTCATCTCAGAAATATTGACAGATACTGAAAGGTCGAAATGTTGTAATACATATGGCGACAAAGATGAGGACAATAGTCCGAATAATGTAAATAGTGTACATAATACCTCATCTCAGAAATATTGACAGATACTGAAATGTCGAAATGTTGTAATACATATGGAGACAAAGATGAGGACAATAGTCCGAATAATGTAAATAGTGTACATAATACCTCATCTCAGAAATATTGACAGATACTGAAAGGTCGAAATGTTGTAATACATATGGAGACAAAGATGAGGACAATAGTCCGAATAATGTAAATAGTGTACATAATACCTCATCTCAGAAATATTGACAGATACTGAAAGGTCGAAATGTTGTAATACATATGGAGACAAAGATGAGGACAATAGTCCGAATAATGTAAATAGTGTACATAATACCTCATCTCAGAAATATTGACAGATACTGAAAGGTCGAAATGTTGTAATACATATGGAGACAAAGATGAGGACAATAGTCCGAATAATGTAAATAGTGTACATAATACCTCATCTCAGAAATATTGACAGATACTGAAAGGTCGAAATGTTGTAATACATATGGAGACAAAGATGAGGACAATAGTCCGAATAATGTAAATAGTGTACATAATACCTCATCTCAGAAATATTGACAGATACTGAAAGGTCGTAATGTTGTAATTCATATGGAGACAAAGATGAGGACAATAGTCCGAATAATGTAAATAGTGTACATAATACCTCATCTCAGAAATATTGACAGATACTGAAAGGTCGAAATGTTGTAATACATATGGAGACAAAGATGAGGACAATAGTCCGAATAATGTAAATAGTGTACATAATACCTCATCTCAGAAATATTGACAGATACTGAAAGGTCGAAATGTTGTAATACATATGGCGACAAAGATGAGGACAATAGTCCGAATAATGTAAATAGTGTACATAATACCTCATCTCAGAAATATTGACAGATACTGAAAGGTCGAAATGTTGTAATACATATGGCGACAAAGATGAAGACAATAGTCCGAATAATGTAAATAGTGTACATAATACCTCATCTCAGAAATATTGACAGATACTGAAAGGTCTAAATGTTGTAATACGTATGGCGACAAAGATGAAGACAATAGTCCGAATAATGTAAATAGTGTACATAATACCTCATCTCAGAAATATTGACAGATACTGAAAGGTCGAAATGTTGTAATACATATGGCGACAAAGATGAGGACAATAGTCCGAATAATGTAAATAGTGTACATAATACCTCATCTCAGAAATATTGACAGATACTGAAAGGTCGAAATGTTGTAATACATATGGCGACAAAGATGAGGACAATAGTCCGAATAATGTAAATAGTGTACATAATACCTCATTTCAGAAATATTGACAGATACTGAAAGGTCGAAATGTTGTAATACATATGGAGACAAAGATGAGGACAATAGTCCGAATAATGTAAATAGTGTACATAATACCTCATCTCAGAAATATTGACAGATACTGAAAGGTCGAAATGTTGTAATACATATGGCGACAAAGATGAGGACAATAGTCCGAATAATGTAAATAGTGTACATAATACCTCATCTCAGAAATATTGACAGATACTGAAAGGCCGAAACGTTGTAATAATTATGCCGACAAAGATGAGGACAATAGTCCGAATAATGTAAATAGTGTACATAATACCTCATCTCAGAAATATTGACAGATACTGAAAGGTCGAAATGTTGTAATACATATGGAGACAAAGATGAGGACAATAGTCCGAATAATGTAAATAGTGTACATAATACCTCATCTCAGAAATATTGACAGATACTGAAAGGTCGAAATGTTGTAATACATATGGAGACAAAGATGAGGACAATAGTCCGAATAATGTAAATAGTGTACATAATACCTCATCTAAGAAAAATTGACAGATAGTGAAAGGCCGAAACGTTGTAATACATATGGCGACAAAGATGAGGACAATAGTCCGAATAATGTAAATAGTGTACATAATACCTCATCTCAGAAATATTGAAAGATACTGAAAGGCCGAAACGTTGTAATACACATGGCGACAAAGATGAGGACAATAGTCCGAATAATGTAAATAGTGTACATAATACCTCATCTCAGAAATATTGACAGATACTGAAAGGTCGAAATGTTGTAATACATATGGCGACAAAGATGAGGACAATAGTCCGAATAATGTAAATAGTGTACATAATACCTCATCTCAGAAATATTGACAGATACTGAAAGGCCGAAATGTTGTAATACATATGGCGACAAAGATGAGGACAATAGTCCGAATAATGTAAATAGTGTACATAATACCTCATCTCAGAAATATTGACAGATACTGAAAGGTCGAAATGTTGTAATACATATGGCGACAAAGATGAGGACAATAGTCCGAATAATGTAAATAGTGTACATAATACCTCATCTAAGAAATATTGACAAATACTGAAAGGCCGAAACGTTGTAATACATATGGCGACAAAGATGAGGACAATAGTCCGAATAATGTAAATAGTGTACATAATACCTCATCTAAGAAAAATTGACAGATAGTGAAAGGCCGAAACGTTGTAATACATATGGCGACAAAGATGAGGACAATAGTCCGAATAATGTAAATAGTGTACATAATACCTCATCTCAGAAATATTGAAAGATACTGAAAGGCCGAAACGTTGTAATACACATGGCGACAAAGATGAGGACAATAGTCCGAATAATGTAAATAGTGTACATAATACCTCCTCTCAGAAATATTGACAGATACTGAAAGGTCGAAATGTTGTAATACATATGGCGACAAAGATGAGGACAATAGTCCGAATAATGTAAATAGTGTACATAATACCTCATCTCAGAAATATTGACAGATACTGAAAGGCCGAAATGTTGTAATACATATGGCGACAAAGATGAGGACAATAGTCCGAATAATGTAAATAGTGTACATAATACCTCATCTCAGAAATATTGACAGATACTGAAAGGTCGAAATGTTGTAATACATATGGCGACAAAGATGAGGACAATAGTCCGAATAATGTAAATAGTGTACATAATACCTCATCTCAGAAATATTGACAAATACTGAAAGGCCGAAACGTTGTAATACATATGGCGACAAAGATGAGGACAATAGTCCGAATAATGTAAATAGTGTACATAATACCTCATCTCAGAAATATTGACAGAAGCTTCGATAACTTTGACACGATGTTTATGTTATCAAACTTTCCATGGTTGAAATTGCCAAAGACTTAAATTGTTAAATCTGAAAGAAAAAAAAGAATCATTAGACGCTTAAACATAATTCCCATTTAAAGTCGGTCCAAGTTATGGAACAACCTATATTTCATGATGCGATAGATATGTTATTGTCATAGAACTCGCCATTTACTACATTAAGATTCGTCAGAAAATCCAAATAGGAAAGCCGTGAAAATGTCACTGCTTTAAACTAGTAAATAATAATTATTAAAATATGACTTAAACATATGTTCCCCTAGTGGAATAATGGCCACTAAAATCTTAAGTTAGTTGAATCAGTGAACAGATGAAAACATCGATAGTGAACTTATTAAATCAATGTTTCCCAATAAATTTGGAAATTAATTTTCCCATTGTGTTTATATGTGCAATATATCCTGTGATTCTTAGCTCATAATAATTATTTTATATTAAAAAAAAATCAATATTGATATATGTTGTTGATAACGTATTTTGGTGTGTCAGGATTTTAATAAAAGAAAATAGTTTCACGAATAATTTGTATTTATAAATAAATCCGAAACCTACAGACCATTGGAGCGGATCTTTATCGATGAAATAATAAAACTTAATGGTCTTCAGTTATTAAAAACATACGACTTAAAAATATGTTCCACTAGTGGAATAATTGCCATTAGAAGTTTAAGGCAATTGAATCAAAGAACAAACTAGAATGTTGATAGATATTATTAAATAGCAAAAACGTGTCTGGGTGTCAGGAATGGAACGAAGAGAGGATAACAGTTGATGCGAAAGGTTATTTGACCGGTGTCAAGTGAAAAGCAACCCTAGTAAGGAACCAGGTAGAAGATGGATAGATATGTCAGAATATATAGTTTAAATGATAAAATATAGTGTAGAGACACAAAAGGTGATTATGCCCATCCATTCCTTTAAATAAAAGCAAGTGTGTAAAGTGGCGGCCGCTGAGTGTCGTAATTTCAGAGAATGACGAAAGTGGTTCGTCTTTCAGTCAGCTTCCCGGATTCAAAACGAGGAGTTGCTTTTTGTTTTAAGGCGGGACAAACGACTGCCACGTGATGCATCTTACAAGGTCATGGCGCAGTTTCCCTTTGAAAATATATTTCCCCTACGTATAGAAACTAATTCCGGCTTGAAGTCCTCATATTGATAAAAGCCCATAACTCACCGATTACTATTTCAGAAATAAGCTTTCTCTAGTAATATAGTAGATAAATCTTTTCCGCTCCAATATCTGTTGTGAATCATAAATATGGCTTCTTCAAAAAATACGGAAGCTCGAATTCCAGATATTATTGCAAATATTACAAGCAAGACTCTTTTCGCACCGTTTCACACTCCTTGTATTTGCATGCATGTGTTATATTTTCTCTGTATAACACATGCAAATATGAGTTAGCAGTATAAAAAAAATCATGTTTTTCACTCTTTTTTCTTTCAGCCATTCCGTTCTGCCCGTGAAACAAGATCTTATTATATCATGGATTTAATAATGCCAGCATTGATGCTACAAACCTTCAACACCGGCTCCGTTAGGCGGGTCAGGTGTCCAGAATGCATCCCACTGGACTCCTACGGATCACCCTGTTTGAAGAACTCGCCAGTGAGGGACTAAATGACGCCTTAAGGATCAGCGGAAACATTCTTGACGCGGACTAACATCGTCCCTGAGACCTGGGAAAACGTTGCTGCAAATAAGCCTTCCTGGCGTAGGACCACCCGAAGGTTGAGTGGGACGTTTGACTCCAACCGTCAACATGAAGAGGATCTGCGACGTGCAGTCATGCAGCCCCTAACTTGTACAGCCGAAAACAAGAGAAAGGGAACGGGGAGAATGAATGGCGATCACAATTCTCGGATACGAGCGGGTACCGATTACGTAAAAGTGCCAATAATGGTGGGGAGACTGCAAATGGAAGAATAAACCTTTCTTCCATAGCAAACTCCTTATCTGTTCTACTCGACGTGAGTGACATAAGTACTCATTAAAAGAATACTAAAATACAAGACAGAATAGTAAAAGGATGAGCCCGAAATGCCATTTGCAGGTAGAGGACACTAAAATCAACCAGGTCTGGAAGTTTAAATATATGGGAAGTGTTTCGACAGAGGACGGCAAGTGCGACACTGAGATCCGTAGATGTATTGGGATGGCCAAGGACGCATTCCAAAATCTGGGCAGAGTATCGCAAGACAGGAGTATTTCTTTGGTAAGAAAGTAAATAATACTTACCTGTTATGTTACATCTGTCCTGCTGTGCGGCAGCGAATGTTGGACGGCCTCCTTAAAGATGAAAAGACTCAAAGCGATGGAGATGTGGTTCTACAGAAGGATGCTGAGGATATCATGGACCGAGCGTGTGAGCAACGATGAGGTCTTGGAGAGGATGCAAACAATGAGGAAGTTTATACTTAAGGTGGAGGCAGGAACACGTAATGAGAAAGGAGGGTCTGGAGAATCTGATACTCACAGGTCGAATAGGGGGAAAGACATGGGAAAGCAACGCATGAGATACCTGGCGGGCTTAAGCTAGGGGATTACAGGACGTGGTCTGGGGGATGTGGCAGAGGGACGATATTTATTGAGAGCTACAAGGAATAGGGTCAAGTTGAAAGCCATGGTCGACTACGTCCTGAAAGTACACGGCACATAAAAATGAAAGAAAGAGTAGAACTAAGGTCGTATTTGATTGTAAACTTGAAGTGACTGATAATGGTGGTTATCATATGTAGGCAGACAAGAACGCGGTAAAACGTTGTCAAAACGACCAAAGTTCCCTTCGAAAAACAAAATGGTGGCCATTTCGTTAGTAAGGCCGAGAACTTATGAGTCGATCCTTGTCTCTTAATCTCCTTCGCTTTCTCTCTTTTTCCCGCACATTTTTTTTTTCTTCCATTTTCTTCTTTCTAAAATATTTACTTTTTATTCTGGTTTTCGTTTTGTCATCTCCCCACCGCCTTTCTTTTGTTCTCTCTTTTCACATTTCGCCTTCGGCCTTTCAGTCAGTATTTCTTCGCATTTATATTTTGCTCTGTCATAAAAAGAAATCATATCAGACTACTTTTTATAGCTCTTTCTCAGGGCCATTGAAGATTTTTAATGAAAAAAAGGACATGAAAGATTTTACTGGCTTCGATCAATCCCTCAGGCGCGTGTGTTCCTTTGATTAAGCTATTAATAACTCGCTCCCTTCTTTCACTTTAAGAGAATACGACCCACAGTATCAATACGATCATTGTTACTACTAGTAAAAATAATAATCAAAATAGACAAAATAAGGGGAGGATATGAAGAAAATAGAATAAATGAGGGGAAGGATTCTTGTAATAACGTGTTAATAATAACAATATTAATAATAACACTAATAACGAGCTGAGAATGTGGAAATTCCACGTGTGTTGACAGAATATCACCATTTTTCTCGTATACATGTACAGTTATATTTTGTAATGATTCTCAGAATGGGCGTTTTATATACATATTTAATTTAAATGTACGAATAAAGCTTAGAAACAATATCAATACAAATATGAAAGTGGAAACAAATGAAAAGAAAGAAAGAAAGAAGAGGTGAGATATTAAATCAGAAAACAAAGAAAGAATACGAGAAAAGAGAGTAGAAATGCTTAAGAAAGAAAGAAAGAATGATTAAAGGAAAGGCGAAAAGAGAGTGGAAATGTAAAAGAAAGAAAAAAGAAAGAAGAGGAGATATATATCAGAATAAAAGAAGGACAAATACGAAAAGAGAGAGAAGGACTGCTTAAGAAAAGAAAGAAAGAAAGAACGAAAGAAAGAAAGAAAGAAATATGAAAGAAGAAAAAGGGAAAAGCAAGTGGGAGTTTAAAAGAAAGAAAAATAAAGAAAAGGAGAGATATTAAATCAGAAAAAAAGAAAGAAAGCACACGATAACAGAGAGAAGAACCGTTTAAGAAAGAAAGAAAGAAAGAAAGAAAGAAAGAAGGGGAGAGATATTAAATCAGCAAAAAAAGAGAAAGAATACGAGAATAGAGAGTAGGAATGTTTAAGAAAGAAAGAAAATGAAAGAAAGATTAAAGAAGAAATGGAGATGAGAGAGTGGAAATGTAAAAGAAAGAAAAAATAAAGAAGAGGAGAGATATATCATAATAAAAGAAGGACAAATACGAGGACTGAGAGAAGGACTGCTTAAGAAAAGAAAGAAAGAAAGAAAGAAAGAAAGAAAGAAAGAAACAATGAAATATTAAAGAAGAAAAAGTGAAAAGCGTGTGGGAGTGTAAAAAAAGAAAAAATAAAGAAGAGGAGAGATATTAAATCAGCAAAAAGAAACAAAGAATACGAGAATAGAGAGAAGGACAGTTTAAGAAAGAAAGAAAGAAAGAAAGAAAGAATGAAGAAGAGAGATATTAAATCAGCAAAATGAAAGAAAGAATACGAGAATAGAGAGAAGGAAAGTTTAAGAAAGAAAGAAAGAAAGAAAGAAAGAAGGGGAGAGATATTACATCATCAAAAAGAAAGAAAGAATACGAGAATAGAGAGAAGGACATTTTAAGAAAGAAAGAAAGAAAGAAAGAAAGAAGGGGAGAGATATTACATCATCAAAAAGAAAGAAAGAATACGAGAATAGAGAGTAGGAATGTTTATGAAAGAAAGAAAGGAAGAAAGAATTATTAAAGAGGAAAAAGTGAAAAGAGAGTGGAAGTACAAAAGAAAAATACTGAAGATATGAATGTACACATAAAACAAAAGCAAACTGAATACCAATAAAAAAGCGGGACTAGAAATTAAGAAAGAAAAAGAAAGAAAGAAGGAATATTATAATGGGAAAAGAGAAAAAAGTGTAGCAATATCAAAAAAAAAAAAAGAAAGTAAAAAGAAATGACTAAAAAGAAGAGGGCAAATATGGAAAGAAAGAAAAAAGAAATATAATGAAAAAGGGAAAAGTAGTGGAAATGTTAAAGAAAGAAAAAAGACAGAAAGAATGAATGAAATGAAGGAAGAAAGTGTTGTGGGGAAGACCCTTTTACACTAGATAGACTCGTCCAAAGTATACTTATACTGACAGAGAGAATACCTGCAGGTTGAGATACGTTGAGTCAGGATGAGAGATACGGACACAGTACACAGGGTGTTCACAGAGAGTTATACGAGAGTCCAGCGAGAAAGATAATTACGGCTTCACTTACAGAGACTTGTACATATACTTTCTACTAACTCGCATTCCTGGACTATTAATCTTCACTTCAAGTCTGTATTCTTACGTTTAATACACTTATTTTTCTATCTCAATTACTGGCGTTGTTTATTTATTTGTGCAGGATTCCATTTCCGGAATCCACAACAGAAAGAAAGAAAGAACAGAGACAGGAAGGAAGGAGAGAAAAAATGTTAGAAAGTGACTGTAGACGAGATGCCAGATCAGGGCCAATCACGTTGCATATCCGTCTCTGAATTTTGTTGAGGACCTCGAGATGAACAGCGGGAGTAAGTTGTAAAATTCGTAAAATGATCAGTAAATGGTACAGCCTAGGCTATATTTATGTGGCATTATTTTGGTTAAACAAGCCATGATTACAATTAAACGAAAAATAACAGAAAAAAAGGACATGAGCCTATAAGAACTTTAGAATATCCCAAACTGAAGAACACAAAATAAAAATCAAGCAATTATTAAAATTGAGCAAAACAGTACAGTTACCATTAAAATTTTATTCCCCTTCAAGTCCATAAAATTCGTCGTCTTCTTTATCAAAACTCTGATACTCATTTTCAAAAATCGTCGTTAAATAATGCGTCATCTTGGCTTCCATTGAGAGCATTGCTAATGCCACACTTTTAAAAAGATTTCACAACAATTTCTGGTCTAACATTATCCCAAGCTTGCTTCATCCATTTCGCAGACTTGTGCAATGCCGGGTCTTTTTGTTTTTCCTCTAAGGGTAAGGTCGTGATCAGTCATTGTCATGCACGTGTTCTATGCTCTTTCATGCTTAAGCTTAAGCATTTAATAGGAGTCGCCAGGTAGCTAATATCAACCGACTTTCGGGAATTTTAAACCTACATAAAGCTTATAAGATACAGGGTAATTTTTAAAGATATTTTAGTAAAAAAAAAAAAGGTCGACTTATATACCGTCAAATGCGTTAATTCAACAAATGAAAAGACATGCTGTAATTGTCTTAAATGCAGGGCATATCTGTCAATGGGAGCCGTTGCCGGGGATTCTGTAGTAGAAGACAAACGTAAAAACGCCCGCTAAGTCTCCTCATATCTTCAGAACACACACATTTGCAGAAAGATGTAGAAAAGTATCGATGAGAACATGAGAAAATCAATTAACGCAGTTGCTGAGAAGTTCAAAGTTCCCGAGCATTCGATCGCAAAATTCAGCACCTTCGATACAAGTCATATGTGAGGCAGGGAACCATTTGATCCGCGCAAGGCGCTTGTTCAGCGAGTTGAAACATCAGAAGCCTGGAATGCTTTGGTTTTTCTCTGAAATCCTAGCTATGACAATAGGCAACATCCGGAAGTAAAGCTTCTGATGGGCAGATTGGATGTTTTGGGGAGCATGTAACCACCTCTTAATTGCCGTTGTTCCCAGGTCGACCATGACCCGGGGTGATAACACCTGTTAATGTACTAGCTATGGGCAAATAGTGAACACTATGAAACTATAAAAATACATTTTCATAGCAAAAATTATCAGCAATACATTTTTATATAAATAATTACTAATAATAAATTTTATATTAAAATTACCAACAATATATCACTCAACATGAAAGAACTCTTTCGTGACATTAATCCATATAAAGTCATAACAATTACATAATGAAACCAAAATTTATTCCAAAATATAACTTCAACAAATCTACAACATTTAATACATTGAAGACCAAGAGGTATCGTTATGCAGAGGGTCTATAGATGTTCCAGAGGTCATAGATAAAAAGTTTCCTGCAATTGTGATGGTTCTATAAAATCGTGAGCAACCAGGCAGATGTTAGATCTCATCTCTTTCGTTGAAACTTAAATATCAATGTTGACTATAATGAGAAACATGAAACTTGACCCAGTGCACATGTTAGTACTTCGTATGTCCATTCCAGGAAGTCTTTCCTTGCAGATTGACCGTAGATGTTCGATTGGATTTAAATCAAGAGAGATTCCGTGCAAGTGTAGAGTACTTTGATATGCTCACTGGTAAGGCTTGCCAGTGTGCTCGATCATCATTACAATTTTCATACCCTTGCTTGGAGTAACGTACATCGCAGACAATGGCCGTATTACAACTAATCGACAGTTGAGACAATAGTGTCTGGACGTGATGAGATTCTGATTGATGACGCAATATTTTTCAAGATTAAATTTCATCGTATATCCCGGAAATAGATTCATATTACTGTACACAACATCAAATGACCTAATCTGAAGAAAAAATAGAAATTGATTACACCTTGTCACTTCAGTGGATCTAAAACTGACCGTATGGTAAAAGAAAGGAAGCTAAAACGGTTCGTTTGCAGAAGGGTGTAAATTTGCCCAAGGGTGTAAATCTCTTTCACTCACACTCTTGCTTTCTCGCTCCCGCTCTCTCGCTCTGAAACTCTCTCTCTCTCTCTCTCTCTCTCTCTCTCTCTCTCTCTCTATAACACACGCACACCCGCACGAATACGTAGGTGAAACACTGAGTGGCAGCAGTAGGAAGTTATTAGACAGAAAATATTTGAAACAAATAAGAATTTGTCTATATTTCTGAGATGAGGTATTATGTACAGTATTTACATTAGTCGGACTATTGTCACAACGTTTCGGCCGTTTCAAGGACACATGGTACAGTGGATAAAGGCGTTGGTTAGATCCAGTGACAGACCCAAAGAGTGTGAGTTCAATACCCGGTTCAGGCAGTGGAGAACTTTCAGAGGGAAAATTACCAGGAGATAACTGATAACTGACATCCATCAAACATGGCTCGTGGAACTAGAACAGTCTACCCCAGTGATCGAAATAAAGGGTTCGGTTCGAAATTCCAACCACCTGAAGAAGGCCGGAGCGTACACCGGCCGAAAAGTTGTGACAAATATGGCGACAAAGATGAGGACAATAGTCCGACTAATGTAAATACTGTAAATAAGAATTTGTTGAAATGCTATGTAATATTTATTATTCGAGCTGTCACAAATGAAGAGGAGACTTCGAGCAACAGAAACGTGCCGCTATTGTCGAATACTGGGAATAGCATTGAAGAATCATGTGAATAACGAGAAAATTTTAAGGAACATATGAATCGCAAGAGAACTTATAATTACAATCACTAATAGACATCTCAGAATTCTAAGACACGTGCGGAAAGAGAACCTCAACAATTCAACACTTTCAGAATAAGCTAAAGTTAAGACAAACAAAAGGATTGGTCTACCTAAGGAGTCTAAGCGGAGGAATGTGAGAACAGGGACAGAAAGGCTTCAGTCAGTTATGTGCCATGCGTGATACACGCTAAGGCGATCATGTATCGTTTGATACATGACTGACGAGGCAGATTTTCTTGGCGTAGTAGGTTGCCATTTCTTTCTGCGGTAGACCAGTTACCATTCATGGTTATATAAGCTCGTCTGTCCTGCTATTTAGCTGCGGTGCATGGGGGATTTATACCTTTCCCAAGGGTATTAGCACGTAAGGGAATTTCAGTTAGTTATGTGCCATGCGTGATACACACTTAGGCAATCATGTATCTTTCCAAACACGACGGACGAGGCAGATTTTTTTCTTTCTGCGGTAGCCCAGTTGCTCTAGAACCAGGTCTGTTCTGCTACTTACCAATAGCTGGCGGAGAAGAGGATTCATACTTTTCCCAAGGGTATTAGCACATGAGTGAATTTCAGTCAGTTATGTACCATGCGTGATACACGCTTAGGCGATCGTGTATCGTTTGATACATGACTGACGAGGCAGATTTTCTTCCCGTAGTAGGTTGCCATTTCATTCTGCGGTAGACCAGTTACCATTCAAGGTTATATAACCCGGTCTGTCCTGCTATTTATCGGCCGGGGAGAAGAAGAGTAAATAAATTAATAATTAATAAATTTCACCAGGGTATTAGCACGTAAGTGAAAGCAATGGATTCGACTAGAATTCGAACTCGGCTCTCCGATTCCTCAATCCGAGCCGCTATCCATTACTTCACCGTAGAGGTTTAAAGGATCAAATCCAACAAAATAATGAAAGTTAGGGAGAGCCATGATTACCCATGTCCAGGTAGATGCAAAAGAAAGAGATATAAATTAGGCTGTAATACAAATAACTTAATTTGATAGATATGTGTAAAAATTGAACTGTACTACAATGTGTGACAAGTTAACTTACGGGAGAGTGTAGTCCATAAAGGCTTTTGCGTCGAATTCGAACTCAGCGAAATATTACAGATATTTTATGCATGTTAATTGTTTCACAATCGTACAGGAAATTGGTTATATTTTCCGGCTATACTTAAAGTTTCAAGAGAATTATAACATGTTAATTGTTGAATGATTACATTAGGAATATAATAATACGTTATTTGGTGATGTGATACTTATAATATGAAACTGGGGCGTTATACCGCATATTGTAAGAAATCTATATAATATTATAGTTATAAAAATTTTGTATATTTATTGATGATATATAAAAATACCACAGGATATAAGAAGGATATATTCTATCACAGCGTTTCGGGAGTTGTGCCTTCCGACCTTACATGGCTTTTTATCGATCGGGCTTACCTACACTTTATTTAACCTTCGGGATATGACTGTTCTCATTCCACTGCTCATGTCAAGGTATTTCGTCTAGTTCTTATTTTATTCAGCACTGTTCAATTATTGGCCGCCCGTTTCTTCTGAGTGCAAGTATAACACACCGCAACCAATATTTCACAGAATTCACAAACCAACGCTTTTACCCACTAATCCATTATTCTCCCGTAGGACAATTTACTGGCGTAAACGTAGATCCTGAAAACTAAACTTTTCTAGATATTCTAAAATTATTTTGTGATGAGAAAATGCCGCATGAAATTACGAAAAATTACAGGAAAGCATAAAGAAAAAATAAATTGAAAACATACGAGTAATGTAAGAAGAAATTATTAATTTCAGGAAATCACAAAATAAGATATGGGATAATACCACCTTTATTGTAGTATTGGGAAAGTGTATATATATATATATATATATATATATATATATATATATATATTAAACAATGCACGGACAACACAGTAATGATAGCCTGTTTCTGTTTACATGGAAGATTTCGAAGCAACGAGAAACTCGTGCATACGAGACGCTGGAAGAATTAAATCGCACCACAGCACATGATAATGTTATTAAGCTTATCCAACGATATGAAAAGAATTTACATAAAAGAAATAGACAAAACTCGTCTATATTATTCTTCTCCCCATGTTGCCTCATGAACTGCAGTGCGACTTTCGCTTCCAGCGTCTCGTATGCACGAGCCTATCGTTGCTTGGAAATCTTCCATGTAAACAAAAACAGACTATCATATATATATATATACATTGGGTTATATATATATATATACATACACACACATATATATATATATATATATATATATATATATATATATATATATGCTTGTTCAGGCAGGATAATCTGGACATAATATTTCTGTTTATTTTAATTTTAATCCTCTTGAATTCTCGGATATTATTTTAATATTTGTCATACAGGTAGAAAATGAGTAACTACCGACACCGAGGTTTGAGCGTCTCGACTTATGAATATGTTTTCCGCCAGCTGTGTATATATTGGTGTCAGACGACTGACTCCAATGATTATTGAGTAACTATTGAATGGAACTATCCAGTCGAATTTGTGTGAATTATTGTGAGCCGATGATTTGTGTTTTGTTTTAAGATTTACCGAACGTTAAGCCGAGCGGCACTACTAACAACGTATTTGGTGAAATGATTTATTACCTTGGTTGATTTTTACTTTTTTGCTCTTGTTAAGTATTTATTTGCTTTTGTGATTCAATACTGTTTTATTTAACATTGGAGTCTTGATTTACACTTAATATTTTACGGCTACAGTACGTCACGAAAATATTTATGTTAAATCATTAAGACACGGTAATTTTTGTCAGTTTTCTTATTTTCACAAATACATCATATTTAGGGGTGAATTGCTATGACAAAAATTAATGTTATTGATAGATTTGAATTTGTTTGTAAATACTCATGTAACGCGCTCTGTAAATATGGAAGGAAATACGGTGACTTCCTTGATGGACTTTATATTAGGATTAAGAAAATGGTACGAGAAATCGGGAGGATTACATATATATATATATATATATGTATATATATAGATAGATAGATAGATAGATAGATAATATTTGTGGTCACTATATATATATATATATATATATATATATATATATATATATATGCATACATATATATATATATATATATATATATATATATATGTGTGTGTGTGTGTGTGTGTGTGTGTGTGTGTGTGTGTGTGTGAGTATGTATGTATGTATGTATATATACAGAAAAGGATGGAATCCAGGTAGAACTCCAGGACAGAGGAAGCATATAATAGAAACGACTCAAACACTAATATTCCATGGTTTTAATTTATTACATTGGAATCGTAATCACGATCCAAATCATCAGACCTCCAATTACAAAAAGCTTTTTGAATTTGTAGGTCTGATAATTTATATATATATATATATATATATATATAAGCAAATATGTGGGTATAGATCCGACAGTATGTCTGACGTCTACATTGAAACAACATTAAAAACAGTATAACTTGCATATTCGGATTTTTGTTTTATTTATATATATATATATATATATATATATATATATATATATATATATATATATATATATATATGTAGAGAGAGAGAGAGAGAGAGAGATTTGGTCGGTGCATAAATTATTTTACGAAAGAATTCTGATGAAGCTTAAATACAAGCGAAACATGTTAAAATAATAAAAACTTAATATTTGTACATTATTTTAATCTATAGTTACTTTCAATTCATAGATTTTAATATTTACGTATATCAAATTATATATACGGTGGGGGAGGGAAACAAATATTCGTACACATACAAATTGTTAATTTACTGTATTTCCCACTAATGGTTAAATATTCTCTTCATACAATTGAACATACACAATATCGATACCAGTGTAGTTTTCCAGAGAGCGTGAATTTAGATTGTTCCTATGAATTGTATTACTTATTGTCTGTTTAGTGCCGCAGATACTTGATGGAAGCAAATTGCCCTGTAACACTTGACGGGTAACTATTGGAATGTGTTTAATTTCACGCATTCATTTCCCGAAGGAAATCTTCCGTTGAGCACCTGTTCTTCTTTGGTTTTCAACAGTTTTTAGATTTTTATACCATGCAGTGAATGAACTAATGGTAGTAAATGGAATATTTTGGTTGTCTGTGATTTTCCTCTAACTTTTACCTTCTTTCCAGAGCTTAACAATCTGTTCTTTTTGCGAATTTGTTAGTTCTTTACGTCTTGCCATGATGGAAAACTTCTTACACAAATATTACTTACAGAATGTTCTGTTTGTGTTTTTAGGCTAAAAATAACTACTAATAAATTATTGGAAGATTCTAGAAAAGTCACCTTGAATCATCTAGAGTATTAAAGCAATTTAAAAGGTTTTAAATCTGAAATTTGCATTCTACGAATACTTTTTTAACGTATGAAAATGGATAAATGGGATGTATTTTTATTAAACCATTTTTAAAGATTTTTCTATGCATATTTAGTTATTATGCATCGGTGTAGTGTTAATTATATGAAAAGTATGCTTCTTCATTAGTTGGCAATGCAATAAATTAAAAATGTGTGTGTACGAATATTTGTTTCCACCACCACAACCACTGCATATAAAATGATTACCAAATTCATGGATGAGAAATTTTAAATATTTACAAAGATTCAAATATTTAGGTCAATAATTTCTTTCTTTTTTTTTTAACCAAGTCACAAGGATTCATGTCATCATAAAAAATCGAATACTACTCGACTAATTTCGAAAAATATAAATATCATTACATTGAAAAACAAAAATATAAAAACCGAGTTGCATTGTCGAATAAAATATGTGATACAAACTACTTATCCACGGTGGAGTAATGGATAGCGGCTTTGATTGAGGAATCAGAGAGCCGATTTCGAATTCCAGTCGAATCCATTACATTCACTTACGTGCTAATACCCTTGGGAAAAGGGTGAATCCTCTTCTTCTCCCTCCAATTATGGGTGTAATAGCAAGACAGACTGCTCGAGAAGTGTGGCACTTAGTGCACCAGGTGTCTCTATTCGGCCCTTCAAAAAGTGTGGATGGTTCTGTACGAAACCTTCAAATTTCATGTGCTGTTGTCGGGCCGTCGGTTTCCTAGTAACTGATCTGCTTGACACTCATATGTCGAATTCGACGGGAAAGTCGAGTATATATATACATATATATATATATATATATATATATATATATATATATATATATATATATATATATATATAAGGTTACCAGTCAGAGTTGTATTAGACCAATAAAAAGTAATATTAAAAAGGGCTCAATACACGTGTGAAAAAAAAAATGAAAAAATAACATGTAGAGAGTTTAACTTTAAAATTTAGGAAGACAGTTGAATCCGCTACCTTGGTTTCAACCTTACGGGCTCCTCAGGCGATTTTTATCAAATGATCTCTTAACACTTTATTTTTGTTTTAAATAATGAAAGCTATATTACTTTTATAAATAAACGCACGACGTTGGATGTAACAGGAAGGGAGGAGGAGGATTTGAAGAAAGAAGAAGGAGAAGAAAATCAAGAAGAAGAAGAAAAGAAAAGCAAGGTTATTATAAATGTATCGGTGGTGGTGGGTAATTGAAATGTACATTTTTTATTTATTTTATTTTTTTATCCAGCCTCATATGTGCTTAAGAGGAATTTTCCAAATATGTAAGCAAGGACTCAAGAATTCGAATTACAGGTTCAAATGGTTATATATATATATATATATATATATATATATATATATATATATTCAATCAGTTCACCAAATGGGCTACTAAGAATGAAAGATAATTGGAAGGAACCAGAAACACAATCTTTAAAAAAAGATAAACCTCTACTCCAATTCAAAGGATCTGGGAGGAATGTGACAAGGACTATACGCGCCCCTATCGACTCCAATTGAAGAAGTCAACAAATAGTAAACAACATTGAAGAATTTAGGCAAAGATGGCAGACATATAGAGGTGAAGCAAATTTTCAATAGAACTGGAAATTCAGTCCGAAACAAGAAAAAAAAAGGAATAAACGACAGATCGTGTTCAAAATACCGCGTTAGAGTGTGTATCGGACGATGTCATTTCACAAATTAATTCTTTTGAGGATTTCAAAAATTAAGAAAAATGCTAGAACCCCCACCCACACACATACATATGGAGGGTAACTGAATTAAGAAATTGAACAGATCATTAGTGACGCGTTTGGCCTTCAAAAGGACTTCAACTTCAACAATGTTATTTTTTTTATAGTTTTATCGTTCGGATCATATATATTTAAGAGGAAGGTATGAAATATAAATAAAAATCAATAATACTACATTGAAACAAAAGAATATATATATATATATATATATATATATATATATATATATATATATATATTTAGTTGGGTTGTTGTGTGTTTGTATTGTGACACTCGGTTTCACGCTATTTGCGATCGTCAGACAAACTGATTAATTTTGGAGTTATATATGTTTGCGTATATGAAGCCCAGTGTCAAAAACTCGCATCAATCCAACTAAATATGTTAGTTCTATCACTGATATTGAGCGCTTTATAATAAGTACCGCGCATAATAAAATATATAAATAATATATATCCAAAAAATTGCATATATATATATATATATATATATATATATATATATATATATATATATATATATATATTTATATACATACACATTTCACATACACTCACAAACACACACTCATATATATATATATATATATATATATATATATATATATATATATATATATATATATATATGAATATTACATATTTATAAGTCTACCATTATTATATAGAATAATACTGCCACTCATGGTCCGGTGCTCCTAATATGGATATATAAATCCTTAATAAAGTCCAAAGAACAATGAGTAATAGTATGGCTCTTCTTCTGGCGGCTCGGCTTCAGTCTCTTCCCATCGCGGAAATGTTTCATTGCTGTGCTTTTCCTTTATATATTTTCAAGGTATTTGTTCGCATGAGCTCTTCTCTGTGGTAACTCGACTTTTATTTCTTAAACGTTTTTTATTACTCGCTTGTGGAACTCCCTTCTGTCTACATGCTTTCCAGTAAGATTTAAATTTCCAAAATTTAAATGTAACGTCAATCGCTATCTACTGTCCTCCTCGTGACATTTTTTCTGGTTTTCTTCCACATCCAGTAAGCCCTTGTGTCTTGGTGGTTATCATGCCTTCCTTATGGTGAACATGCTTTATATATATATATTTTATACACTGTTGTAAGTAAGTAAGTCGATTACCTTTACTTGATTTAAAAAGAAATATAGTCTATTCAAAAATTAAAAGTGAAAATATTTTAAACTTGTAGTTAGATTAAACGTATTCTAACCTAAAGATCCAAAAAAAATCTTGACGTATACAAATAGAAAAAATGCCGAAATAATTTTTGCCGCTAACAATAAATTTAAAAAAATAAAACAAACCCAGACGACCTACATTGAACGGATGTCAGAATACGTTGAGAAATACATCTCCACCCATACCTAAACTCGGACGTAACTAATAACTGATACAACAAAAGTTAATAAATATGAACACGCTACCACCCCTTGTCCGGATGATTGGATTTTTCTGTTTCCTTGGTAACCGAAAATTATGAATTTCTCTGTAAATTTAAAAATAAGTTACTCCAAAATTCGATTGAGGATGACATGGAACTAATTGTTTTTAATTTAATTTCAAAATTAAATTTGAAATTTTTAGCTTCCATTTTTGAAACATCGTTATTACTGTATAGCGAAAAAACATATTTTAAATCAGTTAATTTATAATATTAATGCTCTGCAAATATACATTGAGCACTATTTTGTAAAAAATGAAAATATCAATAAGAACATTGGGTTACATATCTTACTGTTCTTTCTTTTTATTTAAATATACATACATACATACACACACACACACACACACACACACACACACACATATATATATATATATATATATATATATATATATATATATATATATATATATATATACACGTACGGATACATATCACGGGTGTATGGTCGAATGGTTAGAATCTCACAATGGTAGATTTGCAAGGTTGGTGACTTCTCGATAATATCTGTCCGGTAGGCGATCCCAGGGGGAGGTCTCTTTGGAAAGTGTTCGAAAACCACATCACGGGTTAACTCAAGACATGTGTGTGAAACTGGGTTCGGAAGCGGTCGATAACTATGCTAGCACGAAGTGACAAGTCATCGTGACCGAGAGTTTGGGTATTTTGAAAACTTAATCAGGCTGGATTATATGCCCTCTCACACAAACTATGGCTAATGCCTGCTCAGCATAGTCGCAGTATAACTCACAGGGGTCTCTGCAGATTGGGCGGGTGTCTGTAGTAGGGATTTGATAGTAGCTCTAGCCGATAGGTGTGCTCATAAACGAGTAGGCAATCATTATATATATATATATATATATATATATATATATATATATATATACACACATACAAGTATAGGATTGGTGTATGCGGAATAAATTCCAATAACCAAAAACACTATTCTTAAAGGAGTGCTCAATACAGAGTAGAGCAAATATAATTTGTTCGAAAATTATAACATAAATGTTATAAAATCACTATAAAAATAAACATTTTTGTTTCTACACTTCTGGTGTCTTATCAAGTGATGATGTGGTTATTTTCGAATAAATTATCTATCTATCTATCTATCTATCTATCTATCTATCTATATATATATATATATATATATATATATATATATATATATATATATATAATATATATATATTATATATATATATATATATATACGCATGTGTGTGTGTGTGTGTAGGTCATATTTAATGATTTCGTTCTTTCGGGCAATTTAATCTGCAAACACGAAAAATGCTGACTTGTCATAAAAAGTTGATTTCTTGGATTATTTTCTTCGAAATATTTCCATTTTCAATCAAATATCAGGAATTTATAGTTTTCGATAAGTATTTGCAGACTTTTTTAATATTTTCCATTCTTGTATTTTATTGTTCTCCCTTCTTAATAATGCTTTATTCTCTGTTTCTTTTCCACTCATCTATACCTTAGAGACTCTATCGCCTTGCTTGGTGTAAAAGGTTTAAAGCAGAAAAACCGTGTTGCACGCTATAACAACTTTGTCTGTGACGCTATTTTTTGAATATTACCACTTTGCCAAATCGCCCACTCTAAGATTCGGACCCGGATCTTTTTTTTTATAGTTTAAATCCATCTAACGGTCTGACCATTGGACCAAGCACGTTTCTTTATATTAATAATAATGATAGTCATAGTAATTCTAAGAAAATAATTTTAATAATTTTAATTAAAATCAAGCTCTGATCAAAAACACCAAAAGAGAAGAGGCAAATTCCAATCAGTGCGCTTAACAGAACTTTGCTGACGTCAGTAAAATACACTGGTCAAAGGTGACCGAAAAATATGGCGTGTTGTTTTATTAACAACGGCTGTAAAATAACTGAATCGTTGAAGCTTCTGGTGGGACAATTTTCTTTGATGCCCATAAAAATAACGGTAATAAAAAAAACATTAATTCTATCCAAGACATTGTTTGCAGAGCTGGAATTAAATATGGAGTCGGAGATTGCCACTCTAGATAATGGTGAAGCTGGATGGCCCGAAAAGTACTTGCAATTTTGATAGGCCCTATACTTTCAGGGCGTGAGTGGTCAGGACACTCCACAGCTTCCTATATGTCTGTCTTTAAGGAATATTTCGACTCCTCTCTACAACAGTTCTGCTGTCCACACACGTTTGGTAAATTATTTGTCTCTTCCTACTCAGGTATGTTTGTGGTTCCTATTTCTTTGTAAACATTCATTTTCAGAGCACGTGCGCGCGACACAGTGAACAAAAGTACATCACATGGTCAGTCTCTTCTATTTTCCGTGTACGTTTAGGGCGTGTGCGATCATGGATCCCCATGATTTCCTATATTGTGTAGCACTAAGCAAATCGTGTCGCCCCCACCCAGTTAAGTTCAGCTATCCACACAAGATTTTTTGGTAAATTATTCGATATTTTCCTCTGCATTGTTATAGCGTTTCTATAAATTCTGCGATGTTTAAATTCTCTAAATCAGGAGTCGGCAACCTTTTGCGATGGGCCGACTTAGGGATTTAAAACCATTCAATGTATCAACAGCATAATATTCTTTATACAAGTCCAGGTCAATATACCTGTTCTACAATATATTTTATTGTTAAATTTCTCAGGATAATTCTAATGATAAGACAATTTGGATTAATAGAAGACATTTAGAAAATGTATTTCCTAGTCATTGTCGACACGTTTCGTCAATACGAATTATTCTTAGAAATTTAACAATATAACGACAAGGAAAACTAAAACAAATTCTTAGTAAAAAAAAAAAAGTTACTAATATCCAATGTTACACAGGAACGTTCCATTTATATTTGAATTTAATGTAAATTAAAAACATATCGCTTTTAAACTTGCCTTGATAAAGTCATTAAACGAAACGCGTCGGCAATGACTAAGAAATATATTTTCCAAATATCTTATTTCTTTTATTGTTATTTTTATATAGTAATATATAGTATATATACGTTAGTGTTCTATAGCCTTTGATGGCAACTGGTCTAGGAGAAGGACAACTCTAAATTCCAAACCTACGGAGGGTCGTTTGAGGAGCTTGTGGCCCTTTGTGCACCAAGTCTCTGTATTCGGCCCTTCAAAAAGTGTGGATGGTCCTGCACGAAACCTTCACCATTATAATCAAATCTCATATGCTGTTGTCGGGCTGTCGGTTACCTAGTAATTGATATGCTTGACCCTCATACGTCGAATTCGACGGTAGAGTCGAGTATATTAAATTTGAAACAGCTAAATAGCTTCTTTGCGTTGTAGTAGTTATTGGTTATAAAAATATTTTCCAATTGTCTTCTTTTTTATCCAATATATTTTTATATAGTAATATAGATTATATATATACTTTAGTAAATATCAAAATTGAAACAGCTAAATATCTTCTTTGCGTGGTAGTAGTTATTGGTTCGGACTTTATGAAGTCATTTGCGGCTGCGTGCCATTGGAAATTGGTTGGTGTGGCACAGGGAGGTTGCCGACACCTGCTCTAAACCATTTTTCGTCATGATGCTTTCCATAAATTTCTGCTGTAACTTAAATACAAGAGTCTTTTTGTTCCAAATCTTTCTAGAAAACTCCCTTATCAAGAGAGATAGAGAGAAAGAGAAAGATAGAATTAAAGAAGGCTTCACAGGTGATTAGCCGTATTCAGTAGCTTCTATTTTCCATGGACCTTTATTACGTGAGGTATCATGGCTCTCCACGACTTCCTATATTCTGTAGCTTTTCAGTAGTCTTTGTCTTTTTTATACAATCTCATTAAATAGGTTACTCCATTTTAACCTCCGTTCTTTCAATATGTCACGTGACATATTCAAATATTCCAAGAGTTCTATTTTCGTTATGCAATTAGTAAATTTCAATAGAATTTTTCTGATTCATTTCGCTTCAATTCTTTTAGAAGCTCATGCTTTCACGCTCTGTTCGTGGTATTCACAAGATGTTTCTCTGGAACTATGCCTCAGTTCGCTGAAGTTTCCCTCATCTTAAGTGAGGAAATTGTCTAGCCTTTTTCTGTCGTTTGAGAAAATTGTTATTTTATAGACGCCCAACAGTCATTTTTTGTTTCTAATGATATCTTCCCGTCTCTTGATACTTTGCTTAGCTTTCAAAAGAATATTTAGCTATTCCAGTGCTCCTTCAGATTTCACGGCCACGTTTTTCGTGTTAAACAGTAGCCAGTTTTTGTGAAAAGTAATTTAATATGTTTCTCTCTTATGTAGATGTTATTATATTGAAAGGTGTTAAATATCACAAATAATATATACAATTTACTGATTTTTTTAACACGTTTTAATCTCGTTTGTGCTCGAAATGTTCTTCAACCTTGCAGCATTCGTTCAATATTTACAGAATATTGTCACGTACAGTGCGACACAGATTCCGATCGGTATCAATTTTGTTAGTGCAACCGTGTCAAATGCTTCTCTGCACCCTTTGCGCACCTGCTCGACATTTTCTATCTTACTGCTTTAGAACCTACTTCCTTTGTTCTCGACACAAATTGTTTACCATTATTCACAGTACCAAAATATAAACTGGAAGTTGGCGTCTGCGATCCCGAACATTTACGGGACGATAATACTAGAAACAACAACATAAAAGAAAAGAATAGTTCGTGGCGGTGGGACGTGATAGTGTATTATCATGAAATTGTCCCAGTTCAAGAACAAGAGTCAAAAAGTTCGATATAATGGATTACAATGTAAACAAGACAGCGATTTAAAGAAACAACAAACGCTCGATGTTAATAGAAAGTAGAAAGAGAAACTTTATTTACAATATAAACAACAGTTATATGTAGACAAAAAGAATAGGACTTGAATTGCGTTATGGCATTTTTCATAGCCATTTAACAGCAAACATGTAATAAAGTTATTTTCTTACTTCCTAGGATAGCGAAAATCATAACTCAGCTATTTTCATCTGAGATGTATTTTTAATAAACAGTCTCATACGAACACTAGTCTTAAAAACGGGCTTTAAATATTTTTTACCCTTTAAAATCTCGGTCTACTCAGCCGGGTATTCAAAACAGTAAACTTTTGGCTCACAAAACTGCATCCTTCGTGAAGATATCTTTCATTGTGTTCTGTCTTTCGTTGTCATGGAAACGATTATCACCCCTGCTGAGTTGAAGAAGTAGAAATAGATAATGACGTCAATCTTCCTTCTACTATAATGTACTGATCAGGGCCTGTTGGCCGATACCAAAAACACTTAACAGAAGGCGCGAACTAGCTCTTTTACGCGGCTAAATCCAAACGAGTCAATTTGCATATGTTGGAGTTTTTGGATACGTTAGTATACTAGTGAGCAAGCCAAAATAGTTCACTTATTTATAGTTCACCAATAGAAGAGTTAACCAATCAGAAGGATCAAAATATTCCATGGGACGTGTATAAAGGCGGCCATGTTTTTACGGAATATTCACTGCCAGCCTTTGATATCGAAGACTGAAGAATTACGGAACAGCTGCTGGTGGTATTGGCGATATATTCAGATTCAGTAGAGTGTCTAACTCGAGAGTGTTAATCTTTAACGTTGTTTCATTGAACAGATTACGCACTGTGCTGGATTCTATATTCATAGACTATGGTGAACATGGTCAACAGCATACGTCCATGAAGACACTATATGGGCAAAATAAACAGATCAGTTAGCATTTCTTTCCATTGCCCGCCAGTATGCAAAAATCAACACAAAAGCTTCTGCAATTAATCATTAAACTAGCAAACAACACGTCGGCTAATATTTTGACACTTGTATATATTATTTATTTTAAATTTTAATATAAAATACAGCAAATCTACAGAATACGAAAAGTAACATTTTTCTTTATTCTTTTAAAATTCATCATATGAGTGTGTGTGTGTGTGTGTCTGTGGGTGTGTGTGTGTCTGTGTGCGTGTGTGTGTGAATCATAGGAAAAGAAACAAGTAGGCAACGTTTAAAAATGTGACTTTCATTAAAGCTTCATGAGGAAATGAAACATGAAGTTGAAAGAAATATTCAAGCAATTTTATGTTTGTCTTTTTCTAGCTG
>OZ038502.1:74685570-74688070 GCA_964036315.1 Acanthosepion esculentum
AAAATTTATGTTACTGTATATGTCTGTATATTAGAAAAACTTCAACGATATACGTCAGACTGGAAATCAGCCTGTAAGTCCTCCATACCCGTTACCTCTGTCGAATCCTCAGTACCACAGGTAGAGACGAACTTACTAACACTGCTGTGATAGAGCAAACCGACTGCTGAAGCATGTACGTCATCCTCTGTCAACGTAGTCTTCGATGTCTCGGTCACGTAAATCGAAAGAAATGACGTTCGTATATCGAGAAAGACCTGATCACGGGACATTGTCCGGTGGTCCGCCCTACACCCCGTTTCAAAGGCGTATGAAAAAGGACACTGAAACTGACTGTTGATAGATGGCAACTGCTAGCAGACGATCTCAGCGGCTGGCACTATACTGTTTAAGGTCGAATCATGAAAAATGAGCAAAAGTGATACCAACAGTTGGAGATCAGAAGACAACCCTGGAAGCAGAATGAGCAATCTATCTATTCCGCTTCCATCTTCCATATATATATATATATATATATATATATATATATATATATATATATATATATATATATATATATATATATATATATGCCTGAGGATGAATAAAGGATTATTCGAAAGTACTAGCATTTAAAAATAATATAAACTGGAAACAACTGACAACAGTTTTATGAATGAGGGTCACATCATTGTATGGGTTAACTATTTTAATGCATACATTATATTCTACTAGCGATGTGATATCGCCAATAATCGCATTAATATTGCTGATTGATTCTATGCGTGATTGTTTCTTTGTATATATATATATATATATATATATATATATATATATATATATATATACAGAACGCTATGATAACGTGCATCAAGATATCGTTAACAGTCAAACATGTAACCTGTAGAGATAAATGTAAATGTCCACTAGATGAAGATTGCAAAACGAAAGGAGTAAATTACAAAGCCAAAGTAAAATATATAAAGGCACATAGCAAAATATACGTGGGGTCTACTGAAGGCGGCTACAAGAAGAGGTGGTATAATCACAAGTCATCATTCAAGCTAGAAAGCCTTAGGAATTCTAACAGAATAGCTAACCATGCGTGGGAAGTAAAAGAAAAAAAACAAAGATCCGATTTTAAACTGGGAAATATTAATTTTTCACTCCTTTTTATATATTTGATGGTGATTGTTATTATTTGACGTAACTTAGATAATGATCTGAATTTTGATTTGATTCTAATGTATTTTACTAGGTGCAATTTGTACTCCCCTCTTCCACCGATGTCCATTGTGTTGACACTTTGCTACCCTCCCTTCAATAATATAACTTTTTCCAGATTAGGAAGTTTAGACTTGGGATTTATTTTTAAATTTTTCCTAAAATATTGTCTGGATAAATTTAAAGCATTTTGTAATCTCGGTCTGATGAGGCGGGTATTAGAACTTACTTGTTGAAATAAATTTATTATCAGATCTTTAGAGATGTGTTAAGTTTTTTTCCTTTGATATATATATATATATATATTTAAAAAAAAAAAATTTACGAAATCTCAAAGTAAAGAAAAAAAACAACGCCTATTCCAATGGAAGTTAATGACACTTTTTTACAAGTTCTTTCTCTTTTTTTTATATGCTTTTTGGTCTATCCCCCTTCCTATATCAAGATATAACTTCCGTTAACAGATTGAAAGTGTCAATGTCTAGATTTCAGCGAAAATTTAAATTTGAGAGGATAAACCAATCCATTTGAAACAATAGAAATGTTACATCTAACTCAATGTTGTCTCTTCCCCCCCCCCTACACTGCTCCCACTTCGTTAATTTCCTTATTATTGCCCGTCATAAATGTGTAAATTTATTTTTATTTTTTCATTTCAACATTTGGAAATAAATCTGATGATCCACTGTCCTTTAAAAGGACTGTGGTGAAATAATTTATTATATGGAACCTTAAAGTAATCTGTTTTTATTTAATATATATATATATCGTCGTAGTCGGCAGACGATGGATTAGCGCGGTGCACCACGAGCCTGGCCGGGATATATGGAGAACTAGGGCTGCCCAGACGTCTAGTTCCCCCTCTCGGCCTTGCTAGCAGAGTCCAAAGGAGAGGATAAACCAATACAGTTTGGTACCAACGCGGCTGCAGAAGTTGTCGGAAGGTAGCACAAAGTACCGTCCATCCGCTATCGGTGCTCCACTCCGGGTTTGAATTCAGAGTTTTCCTTCTAGACCAGTTGCCATCCAAGATTACAGAACTCAGTTTGTCCATCTATTTACACATAGCTGGAGGGAGAAGAGGATATACTCCTTTCCCATGGGTATTAGCAGTTAAGTGATTGTAATGGATTCGACTGGAATATACATATATGAATTAGATATCTATATATAATGTTTTATATATCAAGAATAATATTGTGGGAAAAGTGTATGAAAATATAGAAAAGGTTTTCTTGTCACGTGTTTCCTAATTTAGAATTTCATCAGACTAAATGTCTTAGTTTATATATATATA
>OZ038502.1:74693070-74730570 GCA_964036315.1 Acanthosepion esculentum
CACGAGGTGGAATTTGACATGTTATTTGAACCAAGATGACCTTTCCCACAAAAAAAAAAGAAAAATCATTCCGATATTGACTCATTTGGCCAAATTTCGAGAAGGTTGGGCAGACTGAGAAATAGATTACTAATCTTTCAAGTAAGCCATGACTATGCAGAAAATATATTTAATATTATACGTGGGTTTCTTAAGAGTAGTCATTTTGACAGTTTTATTAGTTGCTGGGAAGGGGTTGTGCGTGTAAAGTGCATATTATCTTTTAGTTTTTTGGGAGTGTGTGTGATGTGTGTATGTGTATGCATTTGTGTGAGAGCGTGCATATGCGTAAGATCTCAACACCTCTGCAAGCATGTCTGTCTAGTGTAGGTGCGTAATTTGGGTGGGCTTGATTTATCGGAATATATGTTACTTCTATTTGTGTTGTTTAATATGTGGCTAAGTGCGTCTTGATAAAGTGTTTTGAGGCGCAAAATCCATTTGTATTCATGTTCCTCGAGTATTTTTCGAAGGTTATCTATTGTAAGTATTGCTAGTTTTTCAATTATTTTGAATTTTGCATGGATTTTAAAACTATCTTTTTCATATATATATATATATATATATATATATATATATATATATATAAATATATATGTATATATATATATAAATATATATGTATATATATATATATATATATATATCTGTGTGTGTGTGTGTGTGTGTACTTTGTGATTACTGAAGATAATACAGATTAACAGGTGAAAAATTGCATCCATAAACACGTATTATTGGATACACGCATTTCTTGTTATTTACATAAAGATTTTGCAACAAAATGTGCAGGTGACAAAAACGTGTCTTCTTACAACCCTAAATATATTTCGCATTTAACTCAAAAATAGTTTGTCGTCCTTGGTAAGACATTAAACTACATCCGTGTCCTTGGTAAGACGATAAACTACATCCAGAAGCAAGGCCTCTGTTTAGGTGAAGCGTGGAACCACCTCTTAATTGCTGGTGTTACCAGCCCCACTCTGACCCGGGGTGGTAGCACCTGTTAGGGTCCCAGCTATGGGAAATAGTTAACTATTACCAGGAATACCTTTTGGAAAAATATTACAAGCAATACAATTTTGAAGGATAAATATTACCAGATTTTTTCATAAAATATTACCAGCAATAAAATTGTTGCCGGCATTAAAATACCCATTGTAAAACAAAATAAACCAAACCAATCTAAAGCAAAGAATACATATTCTATTCATGCGAATCTATCCTAAAAATGTTGTCAGCATTAAATAATCCATTGAGGTTGATTTGCCGTAAATCAAAATAAACCACACCAGTCAAAAACGTTTCATAAGCCGTAAATTTAAAAAATCAATACTGTAATATTTTGTTATTTAGCTCCAATGGGAGTCATCAGTTACTATAGGTGTATACACTTAATGCTTGCAATCATTATCAATTTGCGAGAGAGCAGATCACTAAAAAATGTCGAATAAACTAATCATGACATGTAGTCAGATAAGACATTTCCAGGCGGTTCTATCACCGACTAATATAGGCCATGATTGACAGGTTTTTTATATATAAAAAACAACAGTGCAGGTAGGGCTCAGGTAGATACCTTCAGGCCGGTTAACGCAGATCGATCAGACGATATCCGATTGGATGTGTTCTCCGTTATATAGATGTGGCTGCGAAGTTGCAATGTCTGTCTTATACTTCAAACTTTAAAAAACAGTTGACATCTGCTCATGAACACATACAGTGTATCAGCCGCTAGGAGTCAGTATCATGGGGAACTGACAGGCAAATCTGTATTATTGAACGGGATATTAACTGTATCACAACTTAATTCATCAAAACAAAATATATACATATCTACATACCCATTCTACAAGGTAGCATAACAGTTCTGTCCGTTTTTTGATTAGTCATTGAATGAAGTTGAAATATATACGAAATGCGTGTAGCAATTGTTTTCAAATTCACACAGCCGGAAGTAGGAACATCAGACCTTATAAAAAACACGCGCATCGTGACCGGCCATCAGTTATAAGCCGGACAGCTGTGAGAAGGATGGAAGTATCTAGAGATCTCCTTTGGATCTGTTTGCTTTACGACTTCAAAGTGGTCTTATCAGCAGCTGCATCAAGTCGCCGCATATGTCAAGCGTTTGGGGATAGTGCTGTCGATGAACGTACTGCAAGGCGTTGGTTTCGAAAATTCAAGTCGGGAGATTTGTCTCTCCATGATGAGCCTCGCAGTGGACGACCACAGGTCTTGAATGACGGAGTCCTGAAGGCGGCCATTGAAGAGTACACTAGTCTAAGGTGTGGTGAACTTGCAAGACAGTTGAATGTTTCCGATGAAACAGTTAGACTTCACCTGCACCGCCTAGGTAAGACGTACAAACTGAGCAAGTGGGTTCCGCAAACGCTGTTGGAGGTCCACAAGGGACAACGAGTGGCAGCCTGCGTATCGCTGCTTTCTCGCCACCGTACCGCATCCTTATTCAATCGAGTGCTTACCAGTGATGAAAAGTAGGTTCTGTACGAAACTCCCAAGCATTCCAGACATTGGTTGTCTCCTCAAGATGATGTCCCTCAAGACCGCCTATGCACCCACACAAGATTATGCTTTGTGTCTGGTGGACAGGTCGTCAAGTGGTTCATTATGAACTGCGACCAACGGGCCAAACAGTCACTGGAGACCTATACTCTCAGCAACTGAAACGTGTGCAACAGCCATTGCGCCAGAAGGAGCCAACACTGGTGAATCGCAAAGGTTTGTTTTTCCTTCATGACAACGCCAGGACGCATGTCGTGCGAGTGGTCAGGGATACCATACAGCAACTTGGGTGGGAGACTTTGTGCCATCCACCTTATTCACCTGACCTTGCGCCATCCGATTACCACCTTTTCCACTCCCTGGATAATCATCTTCGTGGGAAATCCTTCACCAATGAAGCAGACTTGCGCAAAGCCCTCACGGACTTCTTTGCGTCAAAACCCCCCGAGTTCTACCGCAGGGGCATTGTACAGCTGGAGGCACGTTGGCAGAAGATGCTGGATGCCGATGGCGATTACTTCGAAAACTAAATATAAGTTGCACATACTGTGAAGCGTTTTCTTTTTTTTCCTTTGAAAACGGACATAACTTTTTTGGTTACCTTGTATTATGACCAGCAAACATTTGATCGATACTTTTATCTGCGTCATGACTTTTATTATTGTTATTAATATTGTTGCTATTTTTGTTTTGATAATGTTCCTCCTACACTAGGCTCAAGTGCCTTCCAAGTTAGAGGATTAATGAGAGAGGTTGTTGCATGGATGTTTTTTGTTTTTTTAAAACGTTTTACCCCAAGCAAAGCGGGAAGCCACTAGCACGCAAGGGGTTACAGAGATTTGGAGCTAGAGCAAATAGGAGTGAAGAGGAAAAGACGAAGAGAAAGATAGGGGATAGATCAGTGCATCTGGAGACGTCGATTGACATTACATTTGAATAGTTGGAGATGATAGCTATCAGGGAAACAGGAAGAGGAGAGGAAGTTCCACAGGCGAGAGGTGCAAGATATGTTATGTGTAAGATATGGGCGCGTGGCATTCTGGTTAGAACGTTCGCTTTCTGACCATAAATCTCACCATGGTCGATTTGTCAGGATTCCGCACCCTGGGATAGCCACCTCCCCTCTAGACCGATAACATCGGTCTGCGGTGGGCTGATCACAGCGTGCAGCACCTTTAGAAAAGTCCCCGAAAACCATACTACGTGTTGCGCCAAGCCTTGTGAGTGAAAATGGCTAGATGCAACACTTGGGACCGTCGATAGCTGTGCTAGCACGAACTCACAATTCATCCTGACCGTGTGCTCGTGTTGTTCAGATTATTTATCATTCTCGATAACACGTTCTTTGCCAGAAATTGTAACTAAGCGTAGTTGTAGTATAAACAACAGCTTGATTATTGAGGGTGTTGAACAATCACAAATGTGCCTGAGGATATATAGGAAAGGTAACAGATGAAGATTAAAATTGTAAAGGTCATTGAAATGTCCTCTTGGCAGTCAGTTCTATATAGAGGTTCATGGCAAGAAGTTATTCGAGTGGATCTTCTTACTAATGAAGTGCTAAGGGAATGAGGGTTGTTCGCCACAGTGTACCCGGCGTAGCGGGTCTAGGCTGTACAGGGCAGAACTAAGGAATTTTTCATTTGAAATAGCGTATTATTATTATTATTATTATTATTATTATTATTATTATTATTTGTGTGTGTTATGTTTCCGGCTTTGTAACATGTAGAGTTGGGTCCAAACTATGGTCCTTAGGAACTATAGGGGAATTGTCATTTAACTGATAACACTTTTCTTAATTTATGGAATCTGCCTAGTAGGGTGAACTTCTGGGCAACTTGTATGTTGATGTTACCTGGGACACTGTTAGTAAAACTCTTCTTCTTCTTCTTCTTCTTCTTCTTCTTCTTATTATTATTATTATTATTATTATTATTATTGCATTTTGTCTTTGCTGTGTTTTCAAGAAACAAAAACTTTCATGCATAAAACAAAAAGGTGAGGTATAATGCAATCAAAAATAAAAATATATCTTTGTGGTTTATTTTTATTATTTTATTTTATTTATTTATTTACTTTAATACAATCATTTACCAAATCGTTCACCTGTGACTCAAAGACATTGAACATTTTTCTTGGCAATTCTTTAGCATATTATTATTATTATTATTATTTTTATTATTAATAATAATAATAATATTATTATTATTATTAATATTATTAATAATAATAATATTATTATTATTATTATTAATAATAATAATATTATTATTATTATTATTATTAATATTATTAATAATATTATTATTATTATTATTATTATTGTTGTTGTTGTTGGTGGTGGTGGTGTTGTTGTTTGTGCGTTTTGTTTCCTGGCTTGTATCCTGTAGAGCCGGGTCTAAACAATGGTTCTTAAGACTATTGGAGAATTGTCATTTAATTGATAGCACTCATGGGATGTTTCTAGTAGGACTATTTTCTGGGAAACTTGTATGTTGATGTTATATAGTGTATATTGTTGCTTTTTTCCATTTCAATTTATTTCCATTCTCGCTAAAACTTCGAATGGAAACCAAAAGCAAACTCATATTCAACATTAGAAAAAAAGACAATTTAAATGTCTACAGCAAATAACGAGAAAAGATGGCTTAGAAATTTTAACACCCACAGAGCAAATTGAAGCCAAGAACAATAGAGAAAAACAGCGTATGACTTACCTAACGAGCTTGTATATACGGATGGAAGAACAAGGAATAGGAGATATAGCAAAATCACAAATTTTACTAAGCGATACAAAGGAAAGGAAGTTGTGGAGAACCTTGATTGTCCACATCCTGGCATTGAAAATGAAGAATTGTTGTTTTTATTTTTGCTCAACCGTTCCCCTGAAACGTAAGGTAAGCGAAAATTTCTCTTGAGAATATAAAAAAGATTTTCTAAATATGCGAGTTTTTGTTCGTATGCTCTGAGATATTGCTAATGCGTATACAATTCATATTCTTCATTTCTAGCGCTCCTAATACTACTGGCATCACAGTTTGCTTAAATTCTATTTTATTGCAATTTCTATTTTGAGATCTTTATATTTGGGAAGTTTATCGAATTGTTTCGCTGAATAGTGTGTTGTTTTTTTTATCAGACTGCATAAACATATGAAGATAATACTAAATGTCTTTTGAAATCCTTTCTGACAATATCTGGTCTATCCGCGCAAATATTGCGTCGCTATTTATAGCGAACTTCCAGAATAAATTAGCAACCTCACCTTATAAAACATGGTTTCTTTCACCAAAAATCCGGCTCGATAACCACTCAAAGTAGAGCGTTATACTTGGAATAGTAATGATGACATTATGAATGAAGTTGGTAGGCAGTATTTGTTATGAAGATAAAGAACGCATACAGAGGGTGACCTTTCTCTTGAAGAGGATGGGGTTAATTTGTTCAGTGGAATTTAATGGGAATATATCAGTCATGAAAATGAAGGCAGAATGGCGATAGGCATGTAACCTTGAGTTGTGCGGGAAAGAGGTGGAAGAATGGGAAAAAGTCACCCTTCACAAGTCGGCGTAAACGAGTCGACTGCGTAAACTCGATAGTGTTGATAGAAAAATGGCGGTTGATGAGCTCTAGAGTGATCTCATCTCGTGTTCTCTCGGTCGACAATCGCTAATTGTTTTTGGTTCAGCAATGAAAGACTTGTAAAGATAAGCATGACAGAGGGAGTCTGATTCTTCCTGGTACGGTAGAATCAAGCAAACAATTTTCTAGCTACGTATGCGTTTGATCTAGATGCGTGAGTTACATAAAGCATGGAGATTCACTGAAGTGCAAATGTTTATCGTGAACTGGAAAAAAAATCGATGTTTGAACGGTGAACTCTAAAAGCTTGATTTTTGAGATCCTGAAATTAAAAGGCGAATTATTTTCACATTTGAAAAGTTGGAGCCATAGCTTTTGCTTCGTGAACGATCATTGCTGAAAGAGTCTGGTAAACTTAGAATAAGAATGCCGAAGCTCGGGCTCTTCATCTAGATATTTCGATAGCGTTTTACATGGTCTGGACTACTGGTCTTATTCACAAGTCCAAATTCTGGACGATTTTTTTTTTATTTGATTTATTCTTTCTTATGAAATCCAGAATGTGTGTTAATCATTATCATCCCATACATAGCACTAAAGCCACAAGGTTTTACAGTGTGTGTGGAAAGTAGGAACGGAAACATTTATAATATGAGCGGGAAGAGAAATTAATAACCAGGAGGACAGTAGATGGCGACTGACATTTCATTTAGGTTTTTGCAGATTAAAGTCGGCTGGAAAGCATGGAACCGGAAGTGTTCCACAAACGAAAATACGAGAAAAGAAACTGTTTGCCTAGAATTTACGGCTACATCTCGACAGTTCAAATGTGATTTAATGACATCTCGACGTCAGTCTATTACAGCACTTATTTTATTTTAAAAATCTAGGTACCACAGCGATGAGCTCAACTGAACAATTAACCTGAAATTATTTATAGAAGAGACACAAAAAGGCAATTTACAGCGGTGAGAAAGTGACTGAAGCCGAGCTGCTAGATCAAGATTAATAATATTGCTAATTATTCCTTGGATTTTATCAGTGAAAATGAAAATGAAAGTAATCTTTTCACATTAATGCTGTTGTCTCCCAGGGCTCGATCCTTGGGTTTACTTGTTTTACTAAAATTCATCAGCGACCTTTCCCGCTGTCATGAGGTCACGAATCGGTATCTAGGACAATCACACGACTACTTCCTCCTGTCTCGAAATAAACCTGCTCTCTGTTATCTGGAGAGATAAATGGCTAGTGAATTTGTACGCCTCCAAAAGTAAACTGCGCCTCCACGCACTTTGTATTCCTAGAAACCATTTTTTGCCTTCCATCAGCCCGATTGATGCTGACTTCGTGGTGAGTAAATTATTGCATCTTCTCGGTTTAAGGCTTCCCGCTGACATGAACGGGAACGAATATATTGTACCAGTTGTTAGGTCTGGTTCAAGGAAATCGGTTAACTATAGGCAGTTTTTTTTTCGTCTGAATCTATCTTAGACGTTTATAAGTCAAGCATTTAATATTGCAGTGGTATTTGGTCTGGTGCTCTTGCGATTTGTCTAGAAATTCTTGAAATAATCCATTGAAGAATTTGCAATGTTATCAGTGCTGGCATAGCGTCTCGGCTTAGTCACTTTCCAACCGTTATAACTTAGTTTCACTGTGACTTTTCTAGAAATATTTTTCGTGGTATTTGTTCTGGTGGACTTTCCTCTTTGGTACCCCAACTTCACGAATTTAAACATAGTACTAGTTTGCAAGTTATATCTAATCATTTTACTTTTGAAATTGCTAAGTGTCAGCGCATGTTTAATTCACTTCCTTTCCCCAACAACTTTTATTTCCCTTTCAGTGACCCCCACATCTCAGAGGATTTATCGCTTTTAGTAACGTTTCTATCGCTGTAACTAAGCCCCCTTGTAACATTTTTATAAACATTTTCCTGATAATTTTTCTGAGGAACTTTCCTCCTTGATACCACGACTTTACAAATTCAAATATATTACTAGGTTGTCAGCTAGGTCCCATGATTTTAATTTTGCAATTGCTAAGTGTAAGCCTTTCATTTTTCCATAACTGTGAAGTTCTTAGAACCTCCAAGAGGGTCAAGAAGATAAGAACGAACATGTGAGCAACGATGAAGTTTTGGAGAAAATAGAAACAAAAGGGAAACATACTTAACATCAGGAATGCGCAGTTGAAATTTCTGGGGCTCCTAATTAGATCTCACCTGTGGAACTCCCTTCCTTATTCCTGTTTCCCTGACAAATACAATCTCCAACTATTTAAGTGTAACGTCAATCGACATCTCCAGTTGCCATGATCTATCCACTTCCCCTCTCCACATCCTTTCACCTTTCATTCCTATCTGCTCTCGCTCCAAATCTTCTGTAACCTCCTTGCCTTGATCGATCCACTATCTTTCTCCACATCCTCTCCTTTACCACTCCTATCTGCTCTTCCTCCAAACCTTCTGTTGCCAGTGGCTTCCAGCCTTGCTTGGGGTGATAAGCTTAAAAAAAAAGTATTATTGGACATGAGAAACCTATTTTCCTTAAAAAAAATTATAGTAACATTTTAAAAATTTCAACCGGTGGTAATACTGATTGCCCGGTCAATGGAAGCCGATTTATTTCTAATAAGGCGACAACAAATATTGGCATTATGATTATCATTTATTTTACACCAAATAGTCCTTCTTATGTAATATTTTGTTCATTCGCATCTTCAATGTTCTTTCCCAACTCTTTTCCGTTTAATATTGTCAAGTATGTTTCACAGTCAGAAACAGTTGTTGTCTAGCAAACAAGCAAGCAGAATATTACTATAGAATAAAAGAATAATAATAATAACAACTTCGTTTCTATCCATTTATCATCAAGCTTTAGTGCTGTCATTACTATTAACGTTTTGCTGTCGGGTGCAGTGGAACTTTAGCAAACTAGGAGGGAATGGTCGCAGTGGGATTTCCAACCAATGGAAATCGAACCGATCAATACGAGTGGGTAGCCACATGGATGGCTGGGATGGGACGGACGGGAGTTTGCGGCCTGCGTGGATTTGCTTTCGAGGGTCCACAGAGACTAACATTAAAAACTGCACTTCAAACTGCAAAATTACTTGCCAAGTCGGTAACGATTATCAGACGGATGTATGCAGAGAAGGCATGCTTTAATATATATATATATATATATATATATATATATATATATATATATATATATATATATATATATATATATTAAGATCTGTAATATATATATATATATATATATATATTAAGATATGTAATGCATATATATATATACATATATATATATATATATATATATTAAGATCTGTAATATATATATATATTAAGATCTGTAATATATATATATATATATATATATATATATATATATTTATATATATATTAAGATTTGTAATATATATATATATATATTGATATATATATATTAAGATCTGTTATATATATATATATATATATATATATATATATATATATTATTATCAGTACTTAGTCGAAAGCGCTAAATATCAGTGATAGAGCTAACATATTCAGTTGTATGGATATGGTTTTGTGACACTGGGTTTCCCGCTTTTGCAAACGTCAGGAAAAACTTCTATCTGATGATCGCAAAAGCGTGAAACCCAGGGTCAAAAACTCATATCTATACAACTATATATATATATATATATATATATATATATATATATATATATATATATATATATATATATAGTTGTATAGATATATATATATATAGTTGTTACTCAATATAACGTTGAAACACCAGAATTCACATCCGATTACCGAAGTTAATCAATGTTGGAGCTGGCCAGTAACTAGAAGCTTTCGATGCGCGTATAGTATAATTTAAACGGCTCAGAATAGTGAAACTGTGAAGTCGATTTCCAAATCCAGTCGAGTCCGTTACCGTCACTTACGCACAAATTTCTTCCGGAAGCGTATAAATCCACCCCTTCTCACACTCCAGCTATGGCCAGATATCATATCAGCAATGGCCTTATAGACGTGGGTAGCAAACATTCTAAAAGAAGGAAAATTTTGAATTCAAACCAGCGTGTCGAGAGTAGGCAAAGGACAAATAAGCTTATTATAGGAGCTAACGGCTAACATTCAGTTAAGAGATGAAAACCTCATATTCACAAAATACTGAGACTGTAGCATAATCTGAGATGTGCTTGCATTGCAGGGAAAAGGCAACTGGCCACTTTAAATAATTTACTTGTTTATGTTGTTCAGTGAAAATTTTAACGAACCGTCATCAGTCGTTGTCGAAGTGATGGAGAATGTATACATATATACTCGTACAAACTACTATCTGTATCCCCTCTCTCTCTCTCTCTCTCTCTCTCTCTCTATATATATATATATATATATATATATATATATATATATATATATATATACATGAAAATATACATATATTTATATATATATATATATATACATGAAAATATATATTTCTATATATATATATATATATTTATACATGAAAATATATATTAATATATATATATGAATATATATATGTGTTTATGAAAATATATTTATATATATATACATGAAAATATATATATATTTATATATATACATACATGAAAATATATATTGATATATATATATATACATGCAAATATATATATATATATATATATATATATATATATATATATATATATATATATATAGAAAAAGCAATTTATTTGACTAAAACCGAGGTAGAAAATTATAATAATGTTTAAGGAAGAGAAAATATACATAGGCGCAACTAAAAATGAATGGAAAATATGGTACTATAACAATAAACTGAGTTTTAGAGAGAGAAAATACGAAAAAACTACAACTCTGCCTGCTTATTAATTGAACATGTAAAACACTAGGGATAAATGTAAGCTTTGCCCGGGACAAAAAAATGCTATAAAAATTTTGAGCGATGAAAGCAGAATACTTATACTTAATAAAAAACAGACTTAATAAGTCAATATAGGCATAAAGTAAAATACATATTGTGCCACCTACCATCGGACTTGGTTTATTCGTGAATCCTCACTCTCACTAAACACGTCCCTACAGTACAACAATTGGTAGTTTAGATCACCAACGTTTTTATTTCTTTGCTTATATTTATGCTTTAGGGCGATTCACGGGTTATATAAAGCCCACCACGGCCTTCTTTGATTTCCGCTCAAATCGTCGGAAGAAGTGAAGTTATGACTTGAAGCATCCTTTCATAGGATTTGACGTTGTTAAACGTTTTTTGCTCGGTCTAGAAAATTTAGGCTTCAGACACTTTACTGAGTAACTACTTAACTTCGATTTCAGGCCTTTTTCACTTGCTTTTTCAGTTTTATCCTTTTTAGTCGAGATTGTATCTGTTGTCCGTTTCTTCCACCAACAGTTTGTGTTTTTCTTTAATATATATATATATATATATATATATATATATATATATATATATATTAACTAGCGTCCATCGGTTTTCTACCACTATTTGGCAAAATCAATGCCGAAGTAGTTAATCATCCCACTTCCCACGATATGCTCTCTGACATGCAATATGGTAATAACTGAATATGTACACCAAGCTCTTGATAATAACGGTGATGCTCGACCTGTTGCTCTAGATATATCGAATGCCTTTGACACAGTTTGGAACGCTGGCCTTCTACGTAAGCTTCAGGAATACGGTATTACGGGACGATCATTTGACTTAATCCAATCATTCCTGTCTAACCTTGAAATGAAGGATGTCCTGAACAGCTTCTCTTCCAGTTCCTTCCATACGAAGAGAGGTGTTCGTATGCAAGGAATCCTTGTTCGAAAAATGTTTCTGATGTTCATCAATGTTCTTTATGGCGTCATCAGTTCCACAGGTTGGCATCTAGGCAAATGACACGACCATTTACTCCAGTCTCAATAGTAAATCCGGCATTGCTGACCACGTTAACCTTGCCGCTTGTCTCAAAAACGACCCCAGTCTCTGATTTATTGGGGCAGGTAATCGCTTGTGAATTTTACCGCATCCAAAACGAAGCTGATGCCATTTACTCGCCATAGAGAAACCTCCCTGACTCCTATCAGCATGGCTGATGCTCAACTCTACGTTTAGCGCCTCGCTGCGACTTCTTGGTCTCAACTTCTCAACTGCCCTGAGGTGGAACAAATACATTGAATCAATAGCTTCATCTACCGCAAGAAAAGTTGCATCTCTGTGTCGCGCCAGAAGGGGTTTTTTTTGCCTGAGTCCATCCTTCTCATCTACAAATCTACCATTGCCATATATGGTCTTGTGCCTCCGCTGTTCGTCTCGAGGTTTTCGACAAAATCCAACGACGGATTTGCAATGTGATCCGTCCTGACTTGGGGTCTCGACTCCAGTCGCTTTCTCATCGATGCAATGTGGCTTCCCTCTGTCTTCTCTCTATATATTTTCATGGTATCTGAACTAGCGAGCTATTTTCATTGGTACCCCGACTGCATGAATTTAGGCGTGGTTCGAGGTCGGCAGGCTTAGTCCGAATTTAAGGATACAACAGTATGGCAAAGAATAAGTTAGTGATATGTCTGTTTTGGTTGTTGTTGTGTTGTTGTTGTTATTGTTGTTGTTGTTGTTGTTGTTGTTTTATATGCTATGATAGTTTTTTGTGATATTTTCTTTCTTTTAATTCTTGACGATAAATTCATTTGCACGCGCACGATAGCGTCTCGGAAACTAGTTTTAATCAGTTGTTGTTTTATGTTGATACATTCAGTAGAAAATAATGTATAGAAAGAAGACAATACTTCCCTGAACCTAAATGTTTTTACAACATCGATTTTCTGTGAGGACATCCACATTTTTAATTTAAGTTCGCATGGATTCGCGTTTCGTTTCTTTTCTATTCACTATTCAGTGAAGTAGTAAAATCTGCGTATATTAGAGTCTACAAAGTATCAAGGAAAAGGATTATATTAAAATTCATTCATTCGGTGTAGAAGAGAGCTTCCCGAAATGTTTTCTCTCTTCCCTTCCTTATTTGTTATATATTCCGTTAATATGGATGCATCATCAATACACTAAATATGTATCATAGGCATGTCGAAATGTCAACATTTATTTTTCTAAGTAGGCGATCTGAGTCGTTAGGCGACGGAGATGTGGTTCTAAAGAAGGATGCTAAGGATATCAAGGACCGAGCATGTGAGCAACGGTGAAGTCTTAGAGATGTTACAATCAAAGAGAAAGCTAATACTTAACATCAGAAAGAGGCAGCTGGAGTTTCTGGGGCACATAATGAGGAAGTAGGGCCTGGAGAATCTGATAGTCACGGGTCAAATAGAGAAAAAGAGAAACAAGGGAAAATATCGCGTGACATACTTGACGAGCTTGAGAAGGTGGATGACAGAACGTAATCTGAGAGAGAAAGCAGAGGGAAGAAGCTTGCAGACAGCTTGAAGGGATAGAGGAAGACGGGGAGCCATGATCGTCTACGTCCTGAAAGCAAATTACACATAAAAAGAAAGAAGTAAGTGATTACATAAAATAGGTCAAAGTCGGAAACCCATGGTTACACTGCCAGTCTCTGTGTAAATACATCAATGATAAGAAAATGATATTTCTGTGGTAGATGTATTGATCCGGTCCGGTCTTCGAACGTCGAGAGCGTCACTCTCGACTGAAAAAAAAAACCCACTGGTGTTATATAGCTCTCACAGTCCGAGACCGACGCTGACTATTGGCTAATACCTGCCCAGTATCGTTCACATGCAAATATGCAGAGCCAACTACTCTAAGAAGGTCTTCTATCAAAAACCCATTGCAGAAGGGGACGCAACTCCTGGTGCTTATAGCTCCACATACAACCAACTCGAAGTCTTTTATCGAACGGACCCGATACACTGTTACAAGAAGATATGTTTATCTAGCATTGTTGTTTTAAATGAGAACATTGGAACGAAGAACTACAATGTAATATTGTAATATTATATTCATACAAACATTGAAAGGGATATTGATACATATAAACTGAACATCTAACCAGGTTGCTATGATTATCAAATCTTGCTATCTTATTATATCTATTGCATAATACGCAGTATGTTACAAAAGTCACTATTTTTAAAAGGAATTGGAATTCTGAAAAACATATTTAAATATAAATCTGAATATTTCACAACTTACAAATAGTTTTGGCTATTGGAGCTTTTCTGAGGAAATTACCCTATAAATTTGTCTCTAATTCGCATTTCTCGGCTTTTATTTCCCATGTTACTACACACTCTCGTTCTTTATACACTCGTCATCAGTTGAAAATCGTCTGAAAAACACCCCCCTAAATCGCCATAAACCAAATAAGATTTTGTAAAAAAAAAAAAAATGCAAGAATGGTGCAAATCTATATGACTGTATTTCGCTTTACAAGAAATCGTTGTATTTCACTGAAAACGATAGTAAATTTTGAGATACGAAATGTGTAAACACACACATTCGCACACACACACACATACACACACACACACACATATATATATATATATATATATATATATATATATATATATATATATCTTAGATGATTTTCAAAACTATTATTATTATTATTATATATGTATATAATAATAATAATTATTATAATAATAGCTGGCCACTCGTGTTTGAGGATACCAGTCTTCTTGATCGCCTAGTCAGTCACTATTGCAGACGCTTGCTCAATATTATTACAGTTTATTGATATGACGCACTGTCAAATATTATTAATCAGTAATAATAATAATAATAATAATAATAATAATAATAATAATAATAATGATAATAATAATGATAATAATAATGATAATATTAATAATGATAATAATAAAACAATTTAAAAATAAATTTTTCAGATGGGTTGAGAAATACAATTAAAGTCCAATACACTGCAAAATACTTAAAAATAGAAAGCAAAAAGAAAAGAAAATGCAACCGACCAGATACAGAAAGGATGGCAAGATCAACCGCTTCCCGGTCAATATTCTGCCCGTACCAAACAAGGTGATGTAGACAAATCTCGTACCCACCAGTGGTTACACAGTGCTGGGTTAAAAGCTGAAACCTAAGGCTTTATCCTTGCTGCACACGCCCAGTTCAAGCACACATTCTAAAATATTGTGTTATCCCAAAATGCAGATTCTATAATAAATATCGAGTAACAATAGATCATCTTGTATCAGGTTGCAAGGTATTGGCAGCCACTGAATATAAAACCCAAAATGACAGACGTGGCCAATATCTGCACTAGAAAATCTGCAACTTCTACGGAAAGGAAAATGAAAGATATTGCTAATTGAAGAGATTCCTGGAAGCCCATGCTTTAAGGAAATACAAAAATTGTTCTCACTGGTACAGCTCACACTTTACGAAAGGCTTTATTTATGTAAAATATGCGTTTTGTTGTTGGTTTTTGTTGTTGTTTTTTTAATTGTTCAATAGAAAATGTCAAGATGCCATTTCTGAAATTAGGACTCTGAGTGGGGCCCGGAAAATTGTGTACACACTAGACACCAACGTCAAATTATTATGGTGATTCTGTTTGTTTTTTTTTTGTTTTTTTTTTTAGCATTTCACCCCAAGCATGGCGGGAATTCCGCTAGTCCGCAAGGTGTTAAAGTTAAAGTAAGAATAAAGATGGGTCTTGAGGGAAATGATAAAGAGAAGGACGGGGATCAAGGCACCAGAAGATGTCGATTGACATTACATTTGAACATTTGAAGATTACAGCTATCAGTGCGATAGAAGATGCTGTTTGAGTAGAATAGATGGTTACATTTAACTGTTTCGACACTGAAAGGTAGGGACCGAGATGCCAACCTAGTACCACGATTAAATTCAGGCAGTTGGAACACCAGTGAAAGTAGCTACTCAGCGCAGTTGCCATGAAAATATTTGTAGAAAAGTCAGAGGGAAACCACATCACGTCTGTGAGAATGTGACTGTAGAGGAGATGCCAGATCAGGACCTATCACAAAATACATATTTTAGCGGTTAATTCATTTCTGCGCCGCTATATAGTTTCAGGTATTCCTAGGGTAATATGTGTCTCTTTATACTGAACTCCTTTCGAAGATCTTTGCTGAAATTCCCCTTTTAATCAATTTGGCAAGATTTTTTTTCTTATCATTTTCGAATAGTTTGTGATGATAAATGGGCATTAGGCGTGTTTACTCGATTTTTATTATTATTATTATTATTATTATTATTATTATTATTATTTTTATCATCATCATTATTTTTATTTTCTTTGATATCTGGCGTTTACACATTTCTTTCTGGGTCCCGCCCAGGGACCTAAGGTTAGAAATGGCATCATGACACTTTCCACTGCAAAGAAAAAAAAATTGCATAGATAAAGCCCTTCGTAAAGTGTGGGCTGTACTTGTCAGAACAATTTTTTGTATCTCTTTGAGACATGGACTTCCGGGGATCCCTTCAATCAGCCTACCGGAATCTTTTCCAACCAGTTCAAGGGCTCCAACTACAACAGGGATTGTCGATGTTACCATGTGCCACATTTTTGAGATTTCTATTTCAAGGTCCTTGTATTTTGACAGTTTTTCAAAGATGCATTGCAGTCTGCAGGGACTGCCATATCAATAAGGAGGCACTTATTTTGTTTGTGGTCTTTAATAACAATGTCTGGGCGGTTGGCTTTGATTGTTCTATCAGTGTGTATTGTGTAGTCCCATAGAATTGTAACAGGTCCTATCTTCGTTACCGGGTCAGGGTGGTGTTCGTACCAGTTTCTTTCAGTTTCCTTCCCGTAGCAGATATTGGCCCAGTCTGTCATGCCGGTTTTTATATTCAGTGGGTGCCAATATCGTGCAACCTGATACAAAATGATCAATGGATTCTGGATATTTATCACAGAATCTGCATTTTGGGCTAATACAGTATTTTAGTATATGTGCTTGATAATTCCTAGTTAACAAGCATTCGCACTGTGCAGCAATGATAAAACCTTCAGTTTCAGCTTTCAACCCTGCACTACGTAGCCACTGATGGGTTCGGTTTTTGTCTACGTCAGCTTGTTTGGTACGGACAGAGTATTGGCCGTGGAGCGGTTTATCTTGCCATTGTTTCTGTATCTGGTCGGTCGCATTTGTCTTTGCATACTTTTTAAGTATTTTGAAGCTTCAGCCGGTGTACAGTGATGTATTTGCATTTCTGCACCCATTTGAAACTCAATTATTATTATTATTATTATTATTATTATTATTATTTGCTTTTTCAAGAATTCCTATAAAACTTTTTTCCAAAACGGGTTTTTCTTTTTCCTATAATTGCTTCGATATATTTTTCTTCAATTTATTTGTTTTCTTTTACGTTTACTTTTGTTGTCCTTATTCTTGTTCCATAATGGATTTATTTATTTATTTATTTATAGAACTTTTCTTTCTTGCTTGTTTCCCACCTCACATTTTATCTCTGGCGTTTTATGTTCTTGTTTCTGTCGCTCTTTCTTTTTCTTTCTTTCTTTCGTTCGCTAGTTTGTTCTTGCTTTCCTGTCTGCTTGCTGTTTTTCTTTCATTCGTTAAGTTTACTTTTTTGATTTTTGTCCGTCTTTTCTTTTTTCTTTATTTCCATTTTTCCTGTTTTGTCTTTTTCTAATTTCCGTTCGTTGTTTTAATTTAATTTTTTCTTCTGGGTCTTCAATTTCTTTCTTTCTTCATTTTTTCCCATTATTTTTACAGTTGCTATATTTATTAATTTCAATATGTGTTTCCCTTAAATTTGCTGTTGAAATTCTGTTTCTTTCACTATATTTGTTGTTGCTATTTTTCTTTCTTAATTTTCATTATCTCTAGGGTTGCAGTTTTTATTCGTTCTTTCTGTTGTTCTTTATTTAATTCTTTAATTCTTTTCTTTATCTTTGCACTGGATTTTCTTTTTTCTGTCTTTCTTTTCATTACGTTTACTGTTGCAATTTTTCTTACTTTCTTTCTGTCTTTCTTATTTTCTTTTATTTATCTTTGTAGTTACATTTTCTTTTTTCATTTTTATATTTTTATTGTTTTCTTTTCATTATTTTTCTGTTGGTATATTTCTTTCTTTATTATTTTTATTATGGTTGCTATTTTTTTCATTTTTTCCTTTCATTATTTGCCTCGATTGTTTTTCTTTCTTTTCATTATCTTTGCTGTTTTTTCATTCTTTACTTACATTATTGATTCTGTTGCTTTTGTCTTTGTTTTCATTACGTTCTATATATTTTTAATTCTATCCTTTCATTATCGTTTATGGTTCTTTTTTTTCTTTATTTCATTTTCTTTGATATTTTTGATTCTTACTTTTCATTATTATTGCTGTTGCTGTTTTTCTTCCTTCTTTACTTTCTTTCTTTCTTTTCCTATTCTTTCCTTTCATTATTATTTCTGTTGTCATTTTTTTTCCATTTACTTTAAGGTATATTTTTTCTTTTTTTTTTCATTATTTTTCAGTCCCAATTTTTTTATTACTCTTCATTAGCATTGTACATGTTATATTTATTTATTTCTGTGTTTTTTGAAGGCTGTCTGTTGATATTTCATTTCTTTCATTTTATTATCTTTGCAAATTTTCATTCTTTCTTGTCATTATTTTGGCAGTTGCTATTTTTCTTAATTTCTTTCTTACTTTTTATTTTTTTTAAAGTTGGCTGATTTTCTTTGTTTCTTTGTTTCTTTCTTTGTTTCTTTCTTTGTTTCTTTTTTTTTTCTTTCCTTCTTTCTTTCTTTCTTTCTTTATTTATTTATTCCCCTTATCTTTGTTAATTCTCATTCGTTCTTTATTTTATTTTTTGTGTTAGTATTTTTCTTTCTTTCTTTCTTTTCCTTATTTTGAGGCTGTTTTTCTTTCTGTCTTTATTTTTAATGTTGCTATTTTTCTTTTCCTTTCTTTCTTTCCTTCTTTATTTATTTTCATTATCTTTGCTATTCATCATTCGCCTTTTTATTTATTTCTTTTTTTCATTATTTTTAAGCTTGATATTTTCTTTTTCTTTCTTTCTTTACTTTCATCATCTTTGCTATTCCTCATTCGTTCTTTTCATTATTTTTAATGTTGCTATTTTCCTTTCTTTTCGTTATTTCGATGTTGCTATTTTTCTTTTGTTCCTCTTTTTCTTTTCATTATCTTTAATATTTTCCATTCTTCATTTTCATTATGTTTGCAATTCTCTTTCTTTCTTTTCGTTATTTTTTTTGTTGCTATTCCTATTTCTTTATTACTCTTTATTATCTTTGATTTTGTTATTTCTCTTTTATTCATTATCTTTGCATTTGCTATTTTTATTAGTTTCATTATACTGCCTGTTGCTATTTTTTCTGTCTTTCTTTCTTTTCCGGTTCGCTATACATTTTAGAATTTGTTGTCTGTCTTTTTTTTGTCTTTTTTTTTGCTGTCTATTTCCTTCCTTTTCGTCGTTCTTTAATTTTCCATTTTCTTTTCTTCGCTTGATTATCATTGATATTTCTGCTGTTGCATTTTTACATCCCTGTTCATTCCTTCCTCTGTTTCTTATACCTGTTCTTCTTTTTTGTTATTATTAATAGTAATATTAGTATTTCTTTTAATTCTTTTTTCATCTTGACTTGCCCATTTTTTGCACAATTTATAACTTTTTTACTATACGTATTTCAAATATTGCAAGGATTAGTAGCTTTATTATTATTATTATTATTATTATTATTATTATTATTTCCATTTTTTATTTTTTCCTCGGGCCCCTCTTCAATTTTCAAAATTACAATTTTTTTAGTTTTTAATATTTACATTTCTTCATTTCTCGCACTTTTTTTTAAAAAAAAATTATTTCATCTAAACAAACCTCTCCGTTCAAACATTCGCCGCCTTCTTTCCCACGCATTTTTGTCCTTTCGTTTTTTACTTTCTCTTATAACAACAATATCGTGTTTCCCCAATCGCTCCAGCAGTTTCAGTCGCTTTGATACCTTGAAACCCTTTTTTTTCTCTCGATTACTACTCTCAAGCACGGTATTCCTTCGACAATATGAAAAATTTTGTAAATTGCCGGCAGCTCTTGAAGAGTTTCAATGCTGCTACAACCAGAAAAACGGACAAAAAAAAATCACCAGTAATTTAAAAAAAAATAATAATAAAACTAAAAAACTAATCCCGTCCCGCTAAAAAAAATTATATATATATATATATATAAATAAAATTAAAACAGAAAAATAACAAGTGAATTTCCGAGAAAATAAAAAAGCGCGCTCTTTTTACCGCTGTCAATAATGTTACGTTACGATGACATTTCACTTTTAAAAGACCACGCATGCGCAGGAGAATGTGCAATAATTCCTATAGAATCCCATTCGGATAAACGTTGGGTTTGGACTGTGGGTGTAAGACTGCCGAGGTTTTGAAATAACGTCCATTTAGAGAACGTTTTGACATACTGGCTGTTTAGAAAAATGTCAATCCTAGGAACATGAATGAAAACATGAAATATTTGCTATTCAGAGAGAAATAAATAAGAACTATGAACAAAAACACTTATCCGAAGAGGGAGCAATCAGAAAACTGTTACCAAAATTTATGTACATACAGTGCTGTTCGATAAAAGTGACTCACCTGTTTTTTTTTTTACTTAAAATTTTTTTCGCGTATTGTTTTTGGCCTGAAACTAATTTCTAATCTTACTAATATAAAGATCCCTTCCCGACCACCTAGTAAAAAAGTTTACTCACCCTAAAGTATTCTATTGATAATTATATTTTTGGATATAAATGAGATTTAGGGGAAAAAAACTCAGTGCAAAAAAGTGACTCACTTATTTCCTGCAACTAGTAATCAATAGAAACATAACCGAACAGCTTTAAATAAAGAATAATAGAGGTATAATTTATTTATAATAGGTAATACAGTTCGAAATATTTAATAATCTATGGGTCCTCCTTTATTTTGAATAACCTTTTCAACCCTTTTTGGCATTGACTTGATTAGGTTCTGGCAAATCTCATCTCCAAGCATTGAATTCCATTCGGATATGAAATTCACAATCAAATCCTCTTTGTTGCTCAACTGCTTTCTCGAGAGCCTGTACTTTATAATGCTCCATAAGATTTCTATGGGGTTGAGGTCAGGAGATTGGGGCGGCCATGTCATAACACTCCCCTACTTCTCATCAATGTATTCCTTCATCAATTTTGATTTGTGACAGGGAGCATTATCCTGCATAAAAATGAGCTTGGTGGGACGATTTGCACCCTTTCAGCAGAAGGAAACAGACAAGAGTCTAAAATTGTCGTGTACTGCTCACTCCTAAGGGTCTTTTCAATAGGTTTTAAGAAACCAGTTCCGTGAAAAGAAAAGTGTCCCCAGAACATTATACTGAACGGATGCTTGACAGTACTTACTGCTAAATTCAAAGAGCTTTCAAAGCTTCTTCTTCGTATTTTAGATCGATTATCCTTTGGATTTAGCTCAAGTTTCGTTTCATCGGAGAAGAGAACATTTAGTAACAAAAAAATCATGTGAGTCACATTTACCGAACAGCACTGTATATATTAAAGCAGCTAAATTTTATAAAATGTCTATTTTTGTACGATTGAACTCACGTAACATAAAGACTAATAGCAATATCTTATTTGTGAGAGGAAGTTAAAGAGACCATGAATGCGCATGTCCTGAAAGGACACAGCTTATGAAAGAAAATAAGCTTGATAGAAAGCACGTTAAAAGCACAGTTAAAATGTAAAAGAAATGTCGTTTTTGTTTCTCATCGGAAAACATTGTTAAAAATGACGTGTGCTCTTGGCTAACCTGCATATTGTAAGGATGATGAATGTAAACAGATATTATCAAATCATTGTCAATCTCTCGCGTTGAAAAAGTAATAATGTTTGTCATTTAAACGCGCCAGTAAATAACTGCTATTGCACAATATCCTCGCACTAATGTTATTGTCCAAGGTTAGGACCAAGGAAGAACAACACGAACAGAAAAGTAGGAATAACAAAGATATATTATACACAATAATAATACAAGATGTTGATGGTGTTAGTATGACTGTCAGTCTGGTTTAGAGTGAACTAGTATTGTCTCGACTCGTTACACTTCTCTCTATCGTTCTCTCTTGAGAGGCGCAGTCTTTATAATGTCAGGAAGAGTTCATTATGTCGTTACAGGTAAGATCCCATGGCAATAACGATAAACATTGCATTTAAATTTTTGAAGATCATTTATGAATGGAAAGCTAGAAGCCGGAATTGATCCTCATATGCGAGAAGTGAGAGATAAGATATTCTTAGCATAGAACTTACAGTTATATCTAGCCATTTCAACTCTAAAATGATTAGAACTTGCCACCGATCCAGTACAGTGTTTGAATTCTAAGTGTTTAGGTACCGTAGAGGAGAGATCATCAGAATATCAGGTTATCAGTAGGCGTAGTTAAAATGTAAAAGGTACGTCGATTTTGTTTGTCATCGGAAAACATTGTTAAAAAAGTGACCTCTGCGTTTGCCTAACCTGTATATTGCAAGTATGATGAATAAACAGATTTATTATCAAATCATTGTCAATGTCACGCGTTGAAAAATTACTAAACTGCGTCATTTAAACGTGCCTTTCTATGGGTTTATATATCTCATGCAAAAAAAAATGGACATTTCAGTCTTGCTTCAGGTTAAATTCGTTTTTTAATCAGTTCGTCAAAGCAAGGCAATAAAGCCGCTAACGCACAGGGTTTTACTGATTGCGAAAGAATATAAGAAAAAATATTAAGGCGCGAGAAAAAAATAAAATAATAGGAATTCAGAAAACAGGAAATAACGATTAACATAGCATTTAAATTTTTGAAGATAATTTTTGAATGGAAAACCAGAAGCCGGAAGACAGACCCATAATCGAGAAGTGAGAGGGAAGGTACTTTTAGCATAGAACATACCGTGACATGTAGCCATTTCAATTGTAAAATGATGAGACCTTTCCCCAAATCCAGTACTGCGTTTGAATTCATAGTGTCTATGTATTGTAGAGGAGAGTTCATCAAAACATTTATGATGAAAACATATATATATATATATATATATATATATATATATATATATATATATATATATATATATATATATATATATGCATACGCATATATATATACTGAACAATAAAAATTATTAAAAATTAAAAAATTATAATCTTCAGGGACACTGGGTTGTATATTAATATTATTTCGTTTTTATTATTATTTCATTTAGATTTCTCGACTAGTTTCGGCCAACATGGCTATCATTGTGGGAAAGAAAATTCTGCTTGCTAGTAGCAGTAAAATACAGAAATGAATGTACCAGCAAGCAAAAAACGTTTTTTCTCCTGATGATGGCCATGTTGGCCGAAACTAGTCGAGGAATCTAAATGAAATAATAATAAAAACGAAGGAATATTAATAACCCAGTGTGTCTGAAGATTTTAATTTTTTTAAATTTTTTATTGTTCAAAATATAATCATGGCTAATAGACATGGGACTGAACCAAAAGCCGACGACGTAACACCAAGAGAACCGATAAACACTGAATTATTGGCTATCCGTATAAATAGAACAACCAACAAGTCAGCCAGGTACGAATCACATCAAGAATGAATAAGAATATATATATATATATATATATATATATATATATATATATATATATATATATATATATATATATATATATATATATTCCTGGTGTGATTCATACCTGGCTGACATTTACACATATCATACTCACTCACTTTCCTAATGAGCCAAATGATAACACACACCCATAGCAATATACAAGCTAACACATATCATACTCACTGACTCCCTAAAAAACTAAATAACACACACACACACACTTACCAGAGACTAAATAACTAAATAACACACACACACACACATTTACCATCCTCTCTCCAGGTACTAATAAAACTGCTGAACTGACCGAGGGAATTCAAAATAGCATGAATCCAGCCAGCTCTTATCGCAAATGACAACTTAAAAGAGACTGTTTGAACAACACAAGAAATGTTAATAAACTCATGTTAAAAAGATAAAAAAACAAATAAAAAACAAATGAAAACTACAGACAAAAGTTCATTTTCTCCATCAAGACATTCATTTCTGTAGTTTACTGCTACCAGCAAGCAGAAACATTTTTTTCTCCCGATGATTGTCATGTTGGCCGAAACTAGTCGAGGAATCTAAATGAAATAATATTGATAAAAACATAAGAATATTAATCTACAACCCAGTATATCTGAAGATTTTAATTGATTTTTTTAATAATTTTTTCGTTCAATATATATATATATATATATATATATATATATGTATATATATATATATATATATATATATATATATATATATATATATATATATATATATATATCCCGCAGATCCCGTATAAAACGAGGTCAGGAAGCTGTTTCCCGAGGCATGACTCTGCCCTTCGACATAGCCTCGTCTGGGGATCCTCTCTGCCTGGAGGCAAAGAGTTTGACCAGCACTGATGGAGACGAATCTCCAACTGCAGGATAACTACCAACGGCCCCACGAGGTCAGATGTGGCATAAAGCCAAATTTAATGTGGGGTATCTGAGCCCGTAGGCTCGGCCAATAATTCCCCGTAGAGCCTGTATAAAACGGGGTCGGGTAGCTGTTTGCCGAGACGAAACACTGCCCTTCGACATAGCCTCGTCTGGGACTCCTGGCTGCCCGGAGGCAGACACTTTGACCAGCACAGCTGGAGACGTATCTTCGCCTGCAGACCAACATACAGTATTTACGACTGTATTTATTTCAATGGGGACATAGCAATTATCGTCCGTAGGTATGCTCAACAATATATTCAAGGCAAAATGAAACTAGGTTACGACGATGTGAAAGTGACTGAATCCGAGATTCTAGTTCAGTAACAATAATATCGCTGATTATTTTGGGGGATTTTATCAAGTGACTGAATAAGAGATTTCAGTCCAATACCTATGAACTGCAGATACTGCTTTGGATTTATCTCTAAATATATAGTAAGTGCATCAGACCAAGCGTGACAGCAATATTTAAATCATGGACGACAGGTAGACTTGTAAATATGTAAGATAGATTCTGGCGAAACTATGTGTCTATCGTGACACAAACAACCAACTTTCCCAGGAGAAAACCTAGCATTTAATCCGATATAATCTTTCCACTTCATGTCAGCGGAAAACGTGAGGCCAAGAACGCTCAAGGTTAGCATCAGCCATAGTAATGAAATTGAATTATGATTAATGTTATGAAAATGTTTTGCTTTAATTTTTATTTATCGTTGCTAATTCTCCATACTTCCTGTGGTATATAGGGTACCAGCCCCACCGCAATAAACGATTCTGTAGTTTCCGACATTTGGCACAACTGCCAGAAAACTTTAAACACACACGCGTGAAAATCAACTTGCCCACGCCTTGCGTATAGATGTTCCTTACTTACTTTCGTTCTGCCACGATTAATAGATTGATTAATTTGTTTAACGGCATAGCGACTCCTTTATGGGTCATTTAATACTGGAATTTAATTTCCTTGGGAGCTTGGAGTTAAATAAAATATGATATATGTTATTCTGCTTTCACAACTAAATGTTTGGTAGAAGATTTTTATGCATATACATGTTTGTGTGTAATTAATTACTAGAGGCGATGATGTATGTGTTTTATGTTGTAATTTGGTTGAAGTTATATTTTGGAATAGAGTTCGATTTCTTTAAGAAATTTTAGGATATTATATGGAAACAGTTCTTTCATGTAGGTTGGTTGGTTGACTGATTTTGTTTCGGGGCATATCAACACCTCCATGGGTTATTTAATGCTGAAATCTAACTATTCTGAATACAGCGTTATGGCTTCACGAAATAATTTTTTAATGGAATTGTATGCCTTCAACTGCAGATAAAATATAATGTTCGTAATTTTGCTATAAAATGTAATGTTGTCTATTTTCTATAAATATATATTGTTGATAATTCCACAATAAAATTCATTGCTAGCCATTCTGCTTAAAAATTGTATTGTTGGTAATTTTCCCATATATATATATATATATATATATATATAAACTTAAATCTTCCATGAATCTCTTCTATTCATATCTGCTCTTAGCGTATCAAATGTAAACAAATGACGTCATACATTTTTGAATTTACCCAGAGTGGTAGCACCTGTATACATACATATATATATATATATATATATATATATATATATATATATATATTGCGTGTGTATTTAGGCACCATTTTTATCATCGATTTTTCGTCCGTGTATTGCTTAATATATTGAACTCTAATCATCGTCTTTGATAATGGCATATGCAAGCCGAAAGCTTAGATTCGATTAAAAAATATGTATAAATATTGTGATTTTCTTTCTTCGTTTAATGATAATGTTAAGCTTATCAGACGATATGAAAAGAATTTACATAAAATAAATAGACAACACTTGTCTATATTATTTAACGAAACATGTATGAATATATATATATATTTTTTTGTCATCCACAGACAGACTGTTTCGCAGCTCATCAGTGTGGGTATACGTCCGGTTGCCTCTAGCTAGGATCGAAACCCGACTGAATTTGCGTCAGTCAGAACTTCTACCAGTAAGCCGTCGGTGCACGGCAGGGATGAATCTCAATTTTAGCGTGGTTATTTTTAGATTTAGATAAACACACAGTGACTGACAGTGACTCAATTCTGCCGAAGAGTCGTGCAATATTAGCTTAAGTAGTCACTGTTTACAAACTCACACCTCAAACCAAAGAGCTCAACCGAAATTATTTTTTCAGGATATATATATATATATATATATATATACATATATATATATATATATATATATATATCAGCATGTGAGTTTTTCTATACTTTCATAGCGTTCTTTTTGTTCGTTTGGGGGCGATTATTATTTGTCCAAATACTTGGCACCTTACAGGTGCTACCACTCTGGGTCAGCGTGAAGCAGTATTTAAGATGGAGTTCCACGCTCATCAAAACCTTAAATCTTTTTAGTTTATCGTCATAACCAGGACTCTTGTCCTGTTATGTTTAAGAAGTAAGTTCATCATTGTTAAAAAAAAACTTAAACGTTTGCATATCCAAATTGTTTGTACCTAATAAAATGTCTTTAAAGTAATAAATAATTTAAATGAAGGGTATGGAGGGAGGATAACACAATACGTATAGGAGATAAGGAAACTGAACACAGAATAGACTGCGTTAGTGGTAATCGTCTCCAACACGGCAAGAGGCTATAAAACCGAGATATTCACCTCAAAACCCAAGTCATGTTCTTAAAAATCCTTGTCAAATCTAGATTTTTCCATGGATGATATACACGGTGATAAAGTCATGTGACATATCTGAACTGTCAGCTCTGTACCATCGCTTTCTCGGATGAATGATTAAAAATGGCTTCACATGAATGGATACTGTAAATCTTGAAGAAGACCATATTTCTTCGAACATCGTAAACTGCCGTTACTAAATAAAAAAGAACTGTACCATTTCAAAGGTAACACATCACTTGAGCACTTTTGTATAGCAGCAATTATAAATTCATTTATTGATTAATAATTCATTTATTTATATAACAAATTCATTTTCACATAGATGGCATACACGGCGACAAAGTCATCTGACATATCTAAACTGTCAATACAATCGCTTCATCGGATGAATGATTAAAAATGGCGTCACACGAATGGATTCTGTAGATCTTGGAGAAGACCATATTTCTTCGAACATCGTGGAGAGCCGCTAATAAATTAAAAAGAACTGTACCACATAACAGGCACCACATCACTTAAGCACTTTCAATATCAGCAATTATAAATTCATTTATTGAATAATAATTCATTTATTCAATAATAAATTCATTTTCACATGGATGGCATACACGGCGACAAAGTCACCTGACATATCTAAACTGTCAGCTCTCTACAATAGCTATCTCGGATGAATGATTAAAAATGGCTTCACTCGAATTGATTTTGTAGATCTTGAGGAAGACCATATTTCTTTGAACATCGTAAACTGCCGCTCCTAAATCAAAAAGAACTGTACTACATACAGGCACCACATCACTTGAGAACTTTTGTATCGCAGCAATAATAAAAATGAAGAGCATATGCAATTCGAAGAGAAAATAATCACATATTCAGAATGTTGACATTCCACACTGCATGAAACAAAAGGTTAGGAAGGTAAATCCCATAATTACTGGAAAGACGGATAACATTGTACATGAAAAGTTTATTTTCCCGAGAAACTTTAAATAAAAAGGATTTTATAAAGTTCAAAAGAACGTAGCACTAAGGATTCTATCAGTGAATACTGTATATTTCCTTGTAGGGAAAAGGCAAATATCATTACCATTAGATATGAGTGAAACAGATACTACACTTTAATCCCAGCCCAGGGAGTGTAGAAAATCGTAACTGCTTGCTTTTTTAATGAACGTTAAATGTTTCCTTGTTAAAGAAATGCTAATATTGCCACTATTGTTATTGAGTTCACTAACAGATGCTACACTTTGAGCATAGCTGAATGGCCAGGGAGTGAGAAAAAGCCTTACACTACTAACATTTGTTCGACCCAGGAATAGTGAATATTTCGTTATAAGGAAACTACGAATAATTCAACCCATAATTTTAAAATCGCGACATTTATACTTATTTAATTCATGAAATATTTTGGTTTCCTTTGTTATTTACGCTTTTCACTCTGTAAACACGTCTAAAGAGAAGGATGAAACAGATTCACTACGCTAGATGCAGCTGTTCCCGCTTCCGTTGAAGTGTTTACGGGATGGAAATGTTGTCCAGTTTTGAATTCAGCGCTATCTTTCTCCTAGAAGGGCTGATGTTCTGCTAACACTGTAGTACGTGTGAGTGATAATTTCTAGTTGAAAGCACTGATCCTGTGCAGCAAGGATAAAACCTTCCGTTTCAGCTTTTAACCCCGCACCACGTAGCCACTGATGGGTACGGGACTTGTCTACATCAGCTTGTTTGGTACGAGCAGAGTTTTGGCCATGAAGCGGTTTATCTTGCCATTGTTTCTGTATCTGGTCGGTTGCATTTGTTTTTGCTTTCTTTTTATGTATTTTGCAGCTTCAATCGGTTTATTGAGCTTTACTTGTATTTCTGCCTCCATTTGAAACTCCATTTTGAAATTGTTGGCTTCTTTTCTTACGGAATAAAGGCGCTTACTACTTTCATTTTCTTTGACACATATCATCCAGTCTTCTGTGGTTTCCAGGTATCTTTGAACGGCACTTGTAGTTTTGTAGGACAGTTGTAGTTGAACTAATCCTCTGCCTGCTTCGGATCTGGACAGATACAGACGATCAACATCATCTTTGGGATGATGCATGCGGTAGCAAATGAGAAGCTTTCTTGCTTTGGCGTCCATTCGCTTAATGTCAGCTATAGTCCAATTAAGGATGTTAAATCTGTATTGCACCACAGGGACAGCTAAGGTGTTTATGGTTGATGTTCTGTTTTTTTTTTAGTTCAGCTCGGTATTTAGTACTAGATGCACACGCCTGTAGTATTCCTTTTTCACCTTCTCCTCCATTTGGGTATGTTGTGTACCATCTCCTTCGCTAATTCCTATTGAATTTTAAGATGTGATTTATTTATTTTCTAGCGTTTATCATCACTTTGTGGTTTATTTAAAGTCAATATATATATATATATATATATATATATATATATATATATATATATATATATATATATATATATATATTTGGATAATAAAATTAATTCTTTATTTGCGAGGGAATAATTACATTATATTGCTCAAGATTACTACTGCGTACGTGAATGTAACTAACTCAAATGTCAATCGACCTCACCTCCCAAATTTCTTATTACGAGCCGTTAGGTATTGAACTAATCATATATCTGCGCGGAATAACATTTATCGAAGCGTAGAGTACTGAACTGTTATGCAATATCAGTCATTCTATCTGAGAGTGAATGTTGGGCTATCTAATCACAGATTAAGAAGAGACCTGAATCAACCGAAATGTGGGCCTACAGAAGGATGCTGAGGATAACATAGACAGAAAATATGAGCTACGTCGACATTTTAGAGAAAAGGAAAAGAAAATGATTAACACCAGGAAGAGACAGCTGAAATTCCCGGAGCACATAATGAGGAAAAAGGGCTTGGAAAATCTGATACTCATAAGACAGATTGTAGGCAAGGAGAGCAGAGGAAATTAAAGCATAAACTACCTAGCAAGTTTGAGTTAATGGATATCGGGAAATTGTCTATGAGAGATAACATACAGACAAGATTTAATAAGAGCTAGTAAGGTCGGGAAGATGTAGAGAGCCATGATCGCCAACGTCCTGAAGATGTACGGCACATAGAAGCATAATTGGAATAGGCGAACCGACTTTAAATTTTTACTTGATCTCTGTGTTCAAATTACGTTCTTCTATCTTTCATTCGCTTAACACTGTGGTCTTGAGGAGGTGAATTCTTTCATTCCCGCTTAAGCTATTGGTAAAATATTGTTCCCAGACTCTTGGGCGTCAAACGGACGAGGATAAAATAACTTTGAATTCACAACTATAGATAAGGATTTCGGGTTATTTTCTCCTAATTTCCGAAACTGTTCCTAGGGGGGACGCTCTCCAACCTTAATACATACTCGGCGATATCTTTTCTCACCGTCTTCTTACTTTTCCGCTAATACGACGACATATACAGTTCTCGCGGAAGAACGCAAGTATAACACGTTCTCTTTGTGGAACATGCAAGAACATTACATACATACACACACGTACGTACATACATTCACTCCCACCTATTTTGGATGACAAAGTTTTTATATTCATTAGTTACACACACACATTATTGTTTTTGTCACTTGTAAACTTTGGTTAACACATATTCGTTTGTTTGTACATATATATCGCTTCCTGTTTCTTTATATTTCTCTAGGTGGACTCAACTCCGAGTCCGCCATGTTTGCTCTGGAGATTTCAGGAGACACACGCGTACACGGGCCCGCAACAAGGTTAAGACTAAACAATGTATTATCATTTCCAAGAATCCTAGTGAGACTGACTAGACTCGATCCTGGCCTACTGGTGATCAAATGAGAATAAATATGATATTACCGCAAACTTATTTTATAAACTTAAATGTCACTCATCAGTTCAAAGTTCCAATAATATTTTATTTTTACCTTTTGTTAAAGCATAGTAAACGGTTATTATTAATTTTGACGAGTTATTTACAATTCTTTAAAAATAGAGATTCAAAATTCGAATGAAAAATGATTCATCCAAATGATTTTTAATAATGGATAATATTCTTGTATTGATACTAATTGTATTTCAGCACGGAATTGCAAATAGAATAAGTCGAAAAAATGACCTGTAAGAAGAAACTTATCTTGAGTTCTGTCTATATTTCTGAATGAGTTATTGTAATTATTTACGCTATTTACATTTTACCGACTGTTGTCTTCATCTTTGTTGTCATATTCACAATTATAATCGCAGCAAATTGTAATATGAGCTCTCGTAAAAAATGATTACTGAGAATTTATGTCTATAAGTCCAAAAATTAATTTACTAGTGTCGACAAGGACTCAAACCAGTGGATAAAACCGGTGATTGAAGTAATACAATGACTTGACCCAAAGTTTGATACACAGCAGAAGGCAACGAGATCTGATATTTTTTTTAAGTCATTTTACACCACGAAGGCGCCAATGCCACTAGAACGCAGTAGGTGAAAGAGAGTGAAAGTGCGAGAAAAGACTGGGTATAGTGGGGGGGATTGAGAAAAGGATAAAAGATGAACGGGATTAAAGAAGATGGCGACTGGCGTTCCATTTAAATTTTTGAAGGTTGACGTTATCAGTGATGCAAGCAAACGGAAAGAAGCTCCATAGTCGGGAAGTGCGAGAAACGAAACGGTTCGAGTAGAAGTTCTAAAGGGGAATAACTGAAACTGAGAGATCTGGAAGAGGCATGGCACTTGGAACGAAATAATGAGTTCGGTTTGAAATTCCAGTCATCTGAAGAAGGCTGGAGCGTACAACGGCCGAAACGCTGTGAATATCACAACAAAGATAAGGACAACCGTCCGAACAACGGAAATAGTTTAACTATTTTGAGGTATGTATGTATATATATATATATATATATATATATATATATATATATATATATATATATATATATATAAACATATAGAGTGTGTATTGTAATGTATAACGGCATAGAGAAGCTGGGAATAAATCTATCTCTTCTCTTCTCAGGCTAGATGTTATTATCAGTGTGTATTCCGCTCACCGGTACCGGTACTAATCTTGAGCAATATAATATAATTATTCACTCGCAAATAAAGAATTAATTTTACTATCCAAAAATATATATATATATTGACTTAAAAAAAAACACAAAGTGGTGATAAACGGTAGAAAATAAATAAATCACACTTGAAAATTCAATAGGAATTAGCGAAGGAGACGGTATACAACATACCAAAATGGAGGACAAGGTGAAAAAGGAGTACTACAGGCGTGTGCGTCTGGTACTAAATACCGAGCTGAACTAAAAAACAGAACATCAACCATAAACACTTTAGCTGTCCCTGTGGTGCAATACAGATTTAACATCCTTAATTGGACTATAGCTGACATTAAGCGAATGGATGCCAAAGCAAGAAAGCTTCTCATTTGCTACAGCATGCATCATCCCAAAGCTGATGTTGATCGTCTGTATCTGTCCAGATCCGAAGCAGGCAGAGGATTAGTTCAACTAGAACTGTCTTACAAATCTGCAACAATTGTCCTTCAAAGATACCTGGAAACCACAGAAGACTGGATGATGATATGTGTCAAAGAAAATGAAAGTAGTAATCCCCTTTATTCCGTAATAAAAGAAGCCAACACTTTCAAAATGGAGTTTCAAATGGAGGCAGAAATACAAGTAAAGCACAATACACCGATTGAAGCTGCAAAATACATAAAAAAGCAAAAACAAATGCAACTGACCAGATACAGAATCAATGGCAAGATAAACCGCTTCATGGCCAATACTCTGCCCGTACCAAACAAGTTCATGTAGACAAGCCCCGTACCCATCAGTGGCTACGTGGTGCGGGGTTAAAAGCTGAAACGGAAGGTTTTATCCTTGCTGCACAGGATCAGTGCTTTCAACTAGAAATTATCAATCACACATACTAAAATACAGTATTAGCCCAAAATGCAGGTTCTGTGATAATTACCCAGAAATGATCGATCATCTTCTATCAGGTTGCACGGTATTGGCACCCACAGAATATAAACCCGGCAATACAGAGTTGCACAATATCTACTCTGAAAAATCTTTAATTTCTACGTGAAGGAAACTGAAAGAAACTGGTATGAACACCACCCAATCCCAGTTACGGAGATAGGACCTGTTACAATTTTATGGGACTACACAATACACACAGACAGAACAATCAAAGCTAACCGCCCAGACATTGTTATTAGAGATCTCACACAAAAAAGTGCCTCCTTATTGATATGGCAGTACCTACAGATGGCAATGTATCTTTGAAGATCTTCAGAAAGCTATCAAAATACAAGGACCTTGAAATCGAAATAACAGAAATGTGGCAAATGGGATCATCAACAATCACCGTTGTATTTAGAGCCCTCGGATTGGTTGGAAAAGATTCCAGTAGACTAATTGAAGCGATACCTGGAAGCCCATGCTTTAAAGAAAAATGCCTAAAATAATGTTCTCACGAGTACAGATCACACTTTAAGAAGAGTTTTGTCTATGTAAAATATATTGTTTTTTTTTTTCAGTGGAAAATGTCATGATGTCATTTCTAACCTTAGGTTTCTGGGCAGGGATCCGGAAAGAAATGGAAATAAAATAATAATAATAATGATAATAATATAATAATAATGAAAAATATGTGCGATTTTTTCCAACATTGCTTAGTGGAAAATTATGCCATTAAACGATGCCATTTCTGAACTTACGTCTCTTGTGGGGACCCGGAAAGAAATGAGTATACACCAGAAATCAAAGGAAATAAAATAATGATAACACAAATTAATAACCCCTAAGAAAACGTCTATATTAGTCTAATTTAAAAAGTTTAAAGCCGAGCAAATGTAACACGTTTAAAGGTGAAATCTCCTTGCCTTTAAACGTGTTAATTTTACACGTTTAAAGGCAAGCAATATTTAACGTGTTTAAAGTCGAGTAAATTTAACGCATTTAAAAATAAACAGGTTTAAGATATTTAAAGGCGAACGAATTTATCGCGTTTAAAGACGAGCCGATTTAACGTGTTTAAAGGCGGCTAATGTAACCTATTTAAAGGCATGTATATTTAACGTGTTTAAAGACGAGCAGATTTTACTCGTTTAAAGGCGAGCAAATTTAACGCGTTTAAAGACCAGAGTATTTAAAGTGTTTAAAGACAAGAAAATGTAACGCGTTTAAAGGCAAGCATGATTTAAACTGTTTAATTCTAAGTAAATTTAGCAAGTTTAAAAGTCAGCAGATGTAATGTGTTTAAAAGCATGCTAATTTAACTCGTTTAAATGCAAGCAGATTTAACGTGTTTAAAGACGAGTCGATTTAACGTGTTTAAGGGCAGTTAATGTAACCTGTTTAAAGGCATGTATATTTAACGTGTTTAAAAACGAGCAAACTTTTTAAAGAAATTGATCGGCAAGTAAAATATAAATCGAATTAAACGAATAAAGAAATATAAAAAAAAATAACTATTGTCGATCAAATTTGTATCATACCTTCATCGCTGCCCAGGGTTAGATTGGAATAGAATTATCTGAACCTGTCTAACGGTGTAGATACGAAACTTAATGTCTGTCAAAAGATAAGTATTTTTTTAAGTTTTCCTCAAATGCTGAATACTGTAAAATATACACAGATATTGAGTCCCATTTAAGCATATCGTTACAAGATGTGTCGAATACAATGACACAAATTTTAACACATGTAAGTAAATATTGCTGATCACCTTTGTTCCGGTGAAACTGTATATATCTAGGGATTCTTGACAAAAGTCAAATAAGGATCATCAGAGTTATCGATCCTGACCTGGCATTTTGGCTTCAGTCACTTTCCCATTGCTGTATAACATAGTTTCTATGTATTTTTTCTATAACTGTTTGTATGGTAAAATATTACGATGGGTTTTCCTCTCTGGTACATCGAACTTCACAAGAAGAACAGTACGAGATTGGTAGCTAGCTCTCATAATTACATTTAAAAAATTGCTAGATGTAACCGTAAGTCCTAGCTGATAATTTTCTCTTCCGCAATTCTCACTCGTGGAAATCTTTTCCGACTTCCTGCTTTTCTGACAACTACGATCGTCAAAAAATTAAACGCATCATCAGTCGCCATCTTCCGTCCCCTTGAAACCTGTTCTTTTATTGTCCTCTCTGTTTATCACACACACACACACACACACACACACACACACACACACACACACACACACATATATATATATATATATATATATATATATATATATATATATATGAAGAAATATAGTTTTAGGGTGTGCTATATTTATGGGATAAAGTGCTCAATATCAGAGCGTGTGTAACTATAGAAGAGAATATAGAAGTCAACACTTAGAGGCGACAGTCTGTTTCATGCTAGACGGAATCGTCAGGCTACGACGATTGCGTCTTATCTTAGACGAAGTGTACTCTCAGTGACCACTTGCATCTTAGTGACGCTTATCGCATTGTTTGGGCTGAAATAATAAAAAAATAAGAAACACTTGTAATATCAGTCCTCCTACATGCCTATGAATACCGGACAATCTCCTTACAAAGGAAGAAGAGAATGTGACGTGGCTATGCAGAAGGATGCTGAGAATGTTATGGACATAGCCCGTAAGCAACGACCACGTTTCATGGTAAATGGAAACACAAAAGGACACTGACATTTAGAATCAGAAAGAGACATTTAAAATTTCTGGAACATCTCATGAGAAAAGTGGGCTTCGCACAGGGCATTATGAAGGCAAGAGGCACTGAGGGAAACAGCGAATGTAACTGTTGTAGCATGCCTACGGACTATAATGGGTATGTCCCCATTCACATATATACAGTAGTAAATACTGTATGTTGGTCTGCAGTTGAAGATTCATTGTGGAATTCACTTAACTTCACTTTATATGCGCCGCTTTCGAATCTTATATGTGTTGTTCTTATCCAAAGTATTATCATTCATTACCAACCTTCGTGTAATTGTTCTATTCAGTAACCTTTCCTAGGCTACAACAGTAACAAACTTGTGTAACTGGATGGCAGAAGAGAAACTCAGATTGATGGTGAAAGAAAAACTCTTCTAATTGCTAAACTGGTTAGGAAGCTGTGGAAAGATATGATTGTCCATTTCATGAAATGGCAAAACACAGAGAAGAAGAAGAAAGATGCATTTGAAATTACATTGATGTAGAAGGATTTTAGAAGAAGAAAATATGTTTGAAATTATATCAGGATTCTTCCCCGTTTTGTGAACAGAAGTAGAGATTTATTCTTGGTATCCTGTTTAGGATTGGGTTTCCCGTTCCTTGGAATTTCTTCTTATTCACTTTCACCCCCAGTAATCTTATACTATTACTTGCATTATTGCTACACTCTAGGTGAAATTATTTGTAAAAATAGAAATGGATTGATATAAAAATTCTTAAAGCATAATTTTTGTACAAGTCTAGAAGAAAGATATATCTTAAATTAGATTGATGTAAATACTTTACGCGGGAATTTTAAAGGAATCAGAAATTTATGAAAAATGAATCAAATTAAACTGATAAAATTGAACGTCGTAATGCGTATTATGTTTGCATTTCACTTTCAGCTCGATCCAGAAAATGACATTTTATGCACAAGGCAATCACAGGCATCAAAAATTAAATCGTTAAAGAAACAAAAACAAAATGGTGGCGAGCTATAAACTCAATATAAACGAAATTACATTTAGCAAAAGTTAATGTCCGTGGTCGTTGGCTTGCAAAATGATCATGCAAATAAGAATTTATGTAATCAAGATAAACAATTACGCCGTAAAGCTTAAGGAAACTTTTGTGCGTGTGGCCGCATTAATAAAGAACATTGTTTTGGTGGACAGAATGGCAGGCCTTGGTTCAAATGCCACACAGCGATATATTTCTACATTTTTCATAACTTCCAGATTTTCCTGCTTTAAGCTATGACTCATTTAGAGTGATGCAATATGTTTTTTGTTGTAGATATTTTCCTAAAAACGTAGGGGTTCGAAATTTTTTTCAA
>OZ038502.1:74735570-74813070 GCA_964036315.1 Acanthosepion esculentum
TTCACGAACAATCAACATTCTGAGAAAACCGTTTATTTATCACAGGTTTCTTGTTAAATACTTGATAAATGATTGTATTAAAAAAAAAAGAAGAAAAATATAAAGAAAGTAGAAAGAATAAGATTTTTTTAAAAAATGTACAAGAGTCTCATAACGAAAAATAAATATGAACAAATCAAATTAGAATAAGAAAAAAATAATAATCTGTGAAGAAATTACCGGGAGAAACAAAGTTACAATAATAATAATAATAATAATAATAATAATAATAATAATAATATTTTATTTTTAATTAAAGATAAGCAGTTTGTTTCAAGGATAATCTTCAAAATCTATGGCTTTCTCAGTTTTTCCATGTTTGTTTAAATGACACCTAACTACTTGTTCGTCCACAAAGTAAAACACTCAAAGAAGAGAAAATCCTTAAAAGCGTGTGTCAAGAGACGGCAAAAATGATACTGTAATAAAAATGTCAGTATTTCGCATTATTTGTTTAGAGTGTAGTAAAAATATCAACTGAAGTATCTTAGAAAGTAAACATGATATACTGTAAGATTGTTAGTAAAATTGATAAAAAAAATTTAAAAAAAAAAAGATTTCGCGTGACTCATTTCGTTCTTCATCGGATTCAAGTGATGTTTACGTTGATGTAACTGCGCATGTGTATGAAAGATAGGAAATGCTGAAATTTTAATCTCTTATATTGATTTTATTTCTGATTTATATGTTGAGGTATACAGCCTATCCAATCTCATTGTGTTTCTTTAGATCATGTACCGTCATTGCTGATCACAGACAATACACTTTATCCGATTTTCAATGCATAACGTACATACTAATTATTATCATGCGGTTTTTAAAATAGTCATAAAATTCAGAGCTTAAATGATTGTACACCCTTGTGCAAACCAATTGAAACAAAACGAATAATTTAATTATTATTTACTTTTTTAACATTTTTCTACTAAAACATGATCAAGTGCAATTGTTAATACTTCGTATGTCCATTCCACGAAGTCGTTCCTTGCAGATTGACCATAGATTCTCGAGTGAAACAGGAGTGTTTACGAGCCAGTCGATTCTATAATTTGCTCAATGGTAAGGCTTGCTAGTGTGTTCTTGCAGAGTTACAATTTTCGTAGAATTTCTTGGAATAACGTGCATGGCAGACAATGGCCATAAGACAACTAACCGAGAAAAAAAGTGTTAGGGCGTGATAAAAATCTGATGCAATGACTGTTGACGCAATATTTTTCAAGGCCAAACAAATTTCATCATACATCCCGAAAATAAATTCATTTTACTGCACGTCAATGCAAATGACCTAATCAAAGTAAAAAAAATAGAAATCGATTACACCGTTTCACTCCAGTGGGTCTAAAACTGACCGTATTGGTGAAAGAAAGGAAACTAAAGCGGTTGTTTCAATTAATTTGTACAGGAATACTCTTGTAGATAAAATATCTGATATAAAATAGAAATAATAGGTGCAGTAATTTTAAAGACAGTTGGCAGCCATGACAGAAACTGAAATTATGCTGTTGGTTCCTCAATGTAACATTGTTTCATCGCTTACCCGAATTGCCATTATCTTCTGCAATGTCAGAGAGGATTAATATTTTGATGAATGTTTAATAACTTCTACCAGTGATATAATGAGTGACATAGAGACGATATAAATATTTTCATAAAGTCTAAATAAATAAATTTTCTGCTATTGTAAACTACTACTGTTAGAGTTCTTTTATAATTTTAAAGACTTGAATGTTAATAAACAAATTATTCAATTGTTTATTTATATTCAAAGTTTTCAATAATTTAAATGCATTGTCAGTCATTATCTTCAGTATTATTAATTCTAGTTCTTCGTTTCTCTTCTCTCCTTAATAGTATATTTTTCTCATATTCTCTAACATTCAGTAACTCCTTGTGTCTTAGTGGCTTTATTGCCTTGATTGAGGTGAAATGATTAAAGAAATACATCCAGGTTCTTAAATATTCCATCTTGGCAGATCGTTTATTATCACAATGTGCAATAACAAAAGTGATATAAACAAAGATAAACTAATTGAAACTTACTAGACTACATACGCAAACATATATTTTTTAAAAATATTACAATATCAGAGGATAATATTTAAAACTGAATAGTTTTGTTTTACTGCCTTATTGAGTAGACTGGTCTAGACTTAAAAATATAGGGTAGTTTTCCTTTTAAATGATTCACGTTGATTAGCCTTCTTCGATGCCCGACATATATTTATTTGTAATTGTTGTAACCTAGGGAAGGTTACTGAATAGAATAATCAAACGAAGGGTGGTAATGAACGATAATACTTAGGAGACGGACAACACGGCGCGTCGAAGAAGTAGTCAACTGCTAGAAGTGAGTCAGGTGAATTCCAAAATGAACCTCCAACGGTAAGATATCTACCAACCGCCCCACGTGGTCAGATGTGGCACAAGGCAGAATTAAATGTGGGGTATCCGAGCACGTAAACTCGGCCAAAAATTATTAGTAGATCCCGAGGTCGTAGCTGTTTCCGGAGTGGGGTAACGGGCCCGTAGGCTCGGCCAAAATTATCCCGTATACCCCGTATAAAACGGAGTCGGGTTGCTGTTTCCCGAGACGAGACTCTGCCCTTCGACATAACCTCAACTGAGGATCCTCTCTTTCCCTAGAGGCAGAGAGTTTTACCAGCACAGCTGGTGACGAATCTCCAACTACAAGATATCTACCAACCGCCCCGGTCAGATGTGGCACAAGGCCGTATCTAATGAGGCGTATCCGATCCCTAGGCTCAGCCAAAATTACACGGTAAACCCCGTATTAAACGGAGTCGGTTTGCTGTTTCCAGAGACGAGACACTACTCTCGACTGGGGATCGTCTCTGCTCAGAGGCAGAGATTTTGACCAGCAGAGCTGGAGACGAATCTCCAACTCTAGACCAACATACAGTATTAACTACTGTATTTATGTGTTGGGGGACATACCCATTACCCTGTGCAACAAATTTCAAGTTAAAAAAGTACATGCCACGTATGACCTGTTTAAGTGTTAGAAAAGTACATTGATACTAAATCTGACCTTTTTCCCCCCTTAGATTAGGCATCGTTTTCATGTACTTTAAATCATAATTTATTATTATTGGTTATGAATAAAAAAACAAAGAACTTTCAGTTCATACAACATATGTCCTATTAACCCTCTTGTGTATAGTGTTATCCTATCTTTTTATATTCCAGCAGTCGTCTGCCAACAGGCCAGGGTTCCATTTTCCTTTAAAACGTTTCTCTATCACTGAAATATCCTGATGGAATCTCTCGCCATGTTCATCACTCATATCACCAAGATTTTCCGCAAGGAAGTCCAAATGAGAGTGGAGTACATGAACTTTAAGGGAATCGTTACACCCCATATCATGATAATGACGTATTAGATCCTTTATAACTTGCACATAGTCTTCTGAACGATATTTTCCAAGGAACTTATCACGAACTTTCTTGAATGACTCAAAGGCAAATGTTTCTTTTTTCTTGAGATGTGTGTTGAAAGTTTGATCAAGTACAATTTTTCGAATTTGAAGACCTATGAAGATACCTTCTTTTATTTTAGCTTGACTTAGGGAAGGGAACTTTTCTGCAAGATATGTAAATGCGAGGGAATCCTTGTCCAGGGCTTTCACAAATTGTTTAAACAAACCCAGTTTAATATGCAAAGGTGGTAAATGGATTTTATCACTTTGCAGAAGTGGTTTGTGCTTAATATTATATTTCCCCTGCTCAATTTCATCTCTAACGGGCCAATTCTTGCGGACATAATCTTCAGTTCTTGCTCTGGAGTCCCATAAGCATAGGAAACAGCAAAATTTCAGCTCGTGAAGGCAATTTATTGTAGTCCCAGAAGTAGGTTTTCTACAACGAAATACTTCTGGCCGGTTGCTGTAACTGTCTACTACAATCAAGTAGTAGAAACCCTCTAATGGACCTGCGAAATATACATGGATTCTCGACCACGGTCGATCTGTCTTAGGCCATGGCTTATTAGTGATCGGAGGTGCCTTGGCTGCTAAGGAACAGCTCTTGCATTTGTCCACCATATGTATAATATATTGATCCATGTTTGACCAGTACACATAACTTCGCATTAAGGATTTAATTCTGTTCCTTCCTGGGGGGCCCATATGAAAATCCTTGAGGATTTGGCTTTGTAGTGTTTTCGATGTTACTAGTCTTTCATTATATAGCAGAACATTATCACATAACGAAAAACTGTCTGATATATGCTTATCTTTTCCAACAATTTTTGCTTTCGTTTCCTTTATAAATTCGTCATTCACTGCTTCGTTTCTTATTTCCTGTAATGTGACGGGGAGGTTTCGAATTGTACTACATAATGATGTTCTAATATCTTCCTCATATCGTAGAGCTGCAATTGCGGAATCTTCTAATGGTTCCGTTTTCTTTGGTATTAGTCTCGAAAGACCATCTGCATGCCCGATTTTGTTTGATGGAAGATACTCTAATTTAAAGTTATAGTTTAATAAAATCGTCCCCCATCTTAGCAATCTATTTGCAGTGTAGACAGGTAGGCCTTTCCAAATATTGCCAATAACGGCTTGAGGTCCCTCTGTGAGGTGAAAAATCTACCGTAAATATATATGTGGAATTTCGTAACCGCAAAAATAACCCACGGCCTTTCTTTTTCGATTTGCGAGAAATTTTGTTCGGCTGGTAGCAACGATCTTGACGCATGCGCCATCCGGCATTTTATGAAGTATACATGCCCCAACACCATAGGAACTCGCGTCATTCGCGACTATTATTTCCAATTAAAGATCATAAAGCGCTAAAAATAAATATGCTGATAGAGTCTTAATGATTTTGTCGAAAGTTTTCTGACATTCATCTGACCATTCCCAAACTTTTTCCTTCTTCTACAGTTCGTTTAGGGGTGCGCTTAATTTGTGCATGTTAGGAATAAATTCTTGATAATAATTTACTAAGCCCAAGAAGCTTTGTAACTCGGCTAAATTTTTTGGAGCCGGCATATTTTTTATTGCCATGGCTCTTTCTGGGTCTGGTCTTCTTCCTTCTTCGTGAATAATATGGCCCAGATATTTTATCTCCTTCATAAAGAAGTCACATTTATTTTCCTTTACCTTAAAACAGTAATTTTGTATCTGCCTGAAAACCTCTTGAACGTGTTCCCAGTGTTGTTCAATATTTTTGCTATTTATCATAAAGGTATGCTATCGTGAAATCTAGTCCGCCTAGCATAGTGTCCATTATGTGCTGAAATATCGCCGGCGCAACCTTGATCCCGAATGGTAATCTCTGGAACTTATATGACCCTTTATGTGTGTTTATGCACAACAACCTCGAGCCTTCCTCATTTTTTTGTTGCTGCTCGAATTGCACTTTCATTAGTTCCAATATTGTTGCCTTAAAGTCTTCCATGTTTACACCGTAATTTTGTGTAACGATTTTTCCTTTTTTCTCAGTGTAGACTTCTCCTGTTGTACTGGAACCTTAGTACGAAAAGTTTTCCTGCGTAGAATTCGATTCTGTTCTGGCTGACAGGTAAAATTCGTGTCTTCGTTACCACTGTTAAGGTTTTAAGTTTTGTTTTTTTTTTTTTTAGAATCTCCGCGTAGAATTCGTTTCTTCAATATCCTCGTCGCCACTGTCATGGACGACCGATAGGAAAAACGTTTTTCTTTTTTTTTAGATTCTCTGCGTAGAATTTGTTTCTTCAATATCCTCGTCGCCACTGTTATGGACGACCGATAGGAAAAACGTTTTTCTGTTTTTTTCTTTTTTTTAGATTCTCCGCGTAGAATTTGTTTCTTCAATATTCACGTCGCCAATGTTATCGCCCAGTTTAGGACCAAGGACGAACAACGCGAACACAAGAGTAGAAATAACGAAGATATATTACACGGAATAATAATACGAGATCTTGAATGTGTTAGTATGACTGTCAGTCTTGTTTGGTGTGATCTACTATCGGCTCGACTCGATTCGTCTCTCTCTCTCTCTCTCTCTCTCTCTCTTGAGAGGCGTAGTATACATAGTGTTAGGAAGAGTTCATTCTGTAGTTATATGTAAGGACTCATAACAGATATCTATTGCATTTTTTTATACGTGACACGTATCTGACCAATAACAACAGACTAAAAATTTTAACATACCTGGATCTCTGACGAATTATAATAAAAGTGAAACATGTTAGATTAAGATATTCTTCCTACTTGTACTTCATTTATTTTATCTTCCTATCGGTTTCCTGTCCATCTCTGTTCTACATTTGATGTTTAACTCAGTGGGTTGCCATTTCTTACTGCGGTAGATTGGCTGCCAACCAAGGCTAAAGAACTCAGTTTGTCCCGCTATTGAACCCATAGATGGGGGAAATGGATGGATTCAATGTTTTCCCGTGAGGATTTTGTGCGTAAGTGAATCTAACGAAGAAATCGTATGGTGTTAATAAGACAGTGCTATTGGTGGGTGAAAATACGTCTATTTATTAATATATATATATATATATATATATATATATATATATATATATATATATATATATATATATATATATAAAAACAGACCACTTTAAGGTTCCATATAATAAATTATTTCACCACAGCCTTTTTAATGAACAGCGGATCATCAGATTTTATTTCCAAAGGTTGAAACGAAAAATGAAAAGAAATTTACACATTTATGACGGGCAGTAATAAGTAAATTAACGAAGTGAGGGAGTGAAGGGGGTAGAGAGACATGATTGAGTTAGATGTAACATTTCTATTCTTGACAAATGTATTTTTTTATTTTTATTCGTTAATTATTTTTATTTCAATCATTACCCCTGATTTACATTGAGCTCTCTGGATTTTATCCTCCTTGGGTCTACCCATACGGATTACCTAGTTTTTCGTAAACTAAATATATATATATATATATATATATATATATATATATATATATATATATATATATATATATAATTCTCTTTTCTTTATGAGCATGGCTTCATATTTGTCTGCGTGTGCGTGTGAGAAAGCAAAAGACAGAGAAAGAGAGTGAGCGATGGCATGCAGGAATTGGTTATCGAAATTCCAGGCTAATGCATAACAATTTTATACTTAGAACATCATGAAAAAAAATATGATCTGTGTGGTCAATATGTCTGACTTCAGGGCAGTTTAAAAGCCCTGCCACATTATCTGAGTGTAGATGACATCCGCTTCTGGTCAAACGTTGCTAAGATACCCGTTAATATACCCGGCAATAAGAACACTGTTTCCGGCAATCGGCTGTGAGAAAGTCGCTACACTTCCGGTTTTTTTCACCTGGCAAGACTTCCAGATCTATGATGGATGGTGTCGATGATTGAGAGATTTCATACATGCAGAAATGGAATATGTATTGCGAACGAGACTGTCATAACGTTTAACAAACGTTTGAAACGGATATATATATATATATATGTATATATATATATATATATATATATATATATATATATATATATATATATATTGTCTGTCGTATTCAATGAAATGTGCATGAAAGAAGGATTGGTGCCTAAATATACAAATTTTAAATTGCATGACATGGCAGCCAAAAGGAGAATAAAAAACTAAATAAAAGCACCTTGTCTGTCGTATTCAATGAAATGTGCATGAAAGAAGGATTGCAGCTTAAATACACAAATATATATATATATATATATATCTGTTTCATATATATATATATATATCTGTTTCATATATATATATATATATATATATATATATCTGTTTCATATATATATATATATATATATATCTGTTTCATATATATATATATCTGTTTCATATATATATATATATATCTGTTTCATGTATATATATATATATATATATATATCTGTTTCATGTATATATATATATATATATATCTGTTTCATGTATATATATATATATATATATATATATCTGTTTCTTGTATATATATATATATATATCTGTTTCATGTATATATATATATATATATATATCTGTTTCATGTATATATATATATACATATATATATATATCTGTTTCATATATATATATATATATATATATATATATATATATATATATATATATACGCACACACAGAAGGTCGGCCAAAAGTAAGCTTACGAGTTGTTTCACTATTTGTTTCACAACCAGAGTTAACTACGCCGAACTGTTTTTTCAGCAAGATGGAGCACCATCACCTCTCCATCATGCTTAAGTGACTACTTTAACAAAACCTTTCCAAGGCGTTTATTCGGAAGTAGAAGAAGCATTGAATGCCCACCTCGTCCATCTGACCTAACGGAAATTGATCCCTTTTTGGGGGAACGGTGTAGTAAAGAACAAGGTTTATGATAGGAATCCGAACGCTGTGGACGAATTAAAAGAGTACCTCTGATATCAGGGTTTGTGTCGGGCCGTTTCTCATCGTGTGCTGGAAAGGTTTGAAGAATGGTGCTATGCTGAAGAAGGAGATTTTGAGCTCTTAAGAGATTAAACAGTGATAAAAAATGTAAAATAAATGTACATAATTTTGAACAAATATGATTGCAACAAATAAATAAAAATGCAATAAAATATTTAAAAAATATGTAAAGTACATACCTACTTCGATTAATCCTACTTTTGGCCCACTCTATATCAGCAAGAACATAATATATATATTCAAGTGTAACGTCAATCGACATCTCCAGTTGCGTTGATCTATCCTCTATTCTTCGCCACACCCTTTCCTCTAACACTCCTATCTGCTCTCGCTCCAAATCCTCTGAAACCCCTTGCGTGCTAGTGGCTTCCAGTCTTGCCTGGGGTGAAACGCTTAATACATACATACACATATATATATATATATATATATATATATATATATATATATATACATATATATAGGGTGTCCATATAGTTCGTATGCACTTTAAAAAAATTATAACTTTATTTGTAATTGCGATCGAAATAATCTGTAAAATTGTTATAAAGTTTAATGTACCTAGTTTTAAGTTTAGCTAAAATAACTAATGTGATTTCAGGCATTACTGTAAATCACTTGGCAAATGTTTTCCGTGAACTGCAAAATCTTATTACCCTTTGTAATGCTAATGATGGAAGACATGTGGAAACCTAAATCAAATTTCAATAAAACCTTAAAAAAATATAGATTTACTTCTTTCTAATCCTTTTTACAAATTATATCTGTCGCAAATACAAATAAAGTTATAACATCTTTAAAGTGCACGCGAACTTTATGGACACCCTGTATATATAAGAAAAGGCTAAAATGCCAACCAACCTCACAAACAAGGTTTCGATCATGAGATCTCCTCAGGCAAGTGGAAGGATCCTTCTTGATTGTTGAGACCTAACGGTCGAAATCCTGGTTGCGAAGTTGGTTGGCGTTTTAGATTTTTCTTATATATACAGGGTGTCCATAATGTTCGTGTGCACTTTAAAAAAATTATAACTTTATATGTATATATATATATTAAGTTAGTTGGCATTTTATCCTTTTCTTAAATATCTTTGCTGTACATATTCGATTTTGAAATTTTTATTGAGCACTTTTTTGTTGTCCATACGTTTTAGTCGCGACTGTTTTCAGTCATCTTTTTACATTTCCATACGTATACATATATATACATATATATATATATATATATATATATATATATATATATATATACCCTTGTACAAATTATTTGAAACAAGACGCCGGTTTATATTACTTTGATTTGCTCAGTGGTGAGGGTTGCCAGCGTGTTCGTACAGCGTTACAATTTTCTTTGGGTAACGTCCATCGCAGACAATGGTCATAGGACAACCAATCGACATTGAAGACGACAGTATCTGGATGTGATAAAAATCTGATGCAATCACGGATGACGCAATATTTTCAAGGACAAACAAATGTCATCATTCGCCTCGAAAATAGATTCATATTATTGCACACAAAATTACATAATCTAAGGAAAAATATAGAAATCTCTTACACCCTCCTACTCCAGTTGGTCTAAAACTAACCGTATGTTGAATGAAAGGAAAGTAAACTGGTTGTTTCAATTAATAGAGAAGCAGATAAAATGAAAAATTCTTTTAAACAATGTTTCATCGACTTGATGTTTGTTAGTTTCGGCTTTTTTTCTTAGAATGAAAGTCAAAATTGTATTTAAAGAAAATATGTTAGGATATTTGCGCCTGAACTATAAATTAAATTATCCAATCAGATCCAGCCACGAGAGACAAAAATCTATATACTTTCTTTTAGTTTACAGACTTAAGCAACAAGGCTTATCTAATGTACACGTCTTAAGACTGGTTATGTAAGTATTATATTTTTATGTATGATTCATCATTTCATTACAGATATTATCTAGATACATGTTGTGATGTCGTCTTTGTTCAAAATAGCTCCAGAATTGGGAAAGCCGTATATAGAGTGAGTGTCGAAGGAAGCGAATAATATGTAAAGGAAACAAAGAAGACGTTTATTAAATATTCATTCATAGAAAAATTAAGAAAGGAGTCAATTAAATCTTCCTCAATTCCTACCCGCCTTATTTATAGTGATTAGCTTAGATGTGGCACAAGGCCGAATGTAAAGGTCATCCAGTGAGGATCGAACTCAATACTCAGTCTTATTTATCAGTATGATAAGTCTGTAGGGGCGCAGCATAAATTTGGTTATTTCTCTCTCTGGAGAATAAGCTGATTCAAGGCCACCTCCAGATGTACTTTCAAAATAAAACCTGTTTCCCTATTATTTAATTTATGAAGATCGAAAACTCTTGATCTTAGGCAAGAAATGAGGAAAATAATAACAACACATTCGATTTGTGACATGAAACAAAGGTAATATATATTCAACAAATATTTACATTTAGGTTGAGTTGCATGCGAAAATGGTTAGTATTGAATAAGTTGCCTCCCATTAGCCGTGGAAATTTAAATGTCAAATGATTGTATATTAATAGATTAATTTTCTCGGTGCCAACTGTTGGTTGACAAAATCTTAGTAAGAAAGTGAGTTGGCCAAAGGTTTGTCTTGAATAGATTCATGTCTGTCCCTTGAGTGATTTGGCCGCAACTGAAGTGAGTTGGACGAAAGTTCATCACGTCTGTCCTTTGAGTAATAGGGCCGCAACTGAAGTGAGATGTCGCGGGAAAATGTTTATATAGGAGTTCGAACAACCTTGTATTTTGGCGGTAAAAAAGATTAAAACTCACCTTTGTTCTGATTGGCTGGATCTACCCAATCAGTGAATATTTAACATATTACAAATCACATACGTTTATTATGTATACACTTAATCTAACATATATGAGCATATGTGAGGATGTGTGTGTGTGTGTGTGTGTGTGTGTGTGTGTGTGTGTGTGTGTGTGTGCGTGAGTGTGTACGTACAATTCCACAAGTCCATTGACACAGTAGTAGGAAAGAGCAGTCCTACTCTATAACAACGTAAATTTTATTTCCGATGTTATATTTGGTTGATGATCAGGCGTTGTTTTAGACGAGTTGTTTGTGAATGAAAATTGCTGTTTTGTTTACATTTTTTAATAAAAAATATTATTTTATTTTCAGGTTATCAAATGCGTGTCGATAATCATACACATTTGAAAATGTTATCGCTGAACTGTTTCGTTTCTCTTTTCATAATATATATTGTTTAAAACGCCTGATAATTATGCACCAGCACCAATAATTATATGTTGCTAACCCCACCTATCAATCTTGTATAAATGTTGTTAGGGTGGTAACTGAGCGGCTATAATAGTCGATCTGTATTTTTGCAATCAAGCTAGAAGCGGACCCGTCCGTTGTGTTAGAAAACAGTTTCTTTTAATGTCACATTCTTTCTAGAGATAACAGATTATTACTCTCCACAGATTCCCCATCTTGATAATTTCTGAATTGCCAGACCTTTCTTCGGGATTTTGGAATTGTTTTCTTCTACGGTTTGGAATTCAGGTTTCATTCTATTAGACTGGTTGCAACACAAGTTTACAGATCAGAGTCAGTCTTGTTATTAAGCGTTTAGCTGAAAACAGAAGAGACGGATTTATTCATTCCCCGCAGGAGTTTGTGCGAAAGTAAAACAACACGCTGCGCAGGATTTGAACTCGTTACCTCGGTCCCACTTTCCACGCTGATCAGGATGTTCCCCAGGTTCCTTACAAAAAAACATATCTCGGATTTTTGACAGAGTCCTTTTTTTTTCATATCCATAACTTCATAGATTCAAACTATTTTCCATGATTACTTGACTCCTTCTCCACATGTGTATTTATCTTAAAAGAACGATTCCGATTTTGGCAATCAACAGAAATTTACTCAGCGTGAAACAAGTGATTTCTTGAGCGCAACCTAAGAATCCACTGCGTATGGGTAAAATCCCCACTGTGCCGCCTTGACTAATTGCAAAAAAAATCAGCTGATCTTGTGGGAGATGAATTATCTCAAGACTACAGCCCCTGTAACGACTTAGTGGCCATTATGGATAGGACTTGCCCAGACATATAAAAGCAATTCTTCTATATAAAATAAACATTCAATTGAATTTTTGATACATTATTATTTTTATTATTATAAATATTATTTTTAGTCGGTCCATGTATTCACGTTTCTATCCTTATTTCATAAAAGAAAAACGTGTAAAGCGAATCAAATATATATATACACTAAATTAATGTTCATAGTAATATATATATATATATATATATATATATATATATATATATATATATATATATATATATAAAGAGAAAGAACAGTAAGATATATAAATCGGTGTCCTTATTAATTATTTTTATTTTTACAAAACAGAGCTCAATGCAAATCTGCATAGTATGAATATTATAAATTTTCTAATTAAAAATATGGTCCCATCGCTACACAGGAATTATTATGTTTCAAAATCAGAAGGTAAACACTTCAAATTCGATTATAAAATTAAATTAAAGTACCTAGTCCTGTTTCATTTTCAAGCGAATTTTGGAATAAATTGTTTTGAAATTTACTGAGTTTTAAAAGCACATGCATTCATAATATTAGTTTCTACGAATAAGGGGAAATCCAATCATTTTAATAAGGGGCGGTAGGGTATTCATTTTCACTGACAACTATTGTATCAAAATATGAGTTACTTTCGAAAATAAGTTAAAGTAGTGGCGCCTTTTTCAATGAATGATGACATCCGTTCAACGCATAACGTCTGGTCTTTATCAACGACAAAATGTTTTTCGGCACTTTTGTTTCGCCGTTATATTTGTACTTGCATACATAAAGATTTTCTCTAAAATGATTGTATATTGAACTACAATTTGAAATATAATAAAATATTTACAATTTTAAATATAATATTTAAAATTGTAGTTCAAAAAGACAAAAACAACTTTCTAACTACAAAATTGCATTCATGTTTCGATGCGGCTGCATCTAGATTGGTTATGAGCAAATTCTGTTTACAATCAAGCCGTTTATGGGAGAAAAAAACAAGAATTCATTTTTGTAGTGAGTAAGTGTTTTTTTTTTAGTATGTAAAAATTATAATAAATATATTACTATGGATTTTGTTTTGTCTTCATATATATATATATATATATATATATATATATATATATATATATATATATATATATATATATATATATATGTACGAAATCGAATCGAAAGTATTGGGGCTGTCTTTATGATATCGATGCTAAAGTACGCATAGTGAAGAAGTATGTCATAGATTCACTTTGAGCTCTGTAGAAAATAAACCTTGTCGTTAAATTCCATTGTTTATGGCACTGCTTGGAAGGAAAGTGTGCAGAGTGTGATCGTCTCACCACATCACAGAGATTCTATTCAGTGACCATGGTTTTTGTAGTAAATTTTGGTGTAGTGAATCATTCCCCCATGGCCGACAACCACGATATTCCCCAGATCCTGCCCTTTTACCTCTTCAAAAATCAATTCCTTCTTGAAAGAAACACGATTTCCAGACGTCGTGTGGCAGAACGGAGAGGGAGATGAATTTTGTTCTAGCCTACAGCTCATATAACGATTGATGGTAGTGGATATTATGGATAGGAATAGTCCCGGCATATAAACACAATTGTTCTATAGAGAAACAATATACAGCATATACAGCATCTCATACAGAGAAACAATATACAACGTATACAACATCTTCTACAGAGAAACAATATACAACATATACAACATCTTCTACAGAGAAACAATATACTACATATACAACACTTGTAGAAAAATGAACGATCCGCATTCGTAAAGTAAGACATGTGGTGTCAGAAGAGGGGGAGATGCGTCCTCGTTGTCTGCCAACGTCCTGGATGTGAAGAGAGAACAAATGTTACTTGTCCCCGACTGAGACAGCCATGACTGGACGGTTTTGTGTCCAGTCCGTATCTCCAATACATGAACGTTCCAGCAAAGCCTAAAACCCTTTTGCTGCTCTGTGTGTCTTTTGTGCTAAAATGAGTTCCTGTGTGTTAACACACTAAACCGATTTCCCATAGACAAAATGACGTATATAACTTTTGTCATAGCAGATATTTAATCCTTCAGTCAGTGATGTCCCATGCGTGATAAACGTTTAGGCGATCATGTATTTTTCGATACATGACTATAGAGGCAGATTTTTTCCCGCAGTAGAATGCTATTTCTTTCTGCGGTAGACCAGTTGCCATCCAAGTCTATAGAACCCGTTCTGTCTTACTATTTACCCGTAGCTAGGGGGAGAAGAGGATTCATACTTTTCTTAAGGGTATTAGCACGTAAGTGATTTTCAGTCACTTATGTGTCATGCGTGATACACGCTTAGGCGATCATGTATCTTTCGATTCATGACTGACGAAGCAGATTTTTTCCGCAGTAGGTTGCCATTTCTTTCTGCTGTAGACCAATTGCCATCCAAGCCTATAGAACTTGGTCTGTCCTGCTATTTACCCATAGCTGGAGGAAGAAGAAGAGGGTTCACACCTTTCCCAAGGTTATTAGCACGTAAGTGAATGTAATGGATTTGACTAGAATTCGAACTCGGCCCTCCAATTCCTCAATGCGAGTCGATATCCATTACTCCATAAACATTTCTTAGTCCTATAAATTCAAATAAGTGCAGCTAGGAACCACCATGACACATACACCAAGGCGATGTATTTTCATTCTCTTGCTATTTCATTTGTAAGTAAAGAACTTTCATTCAGGCAGCTTCTTTCCGAGAACCGGTACTTTGATCAAGAACTTAACTTTCCTCTATGGTACTTAGAATTTATAAATGTAAGCGCAGTACTAGATTGGCGGTGAGGTCTCATCATTTTACAGGTGAAATGGCTAAATGTAACCGAAATTTCTGTGCTCACAGTTTCCCTTGTGGAACTCTCTTCCGGCTCCATTCTTCTCTTTCAACTTTGATGTTTGAAAATTTACATGCAATGTCAATCGTTATCTTTTGTTTTCTTAATTGCTGTTCTTTTATTGCTTTCTCACCTTATTAGTATAGTTTTATCGTATTCACTAACACTCAATAACTGTTTGCGTCTTAGTGGTTTCATTACCTTGCTTGGGGTGAAATGATTTTTAAAAAATAGGCTGTTTCTGCCATGACTTAAATTTTAACCTTTTCAATCTAGGTGAAACTTTATCTATCCAAGCTAACCTCAAAAGATATACTTAATTTCTCCATGCAACCTTCTAACTAGAGTGTCTTTTTCACCTTGTATTGGTTGAATATTTAGTTTAAAAAAACGAAGTATTTTTTTGTTACAGTTTCAAGTTGAGAATGGTCAATGCTTTTTTTATTAACATCGCCGTTCGCCTTCTTTTCTCCGAGAAATAGCTCATGAGCTTAAATGCATTATTCAAGTGGTTAGAATTATTTCTCTAATATTCAAGTAGTTATCAGTATTTCTTTACTATTCAAGTGGTTATAATTATTTCTCTAATATTCAAGTGGTTAGAATTATTTCTCTAATACTGCTAATTCGTTCACGTCCTTTTTCGGTTTTCTTCCATGCTATCATTTGTATTTGGGATCAATTAAAATTTCCGAATCATCGCTGTACGTGTTTGGATATACTGAAATTCTAGAAGATTATGCACATGCAAGTAATTCTTCGTCTTCTTCTATCTACCCTGTCCTTTCAGGACATGGACGATCTTAGCTCTCTGAATCTTCCATTGTCTTGTGACCATCTGAAGTGTTCCGTATTTTATCTAGCTTAACACGACCCTTCCCCCGTTCAGCCACCCATTCATACAAGCACGTCAGGGAAGCGGCTGGCTTCAATCCTCTTCCTCTCCGAAACTTAATAAACCCCGTGAAGTTTTACAAGTCCTATATCCTCAGTGTGTTTTTGAATTGAAGCATTCCTGGAACTCCCTTTTTGGATAGCGAGCAGCTGCATCGTCACATTCTCTTGGATTTCTTGGTCTTAGAATCCCGTTATTTTCAAGAAGGAATTTATTTTTGAAGAAGTAAAATGACAATAGGGGCAGGGTCTGGGGAATATGGTGCTTCCCTGACATTTATTTTTTACTACAGCAAAAGCTGCAACAAAATACATGGTCACTGATGGAATCTCTGTGATATGGTCAGACGATCAGCACATTTTCCTTCCAAGCTCTGCAATAAAAAATGGAAATTCGCCACATCGTATAATTTCGACAGAGTTCAAGGTGAATCTGTGACAACATTCTTCATTATGCGTCCTTTAGCATAACAACAGCATCTATAGGTTTTATCTGACTTCGTATATATATATATATATATATATATATATATATATATATATATATATATATATATATAGTGTAAGTTAATGAAGGGTTTGGTAATTCGTGTGAATAATTCCAAAGAGGATGAGATCAAGTGAGCTCAATATAAAACCTGAAAAATTATTAAGTAAATAATTAAGAAATGCACAACATTAATTTTCCATGACTATATTTATTTCTACAGGAAATATATTTTCCCTGGATCATCAGGTCACACACACACACACACACACACACACACACACACACACACACACACACACACACACACACACACACACACACACACGCACACATACACACACATATATATATATATATATATATATATATATATATATATATATATATATATATATATATATATATATGAATATAGGTAACTATACTCGTGTCGAAAAACCTTCGAATTCTTGATTTAACAATAGCCAAATCAATCTCGAAGGGAAAAAAAGGTTTTTAAAAAAGAAAGAGCCAGGAACATGAAAGTCTGTCGAAAATCATCGCACAGATACAGGTTCAAGGCCCAAAGAAAAAAAACCGATACGAGTAAACAACAAACTAAAGAGCTCGATACAAACGTAGAGCAAACCTAGTCAAACCTAATGAGCCAGACAAACCTACCAAGGTTTCACTTAGGCAGATCGTCAGTGTCAGCTAGGACCCTGAGGATCTGCCTAAGTGAAAACTTGATAGGTTTGTCTGGTTCATTATATATATATATATATATATATATATATATATATATATATATATATATATATATATATATATATGATAGAAATTAGGAGGATTTGAGATAATTCTAATTACGTCATTCATCGAGTCTGGAAGAAACCTCAACAGAATGCAGAAAGCACTGGATGTCCTATATTTGGGACTCATCAGCAGTGCGCATCCACTACCGAGAATTGAAAACTGGACAGTTACGTTATCAGGCAAACGTCATACCAACTGTCCCAACGGGCCTCGGTGACAGAGGTAGCCGGTTCAAGCAACGATATGCAAGTGATAGATATCCCTTGTATATCCTTGCTTGAACCGGCTTCTAATGTTCTGGATGGAGCGGCTAGGGGATAGTATTCGAGAAAGGGGTGGGGGCACAGTCCTATGGGTAAAACCGTAACTCAGATGAGTTCCACCACGGAATATGTGATCGAGCGGCGTTATATCGAGTCTAATTCGCTACCATTTCGTCACCGAGGCCCGTTGAAACAGTTGGTATGACGTTTGCCTGATTACGTAACTGTCCGGGTTTCAATTCTCAGTAGTGGATGCTGACGAGTCCCAAACGTAGGACGAATAATATATATATATATATATATATATATATATATACATACATATATATATATCGATAGAGATATTTTAGTTGATAACACAATACTCACAGAGTAAAAAGAACCGTCAGATATTACAGGCCATCTACATTGAAGCAACAGATGACATTGCATCTAGAAATATAGTTCTGTTAAGATTTTGGTCTTTCACATGGTACGATGTCATAGAATCGCATCATGAATTAACGACCTGCATCTGCTGTTCTCTGACCGTTATCCTCACGTAGCAATTTTCTATGTCAACGTAACAGAATGTCATTTTTGGTGGTGAATATCTTTGTTTAAATGTCCGTATAACCAATCTGGAGATGGTTCATGTGAGCCATAATCTTAGAGCAGCTTAATAAAAAAAATATCCAATTTTTGTCTTTATATTCACCCAAAATTAAAGCAACCATACGAAGTTTCGAACGTCTCATGATCAAACATAACAGACATTCATTGTCTGTTATATCGTCGTCATCCGTCCGTCTCGAGAGACGATGGAGTAGCGGTGCGCTACGAACCTGGGCGGGATATATATGGAGAACTAGGGCTGTCCGGACGTCTAGTTCCCCATCTCGGCCTTGCTACCAGAGTCTAAAGGAGAGGATAAACCAATACAGGTACCAACGCGGCTGCAGGAGTTGCCGGAAGGTAGCACAAAGTGCCTTAGGGGATCCACTCCGGGTTTGAATTCAGAGTTGTCCTTCTCCTAGACCAGTTGCCATCCAAGGCTATAGAACCCAGTCTGTCCTGCTATTTACCCATAGCTGGAGGAAGAAGAACAGGATTCACACCTTTCCCAATATATATATATATATATATATATATATATATATATATATATATATATATATATATATATGTATATATATATATATATATATATATATGTATATATATATATATATGTATATATATATATATATATATATATGTATATATATATATATATATATATATATGTATATATATATATATATGTATATATATATATATACATATATATGTATATATATGTATATATATATATATATATATATGTATATATATATATATATATATATATGTATATATATATATATACATATATATGTATATATATGTATATATATATATATATGTATATATATATATATATGTATATATATATATATATATATATATGTGTGTGTGTGTGTGTGTGTGTGTATACATATACATACATACATACATATATAAACTCTCCCGTCGTTTTTGCCGTATGAGAGTCAAGCAGCTCAGTTCTTTGACACAACAGCCAAACTTCCATATAATGTTGAAGGATTGAAAAGTCGAATATAGATACCTAGTGCACTGTATGCCACAAGTTCATCAAACAACCGTTCACAGGTTTTGATTACAGATCATTCTCCTAGACTGTTCGCCACCATGTCTTCGTACCCAGAATTCTAATTCGACTCTCTGATTCCTCAGTCCGGGTCACTATTCATATATCGACCGTACCTCCTTATATATATTCATTATTTTTATCGAAATTCATTAGCCACCTTGGCCTCATCCACATTTCAATTGCCGGTTGTTTAGAATAACATTCGGGGAATTTTGAACGGGAATTCTAGTTCCGATGTCCACTCTGCATATTAACTGAGATTCCAATCCTTGAGCCGGGTAATCCATACTCAATTGTAAACGAGGAAGTTAATAGGTGTATAGTACGCAATAGGTACAAGACTAGACATCCATTCAAATAAACGTCGGAATGAGTAGAATCTGAAGAAGGCAGCAGGGCACCACGGCCGAAACGTTATCCTCAAAACAACGAACATGAAACATAGAAAAGATAATTAGGCACCCATTAGATTCCCAGAGAAATTTAAATTTAAATTGCCATTATGTAAATATGTCAGACTTCAGTTAAAGAGAAAATGTCCACACACACACACACACACACACACACACACATATATATATATATATATATATATATATATATATATATATATATATATATATATATACACTAGTAGAAAATACAAACATAATAACCTCATCGACGTGTAAAAAGGATAAAAAATAATGGCAACCTTAATAATAAAAAGACAAAGCCAACATTCTTTAATATTAACTACGAAGACGGCCATGAAGACGGCCACAATGTGCCAATTGTGCTGCGAAAAAACGATCCTATAACTCTAGAAACATACACACCACCGATAAACCTAATTAAAAAGCAAAATTACATCATCATTGATAATGCCTAAAACTGTATCCGAAAGTGCTCGGAATTACTGAGCATTTGAAGAGTTTCTACACACTCTCTGTCCAGAAAGGAAAAAAAAAAACGAACGCAAGAAAATGATGCAAAAAACAAAATCACAGTAACTTGTCTGTGGTCTTTAATGAAACATATATAAATGAAGGATTGTTGCATAATACGCACAGACACACACACACATATGTATATATATATATATATATATATATATATAATGTTTGCCACCTTATGCTTTTTTCACGCGCACACACACACACACACACACACACACGCTCGCGCACGCACATACACACCCATATATATATATATATATATAATGTGAAAAAGCATAAAGCTGCAAGCATTTTATTTTTTCAATTTTTGAATGAGATATTTCACATCGGAATCAATATTGTCTCCAAACTGTCCAAAGTTCACATTTTGCTCATGAAACTGTTTCAATATCAAGAAGTATGCGTTTAGTATTATAACGAAGATTTTACTAGCTGCCTCCTGATATTTTTCAAACGCTAGAATGAAAAATGTTCTGAACGCCATGTGTCAATTGGTTAAACGGTGCTTGATCCCCCAGTAATAGCTTCTATGAATATTATTATTATTTTTTATTTACTTTGATATCTAGCGTTTACACATTTATTTCCGGGTTCCCGCCAGGGACCTCAGTTTAGAAATGGCATCATGACACTTTGCACTGCAAAAAAAATAAAAATAATAATAAAAAATTAATAATAAAAATAATTAAATAGATAAAGCCCTTCGTAAAGTGTGGGCTGTACTTGTCAGAACATTTTTTTGTATCTCTTTGAGGCATGGACTTCCAGGGATCCCTTCAATCAGCCTACTGGAATCTTTTCCAACCAGTCCAAGGGCTCCAACTACAACAGAGATTGTTGATGTTCCCATGTGCCACATTTTTGAGATTTCTATTTGAAGGTCCTTGTATTTTGACAGTTTTTCGAATATCTTCAAAGATACATTGCAGTCTGCAGGGACTGACATATCAATAAGGAGGCACTTATTTTGTTTGTGGTCTTTAATAACAATGTCTGGGCGGTTGGCTTTGAGTGTTCTGTCAGTGTGTATTGCGTAGTCCCATAGAATTGTAACAGGTCCTATCTCCGTAATCGGGTCTGGGTGCTGTTCGTACCAGTTTCTTTCAGTTTCCTTCCCGTAGAAGTTGCAAATTTCCCGGTGCAGATATTGGCCCACTCTGTCATGCCGGGTTTTATATTCAGTGGGTGCCAATATCGTGCAACCTGATACAAAATGATCAATGGTTTCTGGATATTTACCACAGAATCTGCATTTTGGGCTAACACAGTATTTTAGTATATGCGCTTGATAATTCCTAGTTAACAAGCATTATTATTATTATTATTATCATCATCATCATCATCATCATCATCATCATCATCATCATCATTATTATTATTATTTCATTGTTGTTATTATTATTATTATTATTATTATTATTATTATTATTATTATTATTATTATTATATTTTTTATTTCTCTTGTAAACACATTTCCTTCCGGGTCCCAACCATAGTCCTAAGGTCAGAGATGGTTTTATGACATTTTCCACTGTTTAATTTTTTTGCAAAAAAAGCATAGAAAAAACCCCCAACTAAGATTACAACATTTTACATAAAGTCCTTCGTCATATGTGAACTGTAGTTGTAATTACAACTGTTTGTATTTCTTAAAGATTAGTCTAACAGGAATTCCTTGAATGAATCTATCGAACCCTTTTCCACTCAATCTGAATGCTGAGATTTCCATTTCAAGGTCCTTGTATTGTTATAGTTTTTTTTTATCTTCAAAGATACATTAGAGTCTGCGGGGACTGCCATGTCAATAAGAAAACACATTCTGTTCTTGTGGTCTTTGATCGCGATGTCTGGGCGATTAGCTTTGATTGTTCTGTCTGTGTGTATTGTAAAGTCCCTTAAAGTTATTACAGGTCCTATCTCTGAAACCAGTTTGTATCTCATCTTCTGGCATCTTATCAATTTGCATTGTTTTTTGTTGTTGATTGGATTATATCTGATTGTACTTTGTCTTATATTTAGTTTTATCTTATCTATTTCTCTATTTGAGTGCCTTTATTTCGCATGATGACCTTCCAATCATTGGCATGCCAATTTGGGCCGAGATAGAGTCCTATTTTAGTTCCTACTATATCTCTCCATATTTGCCATGTCTGATAGGTGATTTACTTTTCTGGATTTTCGAATGGCCGTGAAAAAAGAAGTCAGGACTTTTTTAAAAAATACTTTTCACGATGCAATTTCGTTCGCATTTCTTTTTCTTAATTGATTTGGCATTAAGTCACCAGATTCAATGTTGGAGCTAATCCGCTTTTAGTGACAAGGTTTAACATTGTTGGTGGAAGATTTCGTTTCAGTGACAGACTTTTCAGACCCCACTTCGTTGACTTTGAGGGACGGGGTACTTGTTTACCCGGGTGAAGACAGATCCGGTATGAGTTTTTATTTGTAAACACTGAGTTATATATATATATATATATATATATATATATATATATATATATATATATATATATATATATATATATATATATATATATATATATATTTGCATTTTATCCTTAAGCGCCAAGGGGTAATTTTGTTCCAAGATACCACCATTCGGACAGCTGTCGACCAAAACTAAAGAGCTCGTCCATTCCATGAGATACGGCTATTATTCGGCAGATAACATTATTATTATTATTTTATTTCCTTTGATTTTTGGTATGTAGACATTTCTTTCCGGATCCCGCCAAGAGTCCTAAGGTCAGAAATGGCATCATGACATTTTACATTGAACAATTAAATCACACACACATATTTTACATAGATAAAGCCCTTCTTAAGGTGTGGGCTGTAATCGTGCTAGTAATTTTTTTGGAATTTCTTTAAGGCACGGCCTTCCAGGAATCTCTTCAGTGAGTCTACTGGAATAATCTTTGATATATCCGAGAGCTCCAACTACAACAGGAATTTTTGATGCTCCCATGTACCACATTTTTGAGATTTCTATTTCAAGTGCTTTGTATTTTGATAGCTTTCTGGAGATCTTCAGAGATATATTGCATTCTACAGGGACTGACATATCAATAAAAAGGCACTTTTTTTTTTGCGAAATCTCATTACAATGCGTGTGCGGTTAGTTTGATTGTTGTGTCTGTGTGTATTGTGTAGTACTATAAAATTGTAACAGTTCCTATCTCCGTAACCGGGTCTGAGTGGTGTTCATACCAATTATTATTATTATTATTATTATTATTATTATTATTATTATTATTATTATTTAGAATGCATATTAAACTTTTATAAACAATTTAAAATATTGTATCATGCTGCAAACTATATTTAACTTAATGTGTATATATTTTAAACATACGTCTTAGAATGTTGAATATACTGTCTTAGAATGTTGGATACTGTCTCATATTTTGGTATTATCCTGTAATATCAGTCTTACGGTAAGAGATATATTTGGATTCTTTGTGATATGATTTGATGAACAATATGTGCACGATTGTTCAAGAAGTGACAAGTCAAGCCATGAAAGTTCATTTTTTATTATTGATACCGAAGATGCAAACTTACAAAGGACAGAAGAATTCATAAACAACATTGTTTTTAAACAGAGTGTTTTTGAGGATCTGAATCATATATATATATATATATATATATATATATATATATATATATATATATATATATATATATATATATATATATTTATATATATACACACATACATACATATATATATATACATATATATATATATACATATATATATATATATATATATATATATATATATATATATATATATATATATATATATATGGGTCGAGGGAGAGAGAGAGAGAGAGAGAGAGAGAGAGAGAGATAGAGAAATAAAAGATGAAGAAAGCGAAATATCTAGAGATGTTCGCAGACAGGGAAGCAGAGAGATTAAACAGATCTTCCGAGAGCTAGAAACACCTCAAAGGATTGTAATTTTATCCCTCTGGCCAATCAGGCATCAATAATCAGACTTTAGATTAAATATTAAAATGTCTATTTCTGTATCCCACCTTCAATCTTTGTCTGACTTTATTGTTATCTAGTATATTTATTTTGCTTTTATAGTAATGCCACAAGTTCGCTGAGACTTGGCTGAAGACTTGAACCGCTGTAACGTTGCCAAAATCCTATTTTGTATTGTTATTCGTCATATCAAATCTTTCGAGGAGAAGAAGCAATACTTCAGAGAATAAAAATAATTTAAATATAGACTACCTCCATATCTTCTTTTATGCGGCGTATAACTTCGATGTATGGGCGATGCTAGCTATCCACATCTTCCTATTCTTTGTAACACTTCGCAAATATTGTGTTTTTAAATGTAATAACTCCTATCCATTTACACTATTTACATTATTCGGACTATGGTCCTCATCTTTGCTGCTATACAACGTTTCGGCCCTTCAGTATCTGTCTATATTTCTGAGATGAGGTATTATGTACACTATTTACATTATTCGGACTATTGTCCTCATATTTATGACAACATTCCGGCCTTTCAGTATCAGTCTATATTTCTGAGATGCGGTATTATGTACACTATTTACATCATTCGGACTATAGTCCTCATCTTTGTTGCCATATTTATTACAACGTTTCGACCTTTCAGTATCTGTCTATATTTCTTGGATGACGTATTATGTACACTATTTACATTATTCGGACTATTGTCCTCATCTTTGCTGACATATTTATGACAATGTTTTGGCCTTTCAGTATCTGTCTATTTTTCTGGGATGAGGTATTATGTACACTATTTACATTATTCGGACTATTGTCCTCATCTTTGCTGCCAGATTTATCATAACGTTTCGGCCGTTGCACGCTCCGGCCTACTTCAGGTTGTTGGAATGTCGAACTGAACCCTTTATTTCGCTCACTGGGATATACTCTTCTAGTTCAACGTGCCATGTCTAACGGATGTCAGTTATTAGTTAAGACAATGGAGAACTTGGAGAGTTGAATTAACAGGAGGTAACTGATATTGAAATCAATTAGACATGGAACATGGAACTAGAACAGTCTACTCCAGCGAGCGAAATAAGGGTTTCAGTTCGACATTCCAACCACCTGAAGAAGGCCGGAGCGTACAACGGCCGAAACGTTGTGATAAATATGGCAACAATATGAGGTCAATAGTCCGAATAATGTAAATAGTGTACATAATACCTAATCTCAGAAATATAGACAGATCCTATCGATTTGCAAAACCAAATTTGGCACATTACATCCTGATTTCTTCTGTTCCTGCTGTATTGAATATGTTCGGTTGTATCGCTGGTCTAAACTGCATATGGCTTGCCCAAGCTGGTCAGAGTTCGTCTAAGCTATTCAGAGCCGTGACACGGCCAGCGTAAATGATACTTACATGGCACCACCCTGTAATCCGTATGGATAATCCCAAGGAGGTTGCAATCCAGAGAGCTCAATTTTTAAATCAGAGCGAATAATTTAATTTAAAGAAAACCAGACAACTCTAAGGGTCCATTGTTATAATTTATTTCACCAGAGAGTTTCTTTTTCCCTGGATCATCAGACCTCACTTCCAAGGATGAAAAAATTGAATTTAAACTTACACTTACACGAGTGTAGTATTAGCCGATGTAAAGTGATATAGAGAGTGGTGAGAGATAGTGCGACAGATATGGTCGAAATTAGAGATGGTAATGTTTTTAAATTTATTTTTATTACAATACTTAATAGAGAGGAAGTGGGTAAGGATCAAACATTGACCTATTTAATAGGAACTCACCGGAAAAGATATAAAGAGAGTAAAAAAAAGGAACCGGGGAAGTAATGATGTAAAAAGTAAGAGATGGACTTAGGGTTTAGAAGGAAAGAGATGGGGATAAATAATTTGGAGAGGAAAATTAAGAGAATTAACGTATGTGGGCATATCGCTGCGAAACTAGAAAAACACAGATTTATATATTAAAAAAAAAGATTAAACGTTTGATACTAATTTAAGTTTTTAAATCCTCCAAAATTAACTAGGAATTTAATATAACTTGAATATTATATCAATAAACAAAATATAAAATATTCCTAATATTAATATTTTTTATATTGCGAGTAATTGTTAAGGAATAATATTTCTTAGTTAAAGTTTAATTCGCCAATTTAATTTGAAACTATTTCGAGATGAGTAATATTTCTTAATTAAAGTCTAACTTTTCAAATCTAATTTGAAACTATTTCAACCTTCTTTTAAGATTAGCTTAATGTTTTATAGTATTTTAAGTATTTAAATTTACCACAAAATAAATTCGGATTAAAAATTTTAGAAAAATAAAAAAAATAAAAGAAATCCTAATTTTAATATTATTAATATTGTGAATAACGGTTAAGGAGTACTATTTCATAATTAAAATCTAAGTTATCATTTTAATTTGAAACTATTTCGAGATGAGTAATATTTCTAAGTCTTCAAATCTAATTTGAAACTATTTCAAGATGAAGTAAGATTTGATGGTAATAATAAAAAAATTCTCCGTCTTTATACTTAAAAAATGTATATATAACCAGACGTGTGTATATATATATAAATATCCACACACATACCCCCCATATATATATATATATATATATATATATATATATATATATATATATATATATATATATATATATATATATATATATAATGCATAAACATACATATGCGTACATACATAAGTCATACATATATTCATACACACTACTTATAAAATTTACGTAAATATATATACTCACATAAACCTGCATACATATGCAACTATACATACAACAACATACACATGTATTGATACACACACATATACATATATAACCTTACATATCCACAGACACAAACACACACACACACACACACATACATACACATATATATATTAAAGATAGTAAAATCGACCTTGCTAACCAGACGCTGCTCTGTGGCCGAAAGGTTAAGGCACATCACGCGAAATGATGGTTCCGTATAGGATACAGGTTCGACTCCTGTCGGAGAGCGAAAACTTTCTATGAAAATTTCTCGGACATTCAGGCCGGTAAATGTTATTTAATACTGTTTATTATAAAACAGAGCATTTGCTTAAATACTTGTATCTATAAAAAGAACGTTAAACATAATATAAATGTCTTTAAATAAATATATATATATATATGCATTCACCTACACATTTACACTTGCATCCATATGTATATTTAAATTTTCTTTTAAGATTTGGTTAATGTTTGATAGTAATTTAATTATTTAAATTCACCACAAATTAAATTCGTATTAAAAATAAAAAATATTTTTAAAAATCCTAATTTTAATATTATTAATATTGTGAATAAAGGAGTAATATTTCATAATTAAAATCTAAGTGATCATTTTAATTTGAAACTATTTCGAGATGAGTAATATTTCTAAGTCTTCAAATCTGATTTAAAACTATTTTCAAGATGAAGTAAGATTAGAAGGTAATAATCAAAAGATTTATTGTTTTTATATTTAATCTATATATATATATAAATATTTAATCTACATATATATATAAATTAAATTCAAAGGCTTTGGCTTCCATTTTTGAAACATGGTTATCACTGTGTAGCGAAAACTAACATATTTTAAATCAATTAATTTATAATATTAATGCTCTGTAAATTTACATTGAGCACTATTGTGTAAAAATAAAAATATCTATAAGAACACCGGATTTTATCTTACTGGTCTTTCTTTTATATATATATATATATATATATATATATATATATATATATATATATATATATATATATATATATGTATATAATATAATAATATTTTTAGTTTTTAAAAATATGATTCCTCCGCTACATAAGAGTTCTCATGTTTCAAAAGCGAGAGCCGAGACCCCTAACATAATTTTTTAAGTTATGAAGAGTTAAGGCGTCTGGACCCGCTTCCTTGTCAAGCGAGAATTTGGGAATAAGCTATCTTTTGGTTAGCTGGTGTTTATAACTATGGTATCATTGGAACATTTGTTGCTATGGAAACGGCTAGTTTCGGCCGTTGAAGTTTGGTGGTTTAAGGGGCTAAGAATTAAGAATTCATTTTTATCTACAGGCCAGTCCCTTTCTAAAGAAGCGTATCAAGTTACAATGTCCAGAGTGTTTTTGGCTTATGCTAGTCAGACGGCGTCTTTTTTATTTATGGGTTTGCCTTGAGTCGTTGAGAGACTAGAAGGTTATGTTTCATTATTATCTATTTGATCTGTTTGTTTATTTGTTTATTTACATGGCTTTTTTTATCAAAGGGTTTTTCTCAATAATTATTGGGCTGAGTTTTTTAAGGCTTTTAAATTATGGATTTAATTTGTTTAAATCTATTTATTAATTATTTAATGCGAAAATCATTTGATGACGACAGAACACCGTTAACTCATGTCTATGGTTTAGTAACTTTTCACTATTTAGACATCTAATTATGTGCAGTTTTTCGTGTAGGCACAGAGGGCATGGGTCATCCCAGGTTTTACATGTTCTAGTTCTATTTATTATTTTCCATTTTACTTTCGGTGTTTTGTTCGTTTCCTTTAAATGCCAGTAGTATTGAGATAGAGATGTCTGACTTCTATTTTGGATGTTGTTGAAGGAGCTTTTGTGTTGTCTCCATCTAATTTTAAAATTATTCTTAGTTGACCCTATGTATAATTTTTCAGTATTAGGATTCTCCGTAGATGAGATGGTACATTGGTATACCACGGATTTAGTAAGGCATCTGTTTTCTAACGGGCAGTCATTTGGGTTTCTACAATCACATGTTTTTTCATTTTTTCTGTCTAGTTGCAGTTTAGGAGTTTTATTGGCACTGTTTTGGCATGGGTGTTTTCCTAAGATTTTACTATTATGCCTTTTTATTATTCTTTCTAGGTTTTCAGTGCAGCTGTAACTTAACTTTAGGCTATTCTTATTAAAGATTTGGCTTAGTTTGCTATTTTTGGGGAAGTGTTTACCTATTAAAGCTAGGAACTTATGGCCAAGTTTAGTGCTGACCATTTGGTTGAACGGAGGTGTATACCATATGACATTTCTTTTCCTATTCTTCTTACTATTAGTGCTATTGTTTGTATAGCTTATTTCAGCGTTTCTGTATCCGCTATTTTTCAAGGCCGTGTTATAAAACTTACTATGAGCTTGGAATATTTCCTTATTTGCAGAGTTCATGCTTATTCTTTTCTCTACTGATGTGGGTATGTGCTTAATTATAGATGGGGGGTGGTTTGACTTAGGGTGTACATACAGGGGGTTGGTATTAGGTTTTCTGTAGGGTGTGTAATTTTTGTTTACTAAGTCTAGAGTTAAGTCGAGGAAGTTTACCCTTTTTAATTTGGTGTTTACTATAGTTTTTAGATCTATTTTTCCGAATTCACTATAAATTATCTTTCTAATCTTATCTGTTTTGAAATTTGTGGAGCTCCTCACTACCATGAGCCCGTCGTCTCGGTACAGCCCGATGTCTTCAATGTCTAATTCTCTGTGCGCTGTTAAGTTGTACAATATAAACAGGCCGACAAGGTCCGAAGATTCTGCAGATATATGTATATATATATATATATATATATGTATATATATATATATATATATATATATATATATATATATATATATATATGTATATATATATATATATATATATATGTATATATATATATATATATATATATGTATATATATATATATATATAAACAAACATCCACGCATATATACATACATATGCATACATATACATATATTCATACAAACCACATACATATATTTAAGTAAATATATATATATACATATACTCATATACTCGTATACATATACAGATACATATACAACCACTTACATATGTGTCGATGCACATAATATACATGCATAACGTTACATATACATACATATATACATATATACCTACATATATAGCATCCATATATATATACATATATACACATTTACTAAATATGAAGACTAATGAGTATATCTTTACCTGTTAAACATTTTGTGTTTAATATAAAGGTGAAATGAAAATATCCCTCGATTATATTAGAAAGAGATTATATCAGAAAAAAATAACAAGGATCAACAACGATGAAAGAGAAGAAGTTAATGATTTATATTACATAGAAATGTTTTGAAACAAAACATAGCGAAACTCTGAGTTGATCTCCGATAAGTTTCGGGAACGTCCATTACATTTAATACAATATATATTATACATAAAGGGTACAACACGTGAGGAGAAGAGACAGAAATCAATTCACTATTATGGGATCATCAGCATCCATGGAAATATGTTCTTTCCCTCTATTTTTATTCGACCTTTCTCTCTTTCTTTCCATTAACTCTAGGTTCTGAAAGAGACAGCCTTCGGCAATTCGATTTTTAAAAAGAAATATACATCTTACGAGGATGACGATGATGCCGACATTTTTTTTTTTTAAATTTAAGAAAATCGCCCTTTTAAATTAATTCCTGATATTTTTGAAATGTGAAAGAAAATAACGTTTTGTTTACTGGACAAGTGATTAAATTTTTTGTTACTTGTTTACATTTTAAAAAAAAAAAAATTATTGTTATTTTTATTTTTTGAAAACAATTACAACGCATTATGTAAAAAAAAAATCTAACCATTTCAGTAATTAAGCTAAAAATGAAACCTCTGTTGACAACTTTATTGACAAAAAAAAACAAAAAAAAACAAACTCTGTTCGACTTCTGATACGTTAATTATATAACTTTCACGCATATCAGTAAGAGTTATTATTAATTGTATTATTTATGACATCTACTAATGTTGAAACTTGACTAATGCATGGAATACTAATGCAACACAAAATGTACTTAGAACAAAATGTATTGAAACAAGAAAGTGTACACAATATTTACATATAGTCTTTTGTATGTTCCTGGGAAGAACGTTCCTGGAGAATGTGTTGACTGAGTCGCAGTCGGGCAGAGTCTCTGGTTGAATCTCCTGATTCCTCTCCTCTCTTCCCGGTACCAACCATATTTATATGGTCGGTACTCCACTATCCAAATTTGGTGGATCCTACCACAACAACTAATGTACCCGTACCATCAAAAATGGCGGCATTTCTTAGTAAGTTTTAATAGTGAGATGCAATGAAACAACAGTTTGGAAATAATATATACAAAATTGCTTTCTATTATCCAACAGAGAGAAGCCTCCCCACCTCTCACTAGAATGCCTGATGCTCACCTCCACGAGATCACCTCTTTGTGACAGATTGGTCTCACATTGTCCTCTGACCTGAGATGGAACAAAAACATTGAATCAATAGCGTCATCGACCGCAAGGAAAGTTAATTCTCTGTGACGTGCCAGAAAGTTTTTTTCTCGCCAGAGTCCATCCATGAAATCTGTAAATCAACCATTCGCCCTTACATGGAATACTGGTGTCATATATGGTCTGCAGCCCCCGCTGTTCGTCTTAAAATCCTCGACAAAATCCAGAGACGGATTATATTATTATATTTCAAAGTTAATATTATTAACTGTTTGTTTGTTTTTATTAATAAGGCTTCCATTATTTTTGAACATGGACATAATATCTTGACCGTGTTTTGAAAATCAAAAAAATGATACATTTTATAAAACATACATATAACAAACTATTTCTAATTCTAACAATTGAAATATAATCCTTGAAAATCGCTAAATGTATAGCCGAAAGCGCTCGGATAAAAAGAACATTCGGACAGTTTTTATATAATTTATCATCTGAAAAGAGAAATATTATTAGTTCGCACAAGAAATTATATAAAAAACTATATAAAAGCACCAGAACAGTCGTTTTTAATGAAATGTGCGTATATATATATATATATATATATATATATATATATATATATATATATATATATATATATATATGTAGATGTGTATATATATATATATATATATATATATATATATATATATATATATATATATATATATATATATATATGAACATAGAATATATATATATATATATATATATAAAAGTGGACATGGAAGTCAGCACTTAGAGGCGACTGACGATTGCTCTTGCATGAAACAGACTGTCGCCTCTAAGTGCTGACTTCCATGTCCACTTTTATATTTACACACGCTCTATCTCTGATATTGAGTACTTTATCCCATAAATATAGCACACTTTAAGACTATATTTCTTCATATATATATATATATATATATATATATATATATATATATATATATATATATATATATATATATATATATATATATTCTATGTTTTATTAGAGAAGGGAGATATTCTGAAACTCCCCTCAGCCATCCAATCATTGATTGTTTTTTACTTTTCCACCGTTCCAAATTTAACATTATAACATACGCAATAGCTTTTATTGATTTCTGAGAGACGTAGTTTGGATAGATGTCTTTTAAATGATGAACCCCTCTTATTCGATTTGATTAATACACGGATTGGCTCCCGGCTATTCTTTTAAGTTGGTATCTTTCACACCTTTCTTTTTTGGCAATTTTCTGCATCGAAGAATATGAAGTAACATCGAAGTGATTTAAAAGATTCTTGGTTGAGACCAGAACCAAACAAAAACGTATTGTCAAAGAACTTACAATAACTCCCTGTAATTATCCTGACACTACCATCAATTTTGAAGGGATCTCTAATTTTTATTTTTTTTATATAAGTCTAAGGCTTTAGTTCTCCACGCGTTTGTTGCCTTCAAAGTGTAACTATTTCGGTGAAGGATAAGAACAAAAAGTATCTACTTTCATCACAGAAATTGCCGGGAAAATCAGTTTGGTCAAACTTACTCGATTTCACTTATCATAATTGACGTTGTTAGTTCAGTTGCTTTCATTTCTTTAGCCAATATTTTTGTTTTAATATTCTTATACTCAGTTTAATTTAGCATCACGAGTTTCTTCAAAAATATATTTGATATTCAGTCCTGCTTTCTTTTTCTAATCTCTGTGTTTTGCTGTCTTAAAGTCACTTTTCTTGTCTTTATCGTGCCAATTGAATTTTCTTATAATCTTGGATATTCAGCGGACAGAAGGGTCTACACATTATTACGAGCCTCTTTCTAATTTTCTTTTTTTTTTTTTACATTAGAATTTATATAAAAATTATCGTCCCAACCAAGAAGAGATTCCTGATATAAATACTGCTAAATTTGGGGATTTTTCAGTTTTTCGGAAGTGTATCGTGTACCCACCGTTTCAGAGTTTCCTCCTAAATCTACATACACCAGGAGGCATATACGCGCGCACGCGCACACACACAAACGCACAAGCACACAGACACACACACACGCACATATATAAGTATATATACTGGAAGTAACACGAAGATTGTCCAAATCGTGCAAAAGAAAAATTGTACAATAGTGCTGTGGAGTTATTTGCACAATAGAACTTGTAGTCGAACTAAATGCGTCCTAAATGGGGTAAACGTACAGAAACGTTAGGAACTTGTAATAAAGTGTTACGCAGAGTAATCGAGTTGTGGTCGCTGATAACTTACTCCTCCCTCGACTACCTACTGACTCCTACTTATAATAGGTGGGAGAGTCTATTCTCTAGACAAGGTGTCTTTCACTATAACACCCCCCTCCTAAAAAATTTTACTCCGTAGGATTAAAAAGTTTTAAATTTTTTATTTTTTTTAATTTCTTTTTACAGAAAATAGGAGAAGAATAAAAATTTTTTAAAAAACTTCATTTTTTTAGCAACATCGTAGCGTATCTCCTACGTTTTGGATCCATTCTTAAATGGTCAGTTGCCTTTCTTTTTCTCTTGAATCGGCGTATCTCAGGTAACATCGTTGCTGGCGTTGGAAGATCAAACGTATCAAAAATCACCTTCATAGGTGTTTCTTCAACTGGAGCACTGTCAACCACGCCTGAAGAGCGTTGTCTGATCTGGTTAATGTGCCGTCTGCACGTGAATTTTTCACCTTTCACGAAGTACATCATGTTGCCAATCCGCTTTTCTATTTTTCCACTCTCCCAGAATGATTTATTCTCTTTATATACCTTAAAGTATACTTTTTCACCAGGATTGTATTTCTTAACGTGAATAAATTTTCCTGTACCTGGCTTTGTCTTTTTCGGTAATAATTTGTCGAAAACAGATCTTACCCGACGTGCAAACATCACCTCGGCTGGCAATTGTGACGCTGGTGTTGCGTTATTTGGGGTAAATCTGTATACCTGTAGAAACTTCTGTAGGGCTTCATCTGCAGGTATTTCCCTAGCTTTCTTTAAAGATCTTTTAAGGGTGTCGAAAAATTTTTCCGCTAACCCGTTAGATCTTGGGTGATATGGAGCTGTGGTAATATGTTCGACATTGTATTCCTTACAGAAATCTTTAAATTGTTTCGACGTAAATTGACTTCCGTTGTCCGTCACAATTGTGTCTACAACACCAAACCTTGCGAACAATTCCAGCAGGAAGTTTTTCGTACTTTGCGTCGTCGGATTTCTTATTCTTTGTATTTCAGGCCATTTTGAGAAACTATCCACTACTATGATGTAATGGTATCCATTCAGTGGACCTGCAAATTCCCCAATCAACCTAGACCATCTGTTTTGGGCCAGGGATTAAATTTTACAGATGGTGCCTTTGCAGCCAAAGCACAGCCTTTACAATTTGCTACTGCATTCTCAATGTCCCTGTCCATATTCGGCCAATATACAAAACTTCGTATTAGGTTCTTCATCCTAGTTCTGCCTGGATGACCCGTATGGAAATCCTTTAATATTTCTTTTTGAAGTGTATATGGAATCACCACACGTTCTCTATATAACAATACTGAATCGCAAAGCGAAAACACATTTGTTATGTACTGGTCCCTCTTGGCTATTTTTTCTTTTACTTTTAAGATATATTCGTCCCTGGTGGCTTCTTCTTTTATTTTTTCTAGAGTTACCGGATGTTCCCGAACTGCATTACACACAGTAAATTTCAATTCTTCTTCTGATTCTAGTGAAGCAATTACGGTATCTTCTAATGGTTCACTCCTTTTAGGAATTAACCTGAGAGCCCATCAGCATAGCCAAATTTATTCGATGGTATGTACTCCATGCTGAAATCATAATTTAGCAATATTGTAGCCCATCTTTGTAATCGCTTTGCTGTATGCTTCGGCAAACCTTTTTTCGATCCAAAAATCGAAATTAGAGGCTTATGATCAGTTTGTAGCTTAAAATGTCGACCGTGGAGAAAACGGTGAATTTTCGCTACTGCAAATATTATTCCGAGCGCCCCTTTCTCTATCTGAGAGTAATTCTTCTCAGCCAGAAGTAGTGCTCTAGAAGCATGAGCAATTGGTTTTACTTGACCATCTGTCATTTTGTGTAAAATGCACGCTCCTATCCCATACGCACTAGCATCGCAAACTACTATTATTTCTAAATCCGGATTGTAATGGGTTAGAAATAACTCCGAGGTTAATACTTCCTTTATCTTTTCAAATGCTTTCTGGCATTCATTAGTCCACTTCCAGGGTTTTCCTTTCTTTAGTAGTTCATTTAATGGTTGCAGCAGATCATACATTTTAGTGATGTAAATTTGGTAATAATTGGCTAATCCCAAAAAACTTTGTAAAGTTGTAATATCTTTCGGAGCCGGCAAGTCTTTCATAGCCACTGCTCGCTCTGGATCTGGCCTTCTACCATTCTTATCGATGATCTGCCCAATATATTTCACTTTATCCATGAAGAACTCGCATTTAGTTTCCTTGAGTTTAAATCCAAACTCCTGTAATCTGGAAACTACTGCATTGACATGCTTCACGTGTTCTGCAATACTTGTACTTCTCATAAGGATGTCGTTCATATACGCCACTGCGAAATCCACACCACCCAACATCGAATCCATTACTTGTTGGAAAATGGAGGGGGCGACCTTAATCCCAAAAGGTAGTCTGTTAAATTTATACAGACCCCGATATGTGTTAATACACAAAAGTTTAGACTTTTCTTCCTCTACCGGTATTTGCAGATATGCATCGCTGAGGTCTATTTTCGAAAATACAGTACCTCCATTAAGCTTTGCAAATATTTCTTCTGCTTTTGGTAGAGGATAGTTATAGCCTTTAAGTGCCGCGTTTAACCTTGTTGAAAAACCTGCACAAACACGAATGTCTTTAGACTTTTTCTTCACGTATAGCGTCGGAGCTGCCCAATCACTATAGTCAACTTTTTTGAGTACACCGGATTTCTCTAATCTGTCTAATTCTTTATCAATCTGTTCAATTGAGGCAAACGGAACATTCCTTTTATTTTTGAATACCACCTGAGCGTTTTCTTTTAAAAAGAATTTTGCCTCCATCTTGGTACACGTTCCTAAGCCCGGGGAAAAAATGTAGGAAATGTTTCCTTAAGTTTCTCTATTAATTTCTCGGCTTCGGAGTTAAAATTTTGTACTTTGTAACAGAAAGAATTTATCGGTAGATCCCATAATTGAAATTCTGTTAACCAGTTCGTACCGAGTAAGTTCGTGTTATTTTCCATGACAAATAGTTTAATTTTTCGCGTTTTTTTATTTAACGTGACGTTTGTAACAATTTCTCCAATAAATTGTATTTTTTCTCCCGTCACTGACTTCGCAATTTTCTTTGTCTTCATTAAAGTTTGTTTCCCCAACTTCTTCCACGTATGCAAATTTATAATAGAGAGATCCGAACCAGTGTCAAGTTGCATTTTTATTTTTTTATTATTTATTTCGACGGTAACGAATTTTCTAGTTACTTCATCGTTTACCTCGTTGGACTTTAGTTTCCTTATTTTATTGCCCTTATTTTTTGAATGGCAATGTGAGTGTCTGTGCCCAACTCTTCCACAGTTGAAACATTTTTTATTTTTAAAATTGCAATATCTGTACCAGTGTAGTTCACCGCAAGCAAAACATGGCTTCGGGCGCTTTTGTTGGTTTTTTCCTGGTATTTTACTTTCTGCAATTTTACAATTCTTTTTGTCAGACTGAATTTCTTTTTTGTACCGCATTTTCCTTACATGCGAAACGCCAGACTGTTCTATCTTTTTAGCGTCTTTTTTTACGCTAACATATCTTGTGCATTCTTCTGCCAAATTCTGTACCGTAATATTTGGATTGCTTTCCAATTTTGCCAGTACTAATTTTCTCAACTCTGCGTCTTTTTCCGCTACCAGAACTTGAATAAACACTAAGCACTTAAAATTGTCTACGCTTAGCTCTGCTAGCTTGAATTCTTCACAATGCTTATTCACATTGGCTGCGTACGTTATATAGTCATGTTCGTCATCTTTTATCAAATTTAAACATTTCCTCCTCTTGTGGAACAAAGATGTTTTTTGACTAAATAACTCGCTGAATATATTTACCGCCTCGGTAAATGTCAATTCATTAGTTCTTTTCGGTAAAACGTAATTTACCAATTTGTTATGCTCAGCAGTTCCTAATTTACTTAAAATAAGCCTATATATATATATATATATATATATATATATATATATATATATATATATATATATATATATATATATATATTTCCTTCAGACCACAAATGTCAGTCCTCGTTATATACGTCCGTATATTTTTGAAAATATTATTGAAAAGTTACCTCTTCATCTGGACTGTACGTGAATATTTCAATTGAATTCCATATTGTATTCTTTGGGAAGGAATAATTTTGTAGACTTTTCTCTTTCCTGTTCTCGGTTATTTCCAGAATTTTTCTTTGAAACTCCCCATGCATTTGTTCCATTTTCTGTTGGAATTGCATCTGTCTACTGAAAGTTTCCTCCTGTAACTGCTTCTGGAATGTATTCTGTTGTTCCAAAATTTTCGTTTGTTGTTCCAATTGGAACTTTTAAAAATCCTGGAGTAGACTTTTGCATTCCTCCATTTCTTTTTCAAACTGTAAATCCGAGACTTTGTCGCCCATGTTATTTGTGGCGAACAAAGTTTTTCTTCCTCCCTATGAGTACGAATTTCATTGTCAAAACCACTGTGGCGAACGAACTTTTTCTGCTTCAGTATGAGTGCAAATCTTCGCTGCCAAAAGTTGTATTGGCGAACGAATTTTTTTTCTGCCTCTGTATGAGTACGAATCTTCGTCGCCAAAAGTTGTTTTGGCCAACGATTTTTTTTCTCCCCCGTATGAGTTCGAATCTTCGTCGCCAAAAGTTGTTGTGGAGTTATTTCCACAATAGAACTTGTAGTCGGACTAAATGCGTCCTAAATGGGGTAAACGTACATAAACGTTAGGAAATTGTAATAAAGTGTTACGCAGAGTAATCGAGTTGTGGTCGCTGATAACTTACTCCCCCTCGACTACCTACTGACTCCTACTTTTAATAGGTGGGAGAGTCTATTCTCTAGACAAGGTGTCTTTCACTATAACAAATAGTTAGATTAAGTTGGAATCGATGTGTCTTAGAAATGATTAAAGATATCTTACTGGAATTACCAACTTGCAAAATAAGAATTTATTTAACTCCAAATTGAAATGATGATCCATATTCCTGTTGTGACCACCTGATCCTGTTTTCTTCTCTACTGTTCCCTCTTTTAAAACATATTCACGGTTCTCTTGATGGTTCTTGAATGGATTGTGAAGATGGAAGCAAGAGTATGAATATTTGTAACATTACTGACGGGCTGAATGATCTTTTCCTCTCACCATTTCTAAGTTGAGAAGACAGTGGTGCTGACACCAAATGACTTTAACCGGTTTTCTTTCTAGCTGAATAACTCAAAGGGTTTTTCAGGGAATCTTACGACAAATAGTGTGAAGTTGGTTAAAAGTCTGAAAAACTGTAAAAAAAAACTCAATTATGATAAGTGGTTTTTAGATATAAAAAAATTGGGGGAATGGAAAATTATCACAGGACGTTACACGATTTGGACATTTTCACCGTTACACCTGGTATATATATATATATATATATATATATATATATATATATATATATATATATATATATATATATACCATATATATATATATATATATATATATATATATATATATATATATATATATATATATATACCATATATATATATATATATATATATATATACCATATATATATATATACCATATATATATATATATATATATATATATATATATACCATATATATATATATATATATATATATATATATATATATATATACCATATATATATATATATATATACCATATATATATATATATATATATATATACCATATATATATATATATATATACCATATATATATATATATACCATATATATATATATATTTATATATACCATATATATATATATACCATATATATATATATATATATATATATATATACCATATATATATATATATATATACCATATATATATATATATATACCATATATATATATATATATATATATATATATACCATATATATATATATATATGTATATATATATATATATACCATATATATATATATATTCCATATATATATATATACCATATATATATATATATATATATATATATATATATATATATATATATATATATATATACACTTGAGAATCCGAAGGAATGGTTAATATTATTCGACAATTTGGACAAATATTTCTCTGATATGTGCGGTACATAATTATGAGGGACTCTCCGGTCGAATCCGACGTATGAGGTTCCGACGCCCACGAACTAATTATCTGCATGCCTATGACAGGATGACTTTTGAGACCGGCTCGAGAATTGCGCAAAAGACCACAAACAGTACAGGATAAGACATTGTATCCAAGTACTGCAGGAAAACTGTTAGTTGCCTTATTTTGCTTTCTCGTATTATTCTGTCGACTCATGGTTACTTCCCAGTGCAGCTATATCAATTTTGTACTTCTTTAGCTTCACTGCGACCAGAGCTGTTTTTCTTTCTGGTGCTGAGTAGATGTGTGTGGATATATGTGTATATGTATGTATTTGTGTGTGTGTATATATGTATATATATGTGTATGTGTGTATGTATATGTATATATGTATGTGTGTGTATATATGTATATGTAAGTGTATATGTATATGTATGTATATGTATAGATATATGGGTATGTGTGTACACGGCTATATGTATGTATTCGCCCCAACACTCAAATACATACATTCTCACTAAATTTTATTTTTTATTCCGGGAGTTGTTTTTTCTGTTTTCTTTTTGAATTTGTAGATCTGATGAATTGGATCATATTTACGATTCCAATGGAATAAATTATGACCATGGAATATTAGCGTTTAATCCTTTTTATTATATCCTTACTCTGTCCTGGACATTGAGTTCTACCTGGATTCTATCCTCTTGGAATTATTTTTTATACATATACGTATGTGTATGTATGTATGTATGTATATATATTTATATTTTAGATATATTATTGCATATGTATGTGTATATTTAGCACTAATATTATCAATATGTATGTATATATATATATATATTTATATATTTATATTAAAAAAATAACTAACAACGTGAAAGACTTTTATGCCAAGGTGTTTCGTTCGTTGAACATCCTTCATATCATTCGTCTTCTTTTATACACCGTAATCATATTTTTGAATTAGAGATCGCTTCAACTTTACTCGTGTGAATAAATACACATTGCTAAATAAAATCCCTACATTTTCCCATAATAATCTTTCGCTAGGAACCTGCGCGCTAGCGTTAAAAAAATGTTTTCCCCTTGTTAGTTATTTATTAATACTGTTTTGTCGGCTATATTTAAATTCGAGCTTTTACAAAGGTAGTTTTGTCAAACATTGCAAATTGTTGCAAAAGCACGAACATAAAATTTAAGTTCGATTCACGTACGTCAATAGTCTCCTCAGTTCGAGACTTTCATGTGGATGTTATCATATATCAGATATCTGAACTGTCTCCTATATACTACTGTTTTTAGAGCTATGGTTAAATATATCTTTCAGCAAATTAAGTATGTTTTGACGAAGCCTCTCATTCTTCGAACCTTGTGGAATTGTGCTATAGAATCTCAAATAAAAACTCTATCAAATAATAAAAAACTGCATCACTTGAGGACATTCAACAGCAGCAACAACGAACAGGTATAGCACATGAAACTCGTAATAAACAAAATAATATTAATAATAATAATAGTAATGAAAATTATAAATAAAATAAAATAAAACAATAATTAGTAAAACCTTGTTTAAAATAAATTGAATAGAAAATAAAAAGTAATCGAAAAGAGACAACTAGAATCTTTGCAATGAGAAAGAAGGGATCGAGGAATTTAGCACCCTGGGGACATATTGAGTGAAAGAAAGAGCTACAGTACCCTACGAGACACCTACGCGAGGAACTTGTTTGAAGAGATGGCCGAATTGAGGAGGGGAGATTTCGCAAAGCTAGAAAAACTGATAAGGACCACAAAGGATAGGAAGATGTGGAACGCCACGATCGCCCATTTCCTGAAGGGATACAGAAAATAGAAGAAGAAGAAGAAGAAGAAGAAGAAGAAGAAGAAGAAGAAGAAGAAGAAGAAGAAGAAGAAGAAGGAGGAGGAGGAGGAGGAGAAGAAGAAGAAGAAGAAGAAAGAAGAACGTCTATGATGATTTGTTTGTCATATATTGCAAGGCAGCTTGAAAGCATGAAACTGTCAGACAATTATCAATGCATAACACAGTAACTTTATGTTTTATCATCATTTATGCAAAATCATAGATTACTTATCAAAGAGGGCCCGGAAATATGGTTAGCGAATTCGGCTCAGTACTACTGATTTGAAGTATGTTTAATACTTACTGGCCACAAATTATTTTTCTTGCGTTGATTCAATATAAACTGAGCATACTCTGATCGACCTGTTCTGGTCTTCTGTTCTGTGCAGATTCAGGAATTAATCAAAACATTGATGTCACGCTATGCTCACTTTTGTAGCTCTAAGATAATCTTGTTCTATTTGTTTTTTCAAGGTTTTCAATTTCCTTCACTATTGTCATTTGTTTCTTTCTTTCTTTTTATCTTTATTTCTTTCTTTCATTTTCGTTTATTTATTTTCATCCATTTCCCTTACGTTCTATTTTTCTTCCGTCCTTCCTTTCTTTCATTTTCGATTCTTACCTTATTTTTGACATTTTTTCTTTCTTTAAATCATATTCCATATTGGTTTTTTCTTTAATCTTAGTGTCTTCTTTTCTTTCATATATTATTTTGCGTTTTTAGTTACTTCTTTCTTTCATTTTAATGTCAATCCTATTTTACTCCGGTTTGCTTTCTTTCTTCTATTTCACTTTTCCTTTTTCATATTAGAGTTTTTCTTTCTTTCATTCTTTGTTTCATGTTTGTTTCCACCATTTAGTTTTGTGTCTTTATTTCTTTCATTCATTATTTCATTTTAGTTTCTATCTGTTGGTTTCGTGTCTTTCCTTCATTCTGTATTTATTTTTAGTGTATGTCTTTTGGTTTCGTGTATTTCTTTTATTCTCCATTTCATCGTAGTGTCTACTTTGTTTGGTTTGGTGTCTTTCATTCTTTATTTCATTTTAGTGTCTATCTTTTGGTTTCGTGTTTTTCTTTCCTTGTTTATTTCATTTTAGTATCTATCTTTTGGTTTCGTGTTTTCCTTTTCTTCATTCTTTATTTCATTTTAGTGTCTATCTTTTGGTTTCGTGTCTTTCTTTTATTCTTCATTTCATCGTAGTGTCTACTTTGTTTGGTTTGGTGCCTTTCATTCTTTATTTCATTTTAGTGTCTATCTTTTGGTTTCGTGTCTTTCTTTTATTCTTCATTTCATCGTAGTGTCTACTTTGTTTGGTTTGGTGTCTTTCATTCTTTATTTCATTTTAGTGTCTATCTTTTGGTTTCGTGTCTTTCTTTTATTCTTCATTTCATCGTAGTGTCTACTTTGTTTGGTTTGGTGTCTTTCATTCTTTATTTCATTTTAGTGTCTATCTTTTGGTTTCGTGTCTTTCTTTTATTCTTCATTTCATCGTAGTGTCTACTTTGTTTGGTTTGGTGTCTTTCATTCTTTATTTCATTTTAGTGTCTATCTTTTGGTTTCGTGTCTTTCTTTTATTCTTCATTTCATCGTAGTGTCTACTTTGTTTGGTTTGGTGCCTTTCATTCTTTATTTCATTTTAGTGTCTATCTTTTGGTTTCGTGTCTTTCTTTTATTCTTCATTTCATCGTAGTGTCTACTTTGTTTGGTTTGGTGTCTTTCATTCTTTATTTCATTTTAGTGTCTATTTTTTGGTTTCGTGTCTTTCTTTTATTCTTCATTTCATTGTAGTGTCTATTTTTTTTTGGTTTGGTGTATTTCTTTCTTTCTTTCTTTCATTCTTTATTTCATTTTATTGTCTACCTTCTGGGTTGATGTTTTTCTTTCATCCTTTATTAAATTTGTCTTTCTTTCTTTATATCATTTTAGTGTCTATCTTTCGGGTTATTTTTTTACTCTTTGTTTAATTTTGTTTCCTTTTCTTTTAATTCTTAGAATTTCTTTACGCTTTTTTTCCGAATCTACATTGTTAAAATCTTATCGTAAATTTCCGACTCATGTTTTAGCATATATAGCTTTTCCCAAAATGTGAGACATTATATGCAGCCTTTATCGCTGTATAAATAGTTATATACCTGGAAACAATTTTGAGTAATCTATTTTTTCCCGTGACTTGATATGGTCGTGTAACACTGTCATTATTCGGCAACAGAGGCGGAAATGATATTGTCAGTGAACGCAGAACATGAATTTGAAATTTGTAAAATTGTCTGACGGAATAACGCAACTTCAACATTACAAATATCGGAAACTCATACAGTCACTAAAGATTAATTAAATCCCCGACCACTGAAAAATATTTTCCTGATTTTCATTTCAGTTCTGTAATAACATCTATTGTATGTTTATTTGTAAAAATAATTATATATAAAAATACAACATACATATATATATATATATATATATATATATATATATATATATATTTATATATATATATATATATATGTGTGTGTGTGTGTGTGTGTGTGTGTGTGTGTGTGTGTGTCTGTGTCTGTGTCTGTGTATGTAGATATATACGCAAACACACACATATATATTTACTAAAAGATATCGGTCTGAAGTGACGAATATATAAATATTCACGAAATAAATTGTAACCGAAATGAATCTTTAACATTTTCTTCAGGATATATATATATATATATATATATATATATATATATATATATATATATATATATATATATATATATATATATATATATACATGTATATATATATATACATACATGTATATATATATACACATATATGTATATATATATACATACATGTATATATATATATATACGTACATGTATATATTTATACATACATATATAAATGTATATATATATATATACATACATACATACAGATATATATTTATATATATATATATATATATATATATATATATATATATATATAAGTGGACATGGCAGTCAGCACTTAGAGGCGACAGTCTGTTTCATGCTAGTGAAATCGTCAGGCAACTCTAAGTGCTGACTGCCATGTCCACTTTTATATTTACACACGCTCTATATCTGATATTGAGCACTTTATCCCATAAATATAGCACACTTTAAGACTATATTTCTTATATATATATATATATATATATATATATATATATATATATATATATATATATATATATAGATAGATAGATAGATAGATAGATAGATAGATATGCGTGTGTGTTTGGGACATATATGTTCAGACAAGCAGCATTTTTTTACTTGCACAATGTAGGAGCCGATGACAAGTACATAGGGTCAGGTCTTTCATATTTCATTAGTAAAGAAGTAGAATTCACAAACATTATATATATATATATATATATATATATATATATATATATATATATATATATATATATATATATATGTGTGTGTGTGTGTCTGTCTGTGTGTGTGTCGGTGTGTGTGTGTGTGTGCATAAGTATATTTACGTATATTTATATGTGTGGGAGTTATATGGGTATATTAGGAAGCATAGAAATACACTGTTTTAACACGAAGAAAAGTAAATGAGAAAGAACGAAAGACAGAGTGAAAGAAAGAAAGGGAGAAAGAAAGAAAAAATTGTGAAAGAAAGAAAGACAGAGTGAAAGAAAGAAAGCGTGAAAGAAAGAAAAACAAATTGTGTCGGAACAGATAGGAACGAAGGAACAGATACAGATCAAGAATACAAGCAAAAAAAATCAACAAAGACTAAATTAAAAAAACAAAACAAAACAAAGAACTTGCTGACCGGCTTATAATTAATCAAAATGCAATTATTGTAATCAATTGTCGTGTTGAAATTGAATCGTTGATCAGGTGACTAGGAGAGAATGATATAATTAAGGGCGGAGGAATTCTTCTTTGAGACAGCGCATGCGCTCCGTGAAATGCGCGCATGCGCATAAATGAATGTGCTCAGTGTGTAAACACCGCAGTGCTGATTGACAAAGAATAGAATGACCAGCCAATAATATGTACGTACAATGTGGAAAGGTCTGCCTTACAGCAGTGTCGCTTTAAGTTCGGCAATTTGACTTTATATCATGTAGATCACATTTTTTAGATCAGGTTTTATTTATTTTTAAATTCAACTGTGTTTCGGTAATTTCTTGATGTCTCAAAACACCCTACATCTTCCTTCACTAGCTTGAATTTTATTAAATCTGAATTGGTTTTGAGCATTGAAGCATTTCGCATATGATTTTAATAAATAATTTTAATAAATAATTTATCCGGCAAGACTTGAAGAACGCAAAAGTAAAATACATCTACAAAATACGTCACCCATTAGTTCCATGAGTCCTTGTACTTAACACATTCAACATTAATCTATCTAAACTGCTGCTATATCTTGTCTTGTGCCCCTGCTGTTCATCTCCAAGTTCTCGACATTAATGATTGCAATATCTATCTGAACCCTTTATTTCGTCCAGCGGGGTAGATTGTTATACTTCCACATGGCCTAGTTGATAAAAGCGTTGGTTGGATCCAGTGACTTGACCCATAGATTTGTGAGTTCAATACCTGGCTACTGCGGTGGCAAAAAATTTGTTAGAGTTTAGTTAAAGGTGGATAAATAAAATATCCCGAAGAGGCGTGGCACGTGAAACTAGAAAAACCTACCTCGGTGGACGAAGTAAAGGGTCTAGTTCGAAATTCCAATAATCTGACGAAGGCCGGAGCTTACAACGGCTGAAATGTCGTGAATATGACAATAATGATGAGGACAACCGTCCAAACCAAGTAAATAATTAAATTACTTCATCTCAGAAATATAGACAGATACTGAAGAACGCCGGAGCATACAACGGCCGAAATGTGCTTAATATGGCAATAAAGATGAGGACAACATTCCGAACAATGTAAAGAATTACAATACCTGATCTCAGAAATATAGACAGATCCTGAAGACGACCGGAGCGTACAACGGTCGAAATGTCGTGGATATAGTAATAAAGATGAGGACAACAATCCGAACAATGTAAAGAATTACAATACTTCATCACAGAAATATAGACTGAGGTATTAAACTATCATTTTTTAAATCATTTATCTCCGTGTAAGTCCATGAAGTCACTAAGATACAACAAAATACCGAATGTGAGAGAACATGTGAAAAACAGTATATTATTAATGAAAGAGAAAAATAAATATAAAGGAACCGCGTTGTGCCACATCCGACCGCGTGGGGCGGTTAGTGAATATCATCACAGCGTTTCAAACGTTGTTTCCATCGGCCTTCATCAGGTGTATGTTAACCGGTTCACCTACAAAGAATTATGAATTGAATATTTTATTTAAACTAAGGTTTTTTCTCTCGTTCCACTGCCTTTGTTTAAATGATAGTTCTATTTTTTGTTTTTTGCCCTTGGACATTTATTTGCTCACACTCTTTCCACTGTGCCCAAGAACTAACTGCCACAGGAAATAGACTAATAGATCAATACGTTCGTTCATGGATCTGGTGTCATAGTAATTGTAATTTCACATTGCCTAAACCGAGCAGTGTGTACTTGGAATCCCTGAAAACAGACCAGCAGTAACTGAGCATTACTAAAAATAATCTATATATATATATAGTGATTTTCCAAGGGTAGCTTAGATGTGGCACAAGGACGAAAGTATGGGGCACCCAGTGAGGATCGAACTCACTACTCAGTCGTAATTGTTCTAGCGAGACAAGCTTACAAACCACTACACCGCCTCAAAATGCCCTTGATTTTCTAAGCCCGGCTTAGATGTGGCACAAGGCCGAAAGTATGGTGGCACCCAGTGAGGATATATACATATATATATATATATATATATATATAATAAAATATATGAGGCACTACCCAGTGATTGATTTATTTCTTGTTCAACGTGACTTTTTATTATATCCTTACTCTGTCCTGGACATCGAGTTCTACCTGGATCTTATCCTCTTGGAATTATTTTTATACATATATGTATGTGTATATATAATTGCATATGTATGTGTATATTCACCACTAATATTGTCTATATATATATATATATATATATATATATATATATTTGATATCCAAAGACAGACTGTTTCGCTGTTTCACAGCTCATCAGTTTGACTAGACGTCCGGTTGCCTCTAGCTAGGATCGAAACCCGACTCAATTGGCGTCAGTCGGAACTTCTAGCACTAAGCCGTCGGCGCACGGCAGGGATGAAGGTGTATTTTAGCGTGTTTATTTTTTAGATTTAGATAAACACACAGTGACTGACCGTGACTCAATTCTGCCAAAGAGTATATATATATATATATATATATATATATATATATATATATATATATATATATATATATATATATATATATATATATATATATATATATATATATATATATATCGAACTCTCCCCACACTTTTTGAGATAGACACCAATAACTATATATATATTCTGAAACTACGTAACCCAGGGTGCTTTGACAAGTATATTTCATTCTTTTTTTTCCCTTTGACTTAAGTTAAATTTAAATTTCAACAAGTGAATGACTCTTTTCCAAAATATAGAAGTAGAAAGACAGAAGATTGTGGCATGGGCAAGATCAAAATAAACCAATATGAAAGTCACGTTGAACAAGAAATAAATCAATCACTGGGTAGTGCCTCATAATACATATTTGTTGTGACAGTTCAACTGTCCTATAAATAAATGTTGAAATCTGTTTATCAAATTCATTTAATCAAGTATTGCATCAAATACATATCAAATGTATCAGATGAAGCTGTTCCCCACCGACTCCACTGAAATTATTTTTCCCTTTGATTTCAATTAAATTTAAATTTGAACAAGGGAATGATTCCTATCCAAATTACAGAAGGAGAAAGCCAGAAGATGGAGATCACATCGACAAGATAATTTTGATCAAACCGGATCTCCGCGGGGACACAAAACCCCATTGATTTTTTTCACTTTGATTTAAATTAAATATAAATTCGGACAAGGGAATGGCTCTTGGGGTACTTGGATAACTAAATTTCATTTTGAATACCCCCACCACCAACAATGAAAGTATTTTTTCGCTTTGTGATAAATTAAATTTAGATTGAACAAGGGAACGACTCCTATCCAAAATATAAAAGAAGAAATCCAGAAGATGGAGGTCACATCGGCAAAATTATTGAGTAATATTGAAATGCATATTTTTTCTCCACAAATTATAACAATGATTTAAAATCAATCATCATTTACTTACAAAAAAATGAGTAACACGCAGCAAGGGGCGAGTAATTCGGCTAATATCTATCGACTTCATAGACTAGTATTGATTTTATATATAAAGTCAAGATATATATTGAGGTGAGGAGAAACTCGAGAACAGTCTATTACAGTTGTTTAATTAAAGGGTTTATTAAACTCTGTAAGTTACGCGGATTGACATATACCTGATGAACGCTTGAGGAGACAACGTTATGTTTACAACGACGATGGGGACAAGAGTCGTCTTGTTGTGTAAATATGATAATGTAAATATCTGAACAATATTGGGTATTGAATGGCAAATGGCAAAATAATTCTATATTTCTTTACCATTGTTCACTCAATACAAAGACCACGAGCAACTCAAGTAACTTGTTGCGGCATTAACTGGAGATCGGTTGAGCTGGCTCCGTCAAACGAACCTACCGCAATCCGAAGGGAAGTTAACCAATAGAGGCAGAGGTCGTATTTTATTCGGACAAGCAAATGATTAGTAGTAGTTCCAGTACGAATTTGACCGCATGCATACACAGCATATGTCTTATGTGATCCGAGCGTTTCCTGTACTAATTAGTCTGACGGAGTCCAACCCTCTCAGATTGTTTTTTTTTACAGTGTACTCCACCCTGTACAAGGTCATTCGAGTTAGGCATTACCAGACAAAATTCTGTTTTCTGCCAGTTGGTCAAGTTTTGAATCATAATCTGTTCAAGTCTAGGGTTAATCGTTATCTTCCCCACCCATAAACTGTGTCCCTTTCTCTGTTACCTTCAAACTCAAATAGATCCAGAGCCTTGTACAGATTGAACCTTACTCTATATATAAAAAAAACAGCCTTAGAAGGCCGAGCTCCGTCAGGTTTAATAGTACAGGAGACGTTCGGATTACAAAATCTTAAAATGTGTCTCCAGCTGATACCCCTGAAGATTGCACGGACGGGTCCGTCTATGAAAGTCTGGAGTCGGGACACTGAATTCAATCAGCTAAGTTTCAAACATTTCTCTGTTAATTGTAATAAATATTTTCCTGTTTTTCAAAATAAATTTAAAAATCATTATATTAATCTAGAGATAGAAAAATACTTTTATTAATATCTATGGATTTATTTATCTATCTACCAGCATCATTAAAATGTGCATGAATATCCCCCTTCTCTCTCTATATGTATATATATATATATATATATATATATATATATATTTCTATCATTTGTATATCCCTGCTTGATCCAACTTCTAATACTCTGGGGTGAGCGGCTTGGGGAAAATACATTTTTTTTACTCCCCCATTGCTTATTAATATTATTAATAATATTGGACACCTGTAGTATTAAAAAAAAAACTATTTACTGGGAATCCCAGAAAAAGACACTCCGGGACTTCATATAAGAAACACCACAGAGTAAGAACTGATATTAAACTACAAATAACAAGATCTGGCCACCATATAGTTGGAAATGATATTAAGTCCTGGCCATGAATAAACTCCAACCCCAGACCGCTTTCCCGGGATAAGATAAATTACGCCCCCACCAATCGCTAACACAAGCCCATTCTCATTAGCAAGGCGTCTACGAGAGGAAGACTGACATTGAAAATAAATTTAAATCATTGCTCCGAGACAAACACTTAGAAACTGATGATAGCCTTACACAGAACGACTTGAAATAGACTATATCTATATTGAGGTAATCTTTTTTTTTTGCTGTAAACTATATATATATATATATATATATATATATACATGCGTATATATTTTTCAGTGTTTTTCCCAGTGAGTTTCTACTTTACAAGGCTCGGTAGCCACTCGAAGTTACAGAGGAAGGAGCACACAATTTATGCGGATAAGTGTGGGAAATGATGGTTAACCCTATACTTGAACAGACCAGCAGTCATCGGGCAAACATGCTCTTGGGTGTCGGTTCCACATAGCAGTGATTTGCGAGAAGCTGCTTGTGTAGAACTTACTTCTCGGCAGAGGAACTTTCAGTGTCATTCGCCTAGACCTGTTGACACTTAAGTTTATAGGACTCAGTCTACCCTACATATTTACCCATACTTAAGTGGGGGGAGAAAAGATGCATTCATCCCTCTCCCAGGGTTATTAGTATGTAAGTAAATATCATGAAATGAAACTCTGATTCCTTAATCTGTAGCTACTAACCATTATCACACCGTGCTTTTACTCAGGTTAGAGCTGTCCTGAATGAGATTGTTGTAATGGCGAATGGTAGAAGGGTAGTCCTGTGGAAAAAAATAAAACTGAGTATGTAGAGAGAAAGCAGCATTTGACGCCGTTACGCGTCATGGCGTGTTCTTGCTCTGAAGGTCTAAACTAAGAAATATAGCTCGTCGCAACATTTCTCTTAGTTATAGAGTAGTGAGGGTCTAGCAGATCTTCTTCTCTGGATGAAGGATTGAAGTAGGGCGAATAATTCAGAACCATTAAGGTCAGGTATTCGCTATTGTCCTAGTTCAAGACCTTTCTATATATGGTCCTGATATTCCATTCTTTGTCTGATTTGACTCTTGTAAAGTTAGAGCGCAGTAGTAAGAGTTTGATATTTTCTGGAGCGATGCAAGGAAGCGGCCATTATTCCAGCATCTTTAACAATGGCATGTTAAATTTTATATCTGGACTGAGATTTACAACCAATGAGTATTCAAGGCAAGGAGCTACTTTGAGATTACAACCGCTCATCAGAAATTGGTCAAATTTAGAACATGGTGAAACTTACTAGTAATGAAAAACCTTTTGTTGTATTAAAAAGACTGTTACGTTTTGGGGGTACTCTGTGTACTAGTGAGCCAGTCAAAATGAGCTGACTCATTTTATAGTTCACCAATAGAAGTCATAACCAACCAGAAAGCTCAAAATATTCAATTGGACGTGTATAAAGACGGCCATTTTTCTCTCGCTGCGAATATTCACTGCCAACCTCTGATATTGAAGACTGAAGCATTACTAAACAGCTGCTGCTAGTGGTATTGTTTCATTGAACAGATTACGTACTGCGCTGGATTCTATATTCATAGACTATGGCGAACATGGTGAACAAAGACTTCATCCGAATAAAGTAATCTTCTTATTTATGGAATTGCTAGGACAAGTCAAGAATTATCCGACCTTCGTCATATCTCTTGATCGGTCACACTGATTTATGCTCATTCGTGCTTTTATTTGGTACTATTGCACTCACGTGATCGAAGTTTGAGCTTGATCGCGCCATTATTATTGCTGCTGTTACAGTGTAAACATGGCCTCTCCGTTATCAGTGTACCCCAAGGAGAACAAAGAGCAGTTACCCGATCACAATCCACTCATACACACTTTTACGTGGTAGTACACTGGCGCCATATTGTGTTAAAATCTTCAGATGAATTTCATCCCCTGACACAACTTTCGCCCAGAGAAATCGGACCACTGCTCTTTTACCTCGTTAGTAAACACTGCTAGCGGATCGGCCATGTTGACACTGTATCAGTAGCAATAGAACTGGCGTGAGAAGCTCAGATTTGGATCACGTGACCACAATAGTAGCAACTACGAGCTCGCACGATGAAAAGGCAGTGTGACAAACTTAAAGATATTTTATGGCGAAAGTGCGGTTAATTTTGTATAGGAGCAGAGGGGATATACATCTGTGCTAATCACCGCATTTAGTTGTGTATTATACGAGTCATTTTGAATGAAAGCTAAAGGTAAAAAGGTGAGGTCGTATTATACAAAAGTACACGTTTTCAGAAAGGTGTACTCAGCTTAAAAGGCGTATTATTTGAAACAACAAGATCGCAAATACTCACAGCGTAATAGATAATAAAAAAAACAAAGTCCACAGGTGTCGATAACAATTATTTACAAAAGGTGTTTTGATATCTATCTATATTTCTGAGATGTGGTACTGTAATAATTTGCGCTAACAAACTAGATAGGTATTTTGATATGTCGGCCATATTTGTTCTTTGAGAATTAATGTAATGTTTAAAATTAGGACAGTTTTGATCACAATAAAAAGATTTGTTTATATTTTGAAATTCTTTTTTTTTTTATAAAGCTTTTTCTCTCCGTTATTAAGGGAATTTCTTTGCATAATTTACTAATATATAAAAATATAATTAAGTTATATCAAACAGAAAAGTATGATAGATTTATCAACGTTTTAAAATAAGTTTTGAAACGGAAATTAGGGGAAACATGCAATGGCTTAATATCCGGTTCATTTTTATTCTTAAATAACGTGAAGAATTAAATAATTTTGTTAAACATATGTAAAACATTGACTATTATGGTACAATTAATGCTGTGTTATAAATTATTTTCTATTGACTAGCATTACCATATTTTCTTGTGTATAATAGAAGAAATTTTGAATGAAAATATTTCTGAAAACGTTTTCAGAAATCTTTACTCAGCTTAAAAACCTCTTATTTGAAACAGCAATATTGAAAATCCACTCAGTTAGCACAATAGATAATAAAAAAACATAAAGGCCGGTGTTGATAATATTTGTTTATAAAAGTTATTTGATATGTTGGCCATATTTTTTTCTGTCTTCATTCGTAATGAAAGAGAATTTCTTTTGGTTCCTTTTTAAAGTTTATTAATATATAGAAATATAAAAAATTCATATCAAACAGAATATAATTTAGAGAAATATATATACGACATTGAGGTTTTAACAGAGGATATGGTACAACTTTTAAAATATACATGGAGATGGCTCTACTACGGGGTCGTATTATGCACAAGGACGTAATTTATTCCATTGTTAGCATAAGAAACACGAGGTCGTATTATACTCAAGTATAAGAAACACGAGGTCGTATTATACTCAAGTATAAGAAACACGAGGTCGTATTATACTCGAGTATAAGAAACACGAGTACGTATTATACTCAAGTTTAAGAAACACGAGGTCGTATTATACTTAAGTATAAGAAACGCGTGGTCGTATTATACTTAAGTATATGAAACGCGAGGTCGTATTATACTCAAGTATAAGAAATACGAGGTCGTATTATACTCAAGTATATGAAACACGAGGTCGTATTATACTCAAGTATAAGAAACTCGACGTCGTATTATACTCAAGTATAAGAAACACGAGGTCGTATTATACTCAAGTATAAGAAACATGAGGTCGTATTATACTCAAGTATAAGAAACACGACGTCGTATTATACTCAAGTATAAGAAACACGAGGTCGTATTATACTCAAGTATAAGAAACACGAGGCCGTACTATAATCAAATATAAGAAACACTAGGTCGTATTATACTCAAGTATAAGAAACACGAGGTCGTATTATACTCAAGTATATGAAACACGAGGTCGTATTATACTCCAGTATAAGAAACACGATGTCGTATTATACTCAAGTATATGAAACACGAGGTCGTATTTTACTCAAGTATAAGAAACACGAGGTCGTCTTATACTCAAGTATAAGAAACACGAGGTCGTATTATACTCAAGTACAAGAAAATATACGTGACAGAGAAAAGCTGAAGATGTAACGCTGAATATTCTTTATTCTGGTGTCAGACGTTTCTAGTCTCACAGCTCTTCTTTTATGTGACGTAACCCTTCAGCAGGCGAACATGGCCCGTCACATCTTCCTGTCCCTTGTCGCTCTTAATGAGTTTTTTTGTTTGTTATTTCTCCAAAACCCTGTTCTGCCACTCATTTGATCAAGACCATCAAGTGTATTACGTGCTACTTCCCTCTGTCCCTCTTTCCTTCGCAATCTGTCCCGTGAGTATCAGATTAACTTTCCTCATTACGCCCCCCAGTAGGGCACCTGACGTCGTATAAGGGTTAGCAAGCTTGTCTCGTTAAAACAATTCCGATTGAGTAGGGATTTCGATCCCCTCCCGCGAGTCCCATACCTTCGGCTTTGTGCCATATCTAAGCCATGTTTAGAAAATTACCAATACATATTCCAGAAATTTTACCAGCCTCTAAAGCTCGACCGATCTAATTCGGTTTCCTAGCCCATACGAATATCACTTTAGTTTTTTTATAGATAACAAAATTCGACACATAGATTTTTTTTTTAGCGCTTAGTTACAAGAATTAATACAAGTCAACCTCGCTATTATATTAGCGCATAGCTTTTCAAATACTCAAAAATAATTATTAAAATAATACAAACTAGAAAGACACGTGAAAATTTCACGGTTTTCCTAATGTAATTTTCTGATAAATCTTAATTCTTAAGCTCATGATTGAATAAACTCATGGCGAGTTCTTTGACAATAATTATCCGTAGTATTTCCCCTATGGCATCGTTAAATATTTGAGCTTAACAACTTTATCAAAATATTAATAATAAATATGAGAATCATAAATATGATCGTCCTGTCTATGACGATAAACTACATCCGCGTCCTTGGAAAGACGGTAAACTACATCCGCGTCCTGGGTAAGACAATAAACTATGTTCAACAGCAAGACCTGTGATAATACGTTTTTGAAAAAATAATATTGCCAGCTGTATGTTTTTGAAAAAAATAATATTACAAGCTATACGTTTTTTTTTTTTTAAATTATATTACCAGCTATACTTTTTTTGAGATAAAAATATTAACAGAAATGGATTTTTGACAAAACAAAAATATTACCAGGAAAAAAAAAGTTGTCGGCATTACATGACCCATTGAGGTTTATATGCCGTAAAACAAAACAAACCAAACCATAAATATGAATATTTGTTATTTTAAGAAGTAAGGGGGTACAATTGAAAAGATTTCAAATTGAAAACTCATTTCTAATATATTGCCATTAAACATTCTCTCCACATTAAACTGACCTTGTGTCACATCCTGTCGAAGTGGGTGGCAGGAAAAATTCAATTCCTTTTCAGCCATTTGGCTCCGGGGGGGTGTCAAATAAATTTGATCCCAAGCTCTAGGGGGCCTTCCCCCAGGCAGTACACCTTGGGAAGTGAGCGGGGTTTACTTCCCGCCGCTTATGGAGTCCCCAAAAGGTGCCAAAGGGCCCTGAGAAATTTTTCCACGGTATTGCCGGTAAACCCACATTAAACATCGACCTTCGGAGTGTTAGCAAACGTTAGGGTCCCAGCTATGGGTAAATAGTTAACCCACAAACCGGCATCAAAACACTATAAAAGTATAAAAATAGATTTTTATAGCAAAAATACCAGCAATACATATTTGGAAAAATATTTTACCAACAATACATTTTTGAAAAAAAATTACCAGCAATACATTTGACTCTCGACAACAACCCTATTCACAAAAATACGTCCTTGAAACATAATCTAAAAACTGATTTCTTACAAATGAGTATTCTATTCATACAAGCCTATCTTGTTGAGATTAAATAACCCATTGATATGTTGATGTGCCGTAAAACAAAATAAACTCAAATCCAAACATCTAACATTGTGTCACATTTGGTAGTTACGTGGGCGTCAGGAACAATCCTCTCGGCCTTTTAGTTAAGATCAAACTGTAGTATCTGTTCCCATCAGCTTAATACGAGTCTCCCTCCCTCCCCCCCTCTCTCTCTCTCTCCACTTCTATTTTCCTTTGTTTCTCCCATTCATTTTCTCGCTGAAAACAAGTAGTGTCTTTTCGCCCTCTTTCCACTCAATCAAATGGGAATAGTCCATTATATATTATGCATTGGCAGGGCGTAAACAGTCGTGCAAGCTAACAAACGGCGGGACAAGCACAGACATAATAGGATAATTTGGGGATTTATTTTGGCTGATGAACACTACGAGAAGAAAAATGTTGGTTTTAGTGGTAAGGTAACGAGTCGTTGTCCGAGAACAAAACGGTATTCACAGTCGGTGATAGAAGTAGAAAACTGTATGTAAAACGTATGTAAGCTAAGCTCTCGGCCGTATGTAGATTCTATTTTCTCAAACATAATCTTGTCTCATAGACGTACACTAACACAGACACATGAAACATTTATTTAAAGCCTTACGTATATATTTTGACGGAGACTGATTACCGCAATGAATATCATTTTTAGGTGCGTAGGTTAAATTTTAAGCAGAGATGAAAATGTGTATAGATAATTCAAATGAACTAACAGACATCAAACCTTTTAGAACACAAGTCAATATTAACGTCATAATGAACACACACAGGTTTACATACGCACCCCACGATTAATATCAAAACTAAACAAATACTAAATAACCTTTTTAAAAAAATTATTTTTGAACTATTTCCGGATATAAAAATTAATTTAGATTTGGCAATATTTTACAATAATTTTCTGCGTTAATTATTTTCTTCTAAAGTTTATTCGTTTCATATATTTTAATAAATTCTTGGCTAGATTTTCTGTTCAAGAGGTTCTGACGTCTGAAGCACTTTAAATAACAACTATTCAAAAAATAAATAGAAAAAATGTTAAGATATTGAATTTTGCTTTCTTATTCGTTTTTTTTTTTTAATTTTTCGATATTCCTGACAAATTTAACTCAATTCCTTAAGATTTATTTAATTACTCCACTCTGTTACAATGCACTCACATCACGTAGTGTTTTCTTTTTTTGTTTTCTTTTTTTTTACCGCAATGCTGTGAGAGCAATGGCATTCATTGTTTAAAAGACGAGAGACAAGATTAGGAAAAAGATTAAATTTCAACATTCATCTAAAGTTCTGTGAGGAGACATAATAATTTTCGCTGAATTATTTGCGCTAAATATGGCTGGAATTACGCTGATAAGACGTTGTCAGCAATATAAATAAATGAGAATGTCAGTGTGTTAGTGTGTCACACTTTTCAACTTTACTTCTGGAGGACGTAGCCCAACATATCGTACCATTTTGGAATCAGGCCGGCTCTGTGAGCAAATTAAAACCATTCCGAGCCGGCTCCAGAACCGCAATCCTGAAATTTTGGATTCCCATGTTTTCATTACTGTGATTGCTTTTGGATTCCGCCATCTTGGTTTCTAGTGGTGAAAACAGTTAATGAACACAACTCTCTAACTTACAAGGGCTCATGTTCAAATGAAAAAAAATAATGTTCGCAAATTACAGTGTCTCAAACAAAAATGTCCGTGTTTTAAACTTTACTCCGAGAGGCCGTAACCAATATATCAAACCATTTTGGAATCATGCCAAATCCGTAAACAAATTAAAATCATTTAGGGTCGGATCCGGACCAACACACCTGGAATTTTGGATTTCCCAAATTTCCATTACCGGAAATGTTTCGGCAATTTTTTACGTCATTTTTTGCGACGACTTTTTTTTTATGATAGTAATTTTTATTACATGGAAATTAATTAGGGAATAATCGAAATTAATTGCGAAATCCACCGAAAGTCACCCATGAAATAAAAATAATTGTTTGTACGGAAAGTAAGAACCTACGTACATTAAATTGTCTTTTAAATGAAGTGGCGACAGAAGAATTATCGGTGAACTTTTAAAGGTAAGCTTAAATATTTATACAATACTTAAATGCAGCGACTTCTTCTGTACTTTATTGTTGCCTATCGTATACGGCAGCGGTATGCCTCACAAAAAGAAATCTCCCTCAACAGATTGCAATCAAAAGAACCAAGGCTGCAGCGAGGAAAGGAAAATCCAGTACAAATGAAAACCCAGATCAAACAACAGCCAGGAAAGCTTCCAGTGCTGGGATTATGCAAAGTCTTAGGAACTCTCAAACTCTTGAACAACCAAGAGCCATCCGCAGGATTTAGCTTAATTGCCGCTCGATAGGGTTGCTTTTAAGCTAATAGATAATATGTTAAAATATTCGTAGACTTGTTTGTTCCGGCACAAGATTTTAACTGACGGTTTCTTCGGCCTTTTTCTGTTGGCATAGACACTAAAATCAGCCGTTTTAATTCCTCGCCATTTTTCTATTGGCATTTTCCTCCTATGGACCTAAGTACCTTTTGGCCAACACTTCGTCAGGGACCAACGTTGAGAGAAATGATATAACTGAATTGGTCTGTAAGTGTGTGGAAATTGGAGGAAAATTTAGAGCACGTCTAAAACATAAATTCATGATTAAAACATATATATAAGTAAATTTAAGAAAGGATGTAAATACTCCAACGTGAGTATAAAACAAGAAAATATAATTACTCATACAAATAACTGGAGAGACCGAAGAAAATTCTCCTTTTGCTACAGAGAGTCGGCTGTAGTAATTTAAGACAGAAAGCTTCCAACACTTGCAAAGGGTGTTTAGACCGAGCCATAGGAAAATAGCGAATAAGTCAGTAGAAAAACACGAGGGACACTGCTCATTCTCTAATAGGTGCTGTCCAGTCGCTGAATCGTGTACTGATTGCGAAACACGGGTGAGATTAGTTAGATTTAAGCCCACGTGTTGGTCCAGTCTTGTCTGCAACCCAAGACTAGATCGTCCTATATATTCAGCATCTCACTGACATTTGTAAATTAAAGAGCTTTTACTTAGATAGGACAAGCGATCCTTAATAAAGCAAAGAAACACTAGATCATGTTCCAAGATAAAAAAAAACACTTAGCTTGGCTGAAAAAAATGGTTAAAGAAACTGAATTAGGAACAATGTCAATTAAAGTTTGACACATTCTACCAAGCCAACGTTAATTTTAAGTAGATCGGACATAGAGCTAGAAACAATCTCAGGAGATTTACTAAAATCTTCAATCTTACGTTCCATCGTACGTTTGATGATGTTGGTAGGATAACCATTATTAATAAGAATACAACGAATCATAGACAACTTTTGCTGAAGGGTACAAAGAGAGGAAATCATTAAGGCATGATGGACCAATGTAATAATTAAGTTGACTTTTCTGGAACAGGGGACAAAGGAATTCCAACTAGAATATAAACCAATAAATGTTGGTTTACGGAAAAAACTAGTAATACATTTACCGTCTTTCCATTATGTTCCCTTTGATTTTAATTAAATTTAAACTTGAATAAGGGAATGAACCCTATCCAAAATAAAGAAGGATAAATTCAGAAGATGGAGGTAATATCTGGCAAATTAATATGAGGTAATATAGACATCAAGTTGAGCAGGAAATCACGAATGAGTGAGTAGTGCCTTACAATATATATCTGTTGTGACAATTCATCTGCCATATTAATGTTGAAATGTGCTCCTCAATTCATTCAGTCAAGTATTGCATCAAAAATATATCAAAGGGGTCAGATACAAGCTGTTTTCGCATTCCACACTCACAACTGAATTCTTTTCAATTTGGTTTAAATTAAATTTAAATTTGAAAAAGGGAATGACTCCTATCCAAAATATAGAAGGAAAAACCCAGAAGATGGCGATCACATCGGCAAGATCATCGAGTAGTATGGAAATATATCTTTTTTCTCCAAAAATGATAAAAATGACTTAAATTCAATCATCATTTTCTTACAAAAAATATTGTGACACGCATCAAGCGAGGGTAATTCAGCTTGTAAGAATACACACACACACACACACACACACACACACACACACACACACACACACACACACACACACACACACACTCACACATATATATATATATATATATATTTCATTTTTCGTTTCAACCTTTGGAAGTAAAGTCTGATGATCCGCGGTCCTTTAAAAGGGCTGTGGTGAAATAATTTATTACATGGAACCTTAAAGTGATCTGTTTTTATTTTTATTTATATATATATATATATATATATATATATATATATATATATGTGTGTGTGTGTGTGTGTGTGTGTGTGTGTGTGTGTGTGTGTGTGTGTATTGATACCTTGTAGTGGGACGGTATGTGTGTGTCTTTGTGTGTGTGTATGTGTGCGTGTGTGTGTGCTGATCCCTTGTAGTGGGACGGTATGTGTGTGTCTTTGTGTGTGTGTATGTGTGTATGTGTACAAATGTGTTTACTAATTCCTCGTAGTGAGACTGTGTATGTAAGGAGAGGAAATATACAGATATATACACGCATGCTGGCAAAAACACAGGAAAATGGAAATAGATCTAATAACACTCACAGTTGTCATTTAGAGATAAGAATGCCGATAACTACTTCATCATTTCTCGGACCAATCTTAATTGTTTTATAACCCTTCACGCAGAACTTTTCACTCTCAATTCAAGAAAGATATTTGGGTCAATAACACAAAAATAGCATGTGTCATATCGAGAATATTTAACATCGAAAAACATAAAGAAAAAAAAGTAATTATTTTTATTAATTTGTGGAAATCTCCACCCTTTGCCTGATGACGGTCGCGAGACCGGAAACCTGTGTAGCAAAATTATGGAAAATAAAGCATAATATTTTTTAAAAAATCCACATTACAAACAAAAACGTTTGCGGTTTCTCTCTTCTTTTTAATATATATATATATATATATATATATATATATATATATATATATATATATATATATATATATATATATATATATATATATATATATATACATATTGTCTAATCCGGAAAGTTCATGCCAATTTCAAAGGGAAATTAAAATACAAAAGAAAATTATACCATTTAATATTTATTAGATTAAATACGAACCTGTTTTTTGCACAATCTTTCTCCATTTCCCTTCAACTTAAAATTACATCGTCCCAATTTGTCCTTAAGATATTTTTTATATCATCAAAAGAATAAAATTTTTTACCATTGAGGTTATTCTGCAAGGACCTGAATAAATGAAAATCCGAAGGAGCAATGTCTGGTGAATATGGCGGGTCGGGTAACATATCCCAACCAAGCTGCAACAAGGTTTTTCCGGATTTCCCAATGGAAATCGACACATTTCCTGTTCACCAATTCTGAGCGTTTTCCTTGAATTACTGTTTTTAATTAGTTTATTTGCGAGTCGTAATTTTAAGAATCAATTGATTGGGTTATTTGGCAGAAGATCACAGTACAGGATTCCTTTTCAATCCGACCAGATGCACTGAATGACTTTCTGATCTGTTTTTGAGGTCTCTAATAACAATATCTGGGCGGTTAGATTTGATTGTTCTGTCTGTGTGTATTGTGTAGTCCCATAAAATTGTAACAGGTTCTATCTCCGTAACCGGGTCTGTGTATTGTTCATACCAATTTCGTTCAGTTTCTCTTCCACAGAAGTCGCAGAATTTCCTGTGCATATATTAACCAACTCTGTCATGCTGGGTTTTATATTAGGTTGGTGCCAATACAGTGCAACCCGATACAAGATGACCTTTTGTTTCTGGGTAATTATCACAGAACCTGCATTTTGGGCTAACACAATATTTTAGTATGTGTGCTTGATAATTTCTAGTTAACAAGCTCTGATCATGTGCGGCAAAGATAAAACCTTCCGTTTCAGATTTTACCTCCACACTACAAGGGTACTCGGCTTGTCTACATCAGCTTGTTTGGTGCGGACAGAGTATTGGCCATGAAGCGGTTTATCTTGCCATTGTTTCTGTATCTGGTCGGTTGCATTTGTTTTTGCTTTCTTTTTCATGTATTTTGCAGCTTCAGTCGGTCTATTGTGCTTTAGTTGTATTTCTGCATCCATTTGAAACTCCATTTTGAACTTGTTGGATTCTTTTATTACGGAGTGTAGACGCTTACTATTTTCATGTTCTTTGGCACATATCATCATCCAGTCTTCAGTATTTTCCAGTTATCTTTGAAGGCCAATTGTTGTAGATTTGTAGGACGTTTCTAGTTGATCTAATCCTCTGCCTCCTTCGGATCTGGGCACATACAGACGATCAACATTTGCTTTGGGATGATGCATGTGGTAGCAAGTGAGAAGCTTTCTTGTTTTGGCGTCCATTCGCTTTATGTCAGCTATGGTCAAATTAAAGATGTTAAATCTGTATTGCACTATAGGGAAAGCAATGGTGTTTCTGGATGATCTTCTGTTTTTTTAGTTCAGCTCGGTATTTACTACCATACGCCTGTAGTACTCCTTTCGTAACTTCTTCATTTGGGTACGCTGTATACCATCTCCTCCGCTAATTCCTAGGTACTTATAGGCTTCCACTCGTTCCAGTTCCCTAATCATTGGGACAAAGTATAAATCTATTGAGGGTGTTTCTATAACTCTCCCTTTCTTTAATGTTACTTTTGCATATTTATCTAATCCGAAGTTCATGACATGTCATCACTGAAACATTTTACAATATTTTCGGAGGCCTTTCAACTCATTGTCGTTTTTGCTAAAGAGTTTGAGATCATCCATGTACAGCAGGTCATTGCAGTTATTTTTGTCTAGTTTGTAACCATAGCTACTGTTGTCTAGTTCATGCGTAAGGGGGATTAAGGACAAACAAAACAGAATGGGTGACAGGGAGTCTCCTTGAAAGATTCCGGGTAGGATATTCAGACGCTTAAAGATGGCAGTGACTCTGGTGTGATTTAGGTATAGTGTGGTGTTCCACATTCCCATGCTGTGATTAAGGAAATTTACTACCACAGGGGAAACTTTATACATTTCCAAAGTCTTAAGGATCCAAGAGTGTGGAACACTATCAAAGACAAAAGGCGATGATCATTCCATGCTGCGCTTAGCTTTCTACGTCGTCTCCAGCAATGTTCCAGGATCATTTTCTTTATCAGCAGTTGATCTTTGCAGCCATATGATTATATCCTGCATCCCTTCTGTTCCAGTGGAAGAATGTTGTTTGCTTCGAGAAACGAGTAAGTTCGTTTCGACAGGACAGACGTGATCAACTTATACGTGGTGGAGAGACATGTTATTGGCCTATAATTTTTCGGATCATCAGTTTCACTCGTTTTCGGCATGAGGTATGTAATACCTTCAGTAATCCATTCCGAGATTTTATTGGGATTATTTACAAGCGTTGATAATGTTTTTGCAAGGATTTTATGGATTGATGAGAGATGATAGAGCCAGAAATTGGGCACCTTGTCATTTCCTGGGGATTTCCATTTTGGGGATTTCGTTCGAGCTTGCCTAACATTATCTGTGATTATATTTTCCCATTCTTGCATAGGTATATCCAGCATTCGTTCTACTTCACGAATCTTTCTGTATTTGTGTTATATTCCTTTGGGTTGCTCCATATATTCTCCCAAAATGTATGCACATAGAAGGTGACTTTTCGACATATATAGGTGCATTTCCAATTTCCCTGTAAAATGTCTTAAGGTCCATTTGAATTATTTTAATTTGGCGATAGAACCTGCAATGCTTTTCGTATCGTCTTGTTCTCTGTGCCTTTAACTGAAGTTACTGTTTCAATATTTCCTTGATTGATGTAATTTTAATTAGAGATTTAATCTTATATTTCCGCTTGATCTTGCATTTGCGTGTGGAAAATATTTAGATTTCTAGTGAGCTCATCTAATAAAAGAAAGCTCACACGAAATTTCCTTTATTTCTCGCATCAGTTTTGCCTTCCAAGCTGGATCTCTATATCTGCAATTTTTTTATTGTCTTGAACCCAAGCTTCCCAGTAGATGCTAAAGATGTGGCGTATATGATGTTGTTAACTTCTGTGATATTTTCCTATGGTGTATCTCTTAACAGTTTTTTCAGAGAAGCGTTGTATATTTGCACAATGTCCTTATTGGACTTCGTCATATGAATTATTTGGATCTGGTCTCTGTCTGACAATTGTATGAGGGTTACTCTGCTGAGTACGTGAATGACGTGGTTTTTCGCTTCAGTGATTTCAGCGATGTGGTTTTCAAGGAAATCGAACTTAATGTAGCTGGAGTCATCTTCACTGACATCGTTTGGATAACAGCAGGCTATGTCACAGGTAGGTTCTTCGACTTTATTTCACGGGAGGTTATTTTGTACTTCATTTGTTTTTACCTCATCATCTGTCATATTGCTTATTTCTACTTTCATCTCTTTACAGTTTAAGTGATGGCTTATAGTGTTCTGCCTTATATCTAATTTTATCTTATCTATTTCTGCATTTGAGGGTCTTTTGTTTTTCCCACTGTACCTGCGGACATTGGCACGGATGTTTGGGTTGTTGTTTGGTCTGATATCACTTCCTACCTTAATTTTCCATATTTGGTATGTTTGATTCGTCGTGTTGTTTGCTAGGTTTTTGAATTCAGTGAGGAATTATGTCATGACTTGTAGATACTCTTCATGAGACCATTTCGTTCGCTTTCTTTATATTATTTGATTTGGCTTTGTGACACTTGGTCCAATATCGGGAATAGCCCGGGTTTGGTGACCTAGTGTCTCTTAGTTTTTGGAAGAGTTTGTTCCAGTGACAGATTTATCGGCCACAGACTGATTCCTCTCTGAGGTAAGCGGTCCTTGTTGACCCGGGTAACGACCGATCCGGTATGAAATCTTATTCATATTCATTGAGATTGGTAGAGATTTGCGTTTTTAACCTTGACCGCCAAGGGGTAATTATGTTCAAGTTACCATCTTACGATGACACTCAAAGAAGACCTGAGAGCACGTCCAAACAATGAGATTGGTATGGATGTGGAATAAATTCACAGTTAAAGAGTTCATGACTGAGGATTGTATTCAGTGGGGAGGCATATGCGTATAGACATAGCACTGACTACACTAAGTTTTAACTTAGTATAAGTCAGAGTGAACACTACCAGGTGGAATATCAGACTTAATTAATGAGAGTTATTCCATTAAAAAAAATGGACAGTCAATCTGATCCCTACCCATCCGAATACACACACATGTACATTGCCTATGCATATATCTACATACATATATAAATACACACACATGCATATATACACACACATACAGACATTTATTATTCCGAGGAGCGAGAAACGTGGACGGAAGGTTCCACTTGAGGTGTGGGATAGAAAAGATATATTAATTTAAATTTAATGAAAAAAAAAGGTAAAAATAATGCAATTAGTGAGAAAAAACAATAAAAATGAAAGAATTATTAGGTTGGTGCAAAAATAATGTCGTTTTTTCACGTTCAAGATCATGTCAAAAAACGACATTATTTTTGCACCAACCTAATAAAAGTTAAATAAAGTCAAAGAGACTTTGAATGAAATCAAAGAAAAGGAGATTTTTCATTAGTAAATGTTATAAAGTTTACGATTCCTTACATTGTGAGAGGATTGCACAAGTATTTTTCCAATGTTCAACCTTCCGACGTCAGTGAGTTATACTAATAAAGTTTTCTAGGGTAGACCATCAACTCTACTACATTTTGGTGGAGAAGTTATCAAAGAGTACATTAGACAAAGGGGCAGAGAAAAGGGAAAGAAAAAATAAAAATAAAAATAAATACATTTTAGGTCATTTCTAAAACTTCTGGCCACTAAAAGATAAATTTTAATATTTCACTCAAAGAGAAGTCAAACAGAATCAGAACATTGTTAGATAAGTATACATATAGCGATATGAAAAAAAATATGAACAGTCAATATGATCCCTACCCATGCGAATACACACGTATTATTATTATTGATTTTATTTTCTTTGATATCTGGCGTTTACACATTTCTTTCCGGGTCCCGCCCAGGGACCTAAGGTTAGAAATGGCATCATGACACTTTCCACTGAAAAAAAAAATTATAATTACATAGATAAAGCCCTTCGTAAAGTGTGGGCTGTACTTGTCAGAACAATTTTTTGTATCTCTTTGAGACATGGACTTCCAGGGATCCCTTCAATTAGTCTACTGGAATCTTTTCCAACCAGTGCAAGGGCTCTAACTGCAACAGGGATTGTTGATGTTCCCATGTGCCACATTTTTGAGATTTCTATTTCAAGGTCCTTGTATTTTGACAACTTTTCGAATATCTTCAAAGATACATTGCAGTCTGCAGGGACTGCCATATCAATAAGGTGGCACTTATTTTGTTTGTGGCCGTTAATAACAATGTCTGGGCGGTTGGCTTTGATTGCTCTGTCAGTGTGTATTGTGTAGTCCCATAGAATTGTAACAGGTCCTATCTCCGTAATCGTGTCAGGGTGGTGTTCGTACCAGTTTCTTTCAGTTTCCTTCCCGTAGGAGTTGCAAATTTTCCAGTGCAGATATTGGTCCACTCTGTCATGCCGGGTTTTATATTCAGTGGGTGCCAATATCGTGCAACCTGATACTAGATGATCTTATTATTATTATTATTATTATTATTATTATTATTATTATTATTATTATTATTATTCCTTAAATTAGATTATATTGCGTAGTCTTTCTCTTAGATCGATCATAACTTTATTATTGTTGATCTTTTTTTTCTATTTTGTTATTATCCTGACTTCCGTGATGGCGAAGGAAGTACTTAATATCGAAGAATTATGGAAGCAAAAAAAAAAAAAGAGGAAAAAACAGTAATTGCAATAAAGAAATAAGACCTCCAACTTTTGCAAGAAGCCAGAAATGTATTTTTAACGCGAAAACGTCTCGGTTGGTTCGGCAAATTGATTGACTGGACGTCTGTCTAAAGATGGCGTCTACTTAATACATTCTGCGATCGGTCCTAATTTATCAACTTTTAGATATAGAATAAACCTCCGGGAAATATACAAAACGCAAAGTGGACTGGCTTGATGGAAATAAGATAGATTATGTTAACAAATAAATAAATAAATAAATATGAGATGCTACGCTTAAAAGGATTTTGTTTTACGTCACTTTTATATGAATAACTATCAGGTTAGCATTTATAATTACATATCATCATCATCACTCCCATTAGCGGTTGTAGACGTGGAGTCACTTCCTGGCTGGGTATTTGACCAGTTATCCCCACCACATATATGAGTTTCAAGCAAGAGAAATATTAATTCCTACATTCTATGTGTTTGGCAATAGTCTTGGCGGAATCCATACTTCTCCAGAACAAACTACAGTCGATCTCCTCCAAATTGGCTTGATCCTGGCTCGCTGCTTCCATCGAGGAAGGCCTTCATCCTACCTTTTACTGCAGTCTAGAAAGCACTCCCCCCAGCGATACTGTGATATCACAACACTGGATGCATGTCAAGCTATGGAGCATAAGTCTATCTCAATATGATAGATGGCCGTTTGGTGGGAGAACTGGTTTAGTTGGGGATAACCTACTTTGAATATACGCTCTTTAGCGCTAGAGTGCGTCGCCAGTAATGTTCTGAATTGGGTCATTGGGCAGATTCGGGTCTTTCAAACATCATACCCCCCTCAACAATTCGCGTCCATCAGAGCTGATCAGTCTCTGATGCGACACCCACCATCTAAATTAAAAGCCTGCACACACTGATTTATATGAGGCAAACCCTACCCCCCTCTGTCACGCATTTGATTGGAAATTGACTAACAGCCAATTGCAATGGCGTGAGCTCTATTTAAGTTGTTTACGGGGGAGTTTTAACTTTTCTTTTTTTTATGTGGATACTCATCGGATACTCGGAATGTAATTATGTGTTTTCCGGTTTTTTGGGTGTTTTTTTTTGCTTTTTTTAATTTGTCCAGTTTCATCTCCACAGCTGAAAATTACTGTTAGTAAAAAAATTAAATAAATAAATAAAAAATCAACCTTAAAATAATTAGAAATTTACATTTCACCAAATAAGCAAAATTTAACCAAATGAAACGGCAGATAGTATTAGGTTACATTGTGCCACTTGTACTTGTAGAGTGATAAGACATAACTAACTTATCGTTGTTTATTCAACAATTTTTAGGTCTAAGTAGTTTGTCATATTTGGAACATTTTAACAATTGGTAATGCAATTATATGAGAATTCGCAACATAGCTAATATTATTTAAGTGTTAAAATGTTTTGCAAGTTCTATCGTCGCCATAAGATAATCATTACTGACGAAAAAATAGTATTGAAATATCTAGTGTTGCCAATGCGTCTGGAAGGAAAGCATACAGAATGAAAACAGTTTTGGCTAAAGACATAGACAACGCTAAACTACCAATTTTAAGTTTTTTTAAAAGTTTTTTTAAGCTTTTCACCCCAAGCAAGGCGGGAAGCCAGTAGCACGCAAGGGGTTACAGAGGATTTGGAGCGAGAGCAGATAGGAGTGATAGAGGAAAGGATTAGGAGAAGGGTAGTGGATAGATCAATGCAGGTGGAGATGTCGATTGGTATTACATTTGAATAGTTGGAGATTATAGCTATCAGGGAAACAGGAAAAGGGAAGGGGGTTGTTCCACGGGCGAGAGGTGCGAGATATGAAGCTATTGGAGTAGAAGAGACGGCTACATTTTACAGTTCCAACGGTGAAGGGGTGGGAACGGGATGCCAGCCTCGTAGGACGCTTGATTTCATGAAGCCTGGGAACCAGCTCAAGCAGCTCATCGGAGTAATTACCATGAAAGCATTTGTAAAAAAAGACAGAGAGAGGCGATGGCACGTCTGTGAGAAAGCGACTGCAGTCGAAATGCCAGATGAGGGCCAATTACATTGCATATCCGTCTCTGGATCCTATCAAGAACCCCGAGACAAACAGAAGGGGCTCCAGACCATATATGGAAGCAATACTCCATGCAAGGGCGAATGGTTGATTTGTAGATTTGAAGGATCAATTCCGGGGAGAAAAATTTCCTGGCGCGGAACAGGGCGCCAACTTACCTTGCGGTGGACGAAGCAATTGACTCAATGTATTTGTTCCATCTCAGGTCAGCAGACAACGTGAGATCTAGGGACCCCAGAGAGGTGCTCTCGGGAGGTTGATCATCAGACATTCTAATGGAAGCGACGACACGTCTGTCACAGAGCGACTGCAGACGAGATGTCAGATCAGGGCCAATTACATTGCATATCCGTCTCTGGATCCTATCAAGAACCCCGAGACAAACAGATAGGGCTCCAGACCATATATGGCAGCAATACTCCATGCAAAGGCGAATGGTTGATTTGTAGATTTGAAGGATCGATTCCGCGGATTGAAGAATGAAATGAGCCATGAATTATCTACCAATTTATGGTGATAAGTCAATGCAACTGATGGCAAGATAATAGGTGAGCCCTTTCAAAGAAATAACCAATCAACACGACTTCAAAAATAATAGGTTTCAATTGCAGAAATATTTCGGCCAAGTATTGTAGGTAGTAAAGTGCTGGTTCCAATGAAAGTTTTGGCTCAGTTTTTTATAAAAGATCTAGGTGCCTCGAAGACTGACCTAGAAGGCATTCTCAAACCCTTCAAATACAGATTCAGACATAAAATCTCACCCGGATTGCACCAACATAAACAGGAAGAGAACACAACTGAAATGAGCAATCTAGTGCCCTTTGGGAGAATGTATCTCTAATGGATTAATAATATTTACGTTGGTCACACCACATACTCGCTTTCACGGCACTTAACTCTACATTTAAATGATAGCTCAAACAGTTTTGGACATTTAAAACAACATGCCTGCCCGCGTACTCAATTCCGGATAATCCTTGCTGACAACACAATTATACTTAAACATGAAAACAATAAATAAAAATTAAAAATCCTTGAGGCTATATACTTAAAACAGTTGAAACCTAACCTGAACAAAATAAACTATGAAATCACCACAAATATTCTTAAATGCCTATAATTTATAACAGAAGCCGTTGGTTTATACCAACGGCTTCCCATACTTAATACGTCTTATTTTTCACTCACTCGTGGTCATGTGTGACGTCATGAGCTACGACGCGATTTTCGCTTCCACGTCTCGTATATACGAGTTTGTCGTTACTTTGAAATTTTTCAAGCAGCAAGGACAGACTATCATTGTGGTTTCGTCAGTGTGTTGTTTGAATTATTGAAATTGTCATCTTTAATAATGGCTTATGTAAGCTGAAAGCTTAGATTGGATTTAAACATGTATCAATATGTCTTTTCCTTTCGTCTTTCAACAATAATGGGATTAATCTTATCAGACAATATGAAAGGAACTTACTTAAAATAAATATACAAAACTTGTCTATATTATTTAATATATTGCATTAATATATATATATATATATATATATATATATATATATATATATATATAATGAATACAGATTCCTTTAAAATACATCCGGAAAGGTGGTAATTTGGACTTCAGACCAGTGTTACAAAATGAATACTATATGGCTCATTTACTTATTTTTTGTAAAACTGGTCTGAAGAGATGGATGTCTGAAGTAAACGAAATAAATTATTACCTGACCGGATGGATTTTTAACGATTCTGTATTCATTATTATATTGCTCTGTTATTACATTGACCGCTATTTGGATTTATATCCGCCTTGGAATTATCCCTAGAAATCATCAAGTGGTATTATCTATTTAGTGTCAAGTTTATATATTCCCTAGGATAGGTCGAAAGTAACATGCAGAAAATTCATCACCTTGCGTTGGTGTTACTAGTACTATGTAATCCATGATCCGTGAAGAATTTGGGGTAGATTTTAAAAAAAAAAATTTTTTAATTCGGTCTGTTTTTGTGGGTTGATATTACGTATCAAAATAGCAATATAGCAAACAATCCACAAGTTTCTGCAGAGTCAAAAGTCCCCATCGCTACAGAAAAGTCCCAGTTATTTTTTGAACCATATGGAAGCATCATGAAATACAATGGGTGTCTGATGTTACCTTCCTGGTTTTTAATGGTGCAATAATTTTTGCTAGGTTTATATCCGCCATTAGTAGATTTTTCGTGATGGACGAGCAAAAATAGCAGATATCAAATTGCATGAAGTTGCATTCATTTTCATTTTTATTCTGAAGAAACAGTTAATATCATCAGCTGGGTTCCCCCAATGGTTCATTCGTAGTGCTTTCATAGTATAGTTGCAAGCTCGTTCGAATATTGGCTTGCTAATTTTACCGATGTTGTTTTTAGAACTAAGTAGTCGGAACTGTGGATTGTTAGGGAAATTTTCATTATGGTCATTCACTGTAACGAAAGCTTGTTATTTGGGCAGTGTTTAGACTCTGTTGTCGATTTTGAGTTCCATAGTTGATATTCTAGCTTCACTGTTGAAATCTCATTTCCATTTAGCCGGATCTTTTTAAATATATATTAATATATCTTGTTGACCTCTTTACAGATACCGTTGAGGTAATTATCAACGTTATTATAATAATAATTCCCCATTATATCAGACTTGATAATAATTTTCTTTTTTCATATGCATCTGTAGCTTATTGTTGGTAGCGTATATTATATTATTGAACACAGAGAATAAGTTTAATTCAAAACGAAGTAGTAGGTCGTCACAAGGTGGGGTTTTACGTGACTTAAATCCAAAAGATTCATATTTACTGCAGTGTTCTATATATATATATATATATATATATATATATATATATATATATATATATATATATATATATATATATATATATATTGTGTTATATATACATATGTTGTGTTATATATATACGTTGTGGTAAAGATATATACATATGTGTTGTGTTATATATATAGTGTTATATATATGTGTTGTGTTATATATACATATATATATATATATATATATATATATATATATATATATATATATATATATATATATATATATATTAGGTTGGTGCAAAAATAATGTCGTTTTTTGACGTTCAACTTCATGTGAGAAAACGACATTATTTTTGCACCAACCTAATATATATGTGTTGTGTTATATATGTTGCGTTATATATATATACATAAATGTTGTGTTATATATGTATATATTCCGTTATATATATATGTTGTGTTTTATATATATATATTGTATTATATATATATATATATATTGTGTTATATGTATATATCATGTGTTATATATATATATATATATATATATATATATATATATATATATATATATATATATATATATATACATATATATATATATCTAGATAGATGGTAGATATCTATACTTCTGTATCGTCCTACGATGCTGGCATCCCGTTCGCACCCCTACACCGTTGAAACTGTTAGATGTAGACGTCTCTTCTACTCCAATAGCTTCACGTCTTGCACATCTCGCCTGTGGAACTCCCTTCCTTATTCCTGTTTCCTTGACAAATACAATCTCCAACTATTTAAGTGTAACGTCAATCGACATCTCCAGTTGCCTTGATCTATCCACTTCCCTTCTCCACATCCTTTCACCTTTCATTCCTATCTGCTCTTGCTCCAAATCTTCTGTAACCCCCATGCCATGATCGATCCACTATCTTTCTCCACATCCCCTCCTTTACCACTCCTATCTGCTCTTCCTCCAAACCTTCTGTAACCTTTTGCGTGCTAGTGACCTCCAGCCTTGCTTCGGGTGATAAGCTTAAAAAAAAATACGCTTCATTTATTTTGTAAACATTATTTACTTTTGTATACGGGTCTGAATATTTTGAGAAATTTTATTAAAGACAAATGCGCCCTACTGCAGGATACGAGACTTTCCCATATTTTTAGATATTAGTGGAATCCCAGTTTTAATTAATAAGTTTCCTTGAATTTTCAGGTCATTTAGAAGAAAAATTTGATTCAATAAATAAAATAAGCTATGGGTATCTACTAAAATAACGTTTAAACTGATAAAAATATGTTGACTTAATAAATAAAATAAATATAACTTTATATATATATATATATATATATATATATATATATATATATATAACATAAACTGTTACATTGGAACATCGCTCTACTCTTGGACTGTGTCTTTTTTAAATTTAATGTTGTGATGTTTGAATTTATATTTTTCGTTTTTACATTTGTATATATATATATATATATATATATATATATGTGTGTGTGTGTGTGTGTGTAGAGAGGGAGAGAGAGATAGTATATATATATATATATATATATATATATATATATATATATATATATATATCTGTGTGTGAGAGTGTTTCTGTATGTGTGTATTTTTTGGTATTTTTTAACTTCACACACACACACACACATACATATATATATATATATATATATATACATATTATAAACTGTCATATTGGGACATTGATCTTCTCTCGTATTGACCCCTTTTTAAATTAATATTATGAACTTTTGAATTTATATTTTTTCGTTCTTTTAAATTTGGATGCACACACACAAACACACAGACACACACTCGCACACGCATATATATATATGTGTGTGTGTGTATATTTATTGGTATTCTTTTTTAACTTCACATATATAAATATTTCAATGAGTCAAAAGGAAGATGTAACCTCACAAGATTTTAGATGTATTGCCTGATGGGAACACAACGCTAGAAATTTGGAAAAATTGTTGATCACTGAATCACAGAACAATCAAAAAATAAATTGAAAATATTAGAAAAATAAGTTGAGAAAAAAAAAATATTTCTGAATGTCAGAAAAAGAGATTTGAGTAAAATTAAAAACGTGCTAGGCATGAAAAGCAGATTGACCAACAAGAAAATATTGAAATATCTGACGTTGGGTCCGAAAGGGGAAAACGAGTAGAAAAATACAAAACATGATAAAAAAAAACTCGGAAGCTACCAAACATCTATCTTTAATTAAATGTCACGAAGACAAAGATGTTATTTGGTTGAATAAGTACATGAAAACTAATTTCTAAATATACACATAGTGATAGAATGGCTGGACATGACTGTTGAGTTGTCTCGAGAGGAAGTACTTCAGTGTAATAATCGCACAATTTTAAATAGAATAAATCAGAGGCGTAGAAATATTTTGTGATAGTGTTGTCGACGTATAAAATAATTAACGTGTTTTTAATTTTGATTGTAACATCGGAGAAGAAATTTATTAAAAATTGTACCTTCTTGAACAAGAAACTTTTCTCTGGCGCTTGTAGCAACAAATAAATAGGATATATTTATTATTGTAAATGCAATAATTGAGGCACATAGCCAAAAAAAGGTGGGGAATAGGATGAGGTTGTTCATCATTACCCATCCTATACCCAGCTAATCCGATTCACGCGCCATTCATTGAATACAATTAACACATATACAAAAAGAAGATATCCTTCACCTTTTACTCTGACATATACAACAATATCACATACCCAAAGGAAACCTACTAAATAAAGGCCATGATTTTAAAATTTCTTATCTACTAAAGTTCGTAATATATATATATATATATATATATATATATATATATATATATATATATATATATATAAATAGCCGAGAAAAATAACAGCACTAGTTGCCAGGCGATTGCACTAGCATGAAATAGACTGTCGCCTCTAAGTGCTAACTTCCATGTCCACTTTTATATTTACACACGCTCTATCTCTGATTTTGAGCACTTTATCCCATAAATATTGCACACTTTAAGACTATATTTCTTCATATATATATATATATATATATATATATATATATATATATATATATATATATATATATATATATATATATATAATGATGAAACACTAATTTTACATGTTATGTTAGTGTTGGAGCATTTTATATTATATTCTTACAATGTCCTGGACATTGAGTTCAACCTGAATTCTATCCTCCTGGGAATTTATTTATACAAATAGATATATATATTATACATATATATTTATATATATATATATTTATCCATTGACCACTAATATGATTCATATATATATATATATATATATATATATATATATATATATATATATATACTAACCTGAAGATGATATGAAATGAATAAATAATAATAAATAGTATATCTAGGAACGATTATATCAAACTTGAAAAATAAACGAAACTGCCTTCGATTAATCTAATAAACAATTTGTTGACCATAACGACAAGAAAAGTTTGAGAATAAAAATATTAAAAATCGCAAAGAAGAAATGAAATTTCCAAAAAACTTATGTTGGAACCAATAGAACAGTATGCAAAGCCGCTTAAAAGTATATATGATGTTAGAGTTCATATTTATATCTGAAATAATAATGAATTCATCAATATAAGATACTACGTGATTCGACCATATGTTTCTGTGGCCCGTAAGCGTTCTGACAGAGGACGGTACATGTGACAATGACATGCATAGAAGTACTGGGATGGCCAAGGACGCATTCCGATAGTTGGGCAGAGTATTGCGAGACAGGAGGATTTCTTTATTAACAAAGAAAAGAATACTGAGTTGTTACGTGACATCTGTCCTTCTTTGCAGCAGCGAATGCTGGACGATTTCCTCAAAGATGAAGAGGAGAACTGTGTCGACGGAGATGTGGTTCTACAGAAGGATGCTAAGGATATCATGGACCGAGCGTGTGAGCAACGATGAGGTCTTAGAGAGGTTGCAACTTAAGAGGCAGCTGAAGTTCCGGGGACACATAATGAGGAAGGAGGGCCTGGAGAATCTGATACTCACAGGTCGAATAGAGGGAAAGTGAGACAAGGGAAAGCAATACATGACATACCTGGCGGTCTTAAGCAAGTGGATGACAGAACGTGGTCTGGGGGAGGTGGCAGAGGGAAGGAAATTCTTGAGAGCTTCAAGGGATAGAAGCAGGGGGAGATCCATGATCGCCTACGTCCTGAAAGAAGTCCTATAAGTTTGATTCTATTTCTAAAGAACATAATATTATATGAATGTTCTAATGAACATTCATATGATATTACTAGATCGGCGGCAAGATCACACCATTTAACATTTGAAATGGTTAGATGTAACCGTAAGATCTATGCTAACTGTTTCTTCTATCGCACGTCTCGCTTGTGGAATTATCTTCTCGTTTACTGCTTTCCAGTCAAGTCTGATCTTTAAAAATTTAATTGCAATGTCAATCGCTATCTTCTTTCTTCTTAGGTTCTGTTCATTTATAAATCTTTGCTATTTAATAATGTTTTGTCTTTCTTATATTCTTTCACATTCAGTAACTCTGTTGTGTCTTAGGGGCTTTATTGCCTTTTTAGGAGTGAAATGATTTTTAAAAAATGACAAATCATATGTTGTTTTTAATTTCTTTATCTAAAACATTTGATACCCTTAAAGCAAATTAATATTAATTACTCAAAAAATAAAAATACCGGTAATCCAGCTTGAAAGAAAGTGCTTGAAAGAATGGCTTCTCTAGCTGTGGTAGGCAACATCAATAGGGGAAACATAACTCTGAATTCGATGCCATACGAATCTTTACTGTGCAAATAATTGAAATGAAACTAAGGTCTGTGAAGCATAGGTTTAATCTGCGGAAGAAACCAGAAGTTGGCCCTGTTGGTGTTGAAGAAACCAGAGTTTGGCTGTGTGTGTGTGTGTTGAAGAGACCAGATGTTGGTTCTGTGGGTTTTCAAGAAACCAGAGTTAGGCTGTGTGTTGAAGAAACCAGAAATTTCCTGTGGGTGTTGAAGAAACCAGAGGTTGTCTCTGTGGGTGTTGAAGAAACAGGAGTTTGGCTGTATGTATGTTTAAGAAAACAGAGTTTGTCTCTGTCGGTGTTGAAGAAACCAGAGTTTGGTTCTTTGGGGG
>OZ038502.1:74818070-74838070 GCA_964036315.1 Acanthosepion esculentum
GAATTTGAGAAGAGTCATGGACATGGACTGATGGAACACGGCTCACGAACGAAAATGGCGTAGAATAGCTTAAAGGAATTTGCAATGGAAGAATGAAACGTTCTTGTCAAAGAAAACTTCCATGATAAGCTAAACTTATTATTTGCTGAAATCCAAAGTACGATTTATAACTAATATATCAAATCTCTCTCTTTAGACGTGAAATACTTCCTTGTTATAGAATTCGTCGAAAGTGATTTGATTGCTTGTGACCTTTGCGAAGTCAAACAAAGAATTTTAACTGTATTTTTCCTTTTTTTTCCTATTATCGAAAGATTTTTTTTGGCATTTATATAGGTTAGATTTTATAATTGTCTCTTTATGACATTTTTAGTGTCATTTTCTAATTTCAGTAAATTTTTTGTGTTGAAAATTTTTGTTCAATTTTTGGGTCGTTTGTGCATCTGTTGTCGTAATATGATATCAGCACTTATTACCAATTAGTCAGAAAGGGCTTTGTGAATTTGAAATCTTTTAAAAAATTTTCATCTATTTTTTAAAGAATATAATTTTAGAAATAAAAAATATAAAACTTATAGACAGAAATAATGATTAAAATAAAGTGAGACAAAGAAAGAGAGAGAGAGACAGAGAGAGACAGAGACAGAGAAAGAGTGAGAGAAAATGAAAAAAATAAGAAGAGATTAATCTAGGAAGAAAAATAGATGACACAGAGAAGAGAAAGAAAGAAAGAAAGAAAGAAAGAAAGATAGAAAGATAGAAAGAAAGAAAGTAAAATATGGGATGGAGACAGAAGAAACGCTATATTTATAAAAGAAGGAAAGAAAGAAAGAAAGAAAGAACGAAAGAAAGAAAGAAAGAAAGAAAGAAAGAAAGAAAGAAAGAAAGTAAAATATGGGATGGAGACAGAAGAAACGCTATACTTATAAAAGAAAGAAAGAAAGAAAGAACGAAAGAAAGAAAGAAAGAAAGAGAGAGAGAAAGAAAGAAAGAAAGAAAGAAAGAAAGATAGAAAGTAAAATATGGGATGGAGACAGAAGAAACGCTATACTTATAAAAGAAAGAAAGAAAGAAAGAAAGAACAAAGCGAAATGCCGAAGGAAGAAAATATACATATTATAGAAAAGAAAGAAAGAAAGAAAAAGGGAGGAAAGAAAAAAAGAAGAATAGAGGGAGTTAGAAAATGGATATGGAAGAAGGAAACTATATATTTGAAGAAAATCTACAAAGAATTAGAATGGATAAAACAAAAATAAAAAAGGAATGAGATGTAGAAAGAAAGAAATTAGAGCGATTATTGTTTTGTTTCTGTTTTTCAAAATAAGAATGACAAAATGTAAGAGATAAACATTAAAATTAGGAATGCATGAAAGATAGGATAAAGAAAGAATGAGGAAGGAAATACAAAATAAAGAAAGCAGAAAAATCAATCGACATTGCGTAGTAAAAATAGAAAATGAAAATGCTAGGAAAAAATTTTAAACAATAAGAACGAAATAAAGAAAAAAGAAATAAAATATTAAGAAAGACGATAAGGAGGTAAAAAGTGTAGGGAAAACACGTAAAGAAAGAAAGAAAATGAAATGAACGAGAGAAGGAAACATAGACATTTTTGCAAAAAGAAATGAAGACGGAAGAGAAGGTATGAAGAAAATTATGAAAAATGAATGAGACTAAAAAGAAAGAAACAAAAGAAACAGTAGACATGAATGGAAGAATAAGTTATAAAGGTAAACAAAGAAAGAAAAAAAAAGAAACAAATAATAGACAGAATGTTTGTAAGATTGTATATATATATATATATCAACAAACTTGACATTTGCAGTAAAGAGCCACAGTAACATCGCTAAGTATTCCTCTTCTACGTGCTGTGTTTCTTCACGGCTGTCCAAAACTTCCATATCCCGAATATGCAATGCGATAAGTCCTGATCTGGCATCTCGTCTACAGTCGCTTTTCTCACAGAAGTGTCGTGGTTTCCCTCTTTCTCTTCTACAAGTATTTTCATGGCAACTGTTCCAATGAGCTACTGGTTTCCAAAATGCTTGAATTTAAGTGAGCTACTAGGCTGGCATCTTGGTCCCACCCTTTCACTGTCGAAACAATTAAATGTAACCGTCTCTTCTACTCAAACAGCTTCTTTGCTCGCACTTCCCGTCTGTGCAACTCTCTTCCCCTTGCTTGCTTCTCCGATATCTGGAATCTTCAAATAGTCAAGTGTAATATCTATCGACATCTTGTACCTTGATCTTGTTCTCCGTCCTTCTCTGTATTATTTGCTCAAGCACGTGTCGCAGTTAGCTCCTCCTCAGTTCTTTAATCCTTCAACAGGGGTCTCTCTCCCCTCGCTATAAATACTGGCTGACCTCTCTCTCTCTCTCTCTCTCTCTCTCTCTCTCTCTCTCTCTCTCCTCAGGCCTTGGGCTTCTACCTCGCGCGGAGACGAGGTAAAATATCTCTCTTTCTTCCACTTAGGCCAATATGTGACCTCTCACAGATACAGAATTTCCCAAATTCTGGGAACACGCTAAGAAAAATACACGTACGTACGAATACTCACAACACACACAATAATAATTTCTCCATACAAGCACAATGTAACTGTTCATGTCTTTGTTTAACTTGTTCTGTTATTAATATTTATTTGTTTACCCATGTATATCGGTCTTGTTTGTTTTCTGTGTCTTCTTTGGACTTAATTAAAGTCTGACATTCCCATGTAGCTGGACAAACCAGCAGGAAATTTTAACCTTCTGATATCTCTTCACATCATCACCCACACGGTCCGCTACACACGTCTCTGTACTCTTGTTCTAAATCCTCAGTAACCCCTTGCGTGCTAGCCTTGCTTGGGGTGAATTGCTTAAGAAAAAATGTATCTTTAAGTTAATTTTGAATTTTCGCTATCTCTCCTAATCCCTGTTTCAGCAGTCATTCATACAGGTTTGGTTCTAGAGGTTACTTGCAGTTCTGCAAGTTTGTGCCGAACAAAAGAAAATCCTCAGGTACTTCTCTTTTCAAATAATTTGAAATATTGGTATCTACTGCAAATGCTTTGCTCGTATATCCTCTTCCATCTCCACTCTCGACTCATCTAGATTATCTCTACGTGTTTCTTCCAAACATGAACATATTTTTTGCTGAGTGATATACTAATAAATCTTTGTATGGTTTCGCTATCATTTCTAAAATATATCCCCACCAGTTTTTCGGGTTCTACGGTTCTCCTGAACTGGCCCCCGTCCTCTCCAAACATTACAATAAATGACTCGCTAATTTGTTTTTCCAGCTTGTTGGAAGTCCTGTGTAGTACTTGTTTTTAAGATATATTTAAAAAAGAATTTATGTATAAAAATATATCAATAAAGGGTATTTCATTAAGAGGGATCAGAGTTAGCAGTAAATAAATCGGTGTTATTTGTGAAAATGTCCGTCAAGTGTTCGGCGGCACACTTCCACACGATGATCAAAATTGATGACGAATCTGCATAGTTGCTCCTCGATCTCACCAATATGCCTTATTATCTCCTCCTTCAGATGTTGAATTGTTGTTGCTTTGTTGGCATAGACCTTAATTTTGAGCTGACCCCAATGGAAGTAATCTAAAGGCGTCAAGTCGCACGATCGTCGACTTCGTTGTTCCCCGAGATGATGCGACCTGGGAACTTATCATTGCATTTCTGTTTGAATGTCCATTTTTGTAATAGGCTTCAATAAATTTACCGCGTTGTTTGATTGCTAATCTGGCCATAGTTGAAATTGCCTAAGACTTAAGTTGTTAAATCTGAAAGAAAAAAAAATCATTAGACGCTTAAAGTTAATTTACATTTAAAATCACTCCAAGTTATTGGAACACCCTTTATATTTTGAAACGTTCATTACAAGTAGAGACTTTTTTCATTATAAGACAAGAAGCGTAATATGATAGTGATCTTCTTCATAGTGGAATTTTTCTATTATATGATTAATTACTAGGAAGATATAATCAAACTAATAATAATAATAATAATAAAGATAAATTAAAATGGAACCAGTTATCAAAAAGTAAAATCGGAATTTTAATATGGGAGATAGATTTCACAAAATACCATTCTTAAAGATTGAAATAGTCCAAAACGGAATGTCTGGAAAAAAACACGCAACGTAGCAAGTCATATTTTAAAAAAATATATATCAGCCCATAACATATTCACTTTTCAGTAAAAGAAAATAAAACAAATTGAAGGAAAGCAAAACAAATTAAGTTGATATCAAGAAAAATAAACAATAAATTTCTTGAGAAAAAAACAAACAATTGAGTATCTTGTTCATAACGATTTCCATGCTAAGATATATATTCAACAGAATATTGAATGTGACAAAATCACCTCACATTTATTTGCTTCAATTAACTTATATATATATCTATCTATCTATATCTATCTATATATATATATATATATATATATATATTGGTTCCTGAAAAAATTAATTTCGGTTGATCTCTGTGGGAATGAAGCGTGTGTTTGTAAACAGTGACTATTAGAGCTAATATAGCAAGACTCTTCGGCAGAATTGAGTCACTGTCAGTCACTGTGTGTTTATCTAAATCTAAAAATAAACACGCTAAAATTCACCTTCATCCCTGCCGTGAGCTGACAACTTAGTGGCAGAATTTCCGACTGACGCCAATTCAGTCGAGTTTCGATCCTAGCTAGAGACAACAGGACGTCTAGCCACAATGATGAGCTGTGATTCTCGTTTTATAGTAAAATCAATTTGAAACAGTCTGTGAGAAAAAGAGCACCATGACGCAATTCACTCCAAAAGAAATTTGGAAAAGGTATGCTGTACTACTGTACTGCTTGGCATTCGCACCCGAATCTCTAATACGAACATTTCAGATTCAACCTGAGATGTTGCAGCAGTCAATGAGGAATCTCAACAGCAGATTTCAAGAATGCATTCGTACGGGAGGACTCTATCTAAATGGCGTAATTTAAAAAAAATGAAAATTTCATCATTGTTTCTTAAATGGCATGTTTTATGGTTTCAATTACTATGAATTAAATATTTTTCTTCCATCACTCTTGGTTTTATTGGATTGGTCACCCTGTATATATATATATATATATATATATGTTAAAATTAAAAGGAAGAACAGTAAGAATTTTAATCCGGTGTTCTTACCAATTATTTTTTTAAAATTTAAAATGCAAAAATTCGAATTGTGGGATCTACCTATATGGACGTACTGCCAAAATGTAAAAAGCTTACCAACCGAAGCAGACAAATTAAAAGGGAAATTAAAAACGAGTTTCCCCGAAGTATTTTCAGCAGGCCTAGGAAGATGTAAGAAAATGGCAGCTAATATCGAAGTAAAGGATAACGTTCAGCCTATTTTTAAGAAAAAAAGGAGTGTACCGTTTACGTCAATTGAAAAAATTGATCATGAATTAGCTACACCATCAACACTATCACCAGCAGAAGTAATGTTTACTAGAAAGATCAGATCAGCATTTGATAAATTGCTACCAAGTAAAACAAAAGCAGTAACACAGTCCTATGCACCAAAAAGAAAATTTCTCCCAGGAGAAAAAGTATTTTTTAAAGCCTACAAAAATAACACGTTTTACTGGGAGCAAGGCACAATTATGAAAAGAATTGGCAAGATGGCTTACATAGTTCAGGGACAAATATTCTCACTCAGAAGACACGTGAACAAAATAAGGAAAAGACTGTCGCAGGACGCTAACGGTTCACCTCAAGAAGAGGTAATGGACACGATTTTCGATACGTTTGACATAAAAATACTACAAACAACGCCAGAACCAAGAAAATCGTCTTGAAAAAGAAAATTTACGGAACCGTTGGAAATAAATCCAAAGAAAAAGAAATATTAAAAAACCCTGCTACGCAAAAGCTTCGGAACCTACCCATAATAGTAATGGACTAGTCCGTACCACATAAAAACTGCGCCGTCAGAGAGACAGACAGAGAGTGAGTCGGGCAGTCGGCTAGACGATTACAGTAAGATATTGGAATAGTGATACTTCGAGACAACATAGTTTTCTCTGACCTAACCTGATTATTATTACGAATACTTCTACTCTTTTGTACATATATTCTATTTGTAATATATATCTGTATTATTCCATACCTGTGTTTGTGTTATTCTTCATTGGTTCTAACTTGAACCATCACCGTGGTACAAGGACCTGGACCATAACAGATTTAAATAACCCTTAAAGTGTTGATAAACCGTTAAAAAATAACTCAATAAATCAATGTTAAAGCAGAAGCTAAGAAAACAAAGAACCTTAAAGAAAAGATCTGAATGTTTTCAAAGATATTTTGTTCATTTTAAAAACAATGTTTATATGTTTAAAACCAACCGGGATTAAGTAATGAAAACAAGAAATTAGGAAAGAAATTCAACTCTAGAGAAATAACAAAAGAAAAACCGCAAAAAAAAACAAGAGAAAATGATTTTAAATAACAGAACTCTCCACAAAAAAAGTTAAATTTGAGTGGAAGATTTTAGGACAGTCGACACAAATTTGAAAGCAAAAGTCATTAAAATAAATCAAAGATTTTCAAATCAGAAAAAAAGTAAAATTACAGGCAGCGAAAAACTAACAGAAGCGAGAAAAAATAGTTTCAAATCAAACCAAATTGAAATATAATGCCCTTAATTACAAAAGTAAGCGAGTTTCAATCGGACGAAATCAGACGACAAGTTGGCGAGTAATTCCGCGGATTAAGCACTTGAATGAGAGAAAAAGCAAAAATCGCGGAAGTGGTGAGATTACACAAAGAGAAAGTTCTGCAATGGAATAAAAAAAATCAAAAAAAAATCTAAAGCTAAAAGAGAGGTCTAAAAGAAAAAAAATGCAAGTAAAAGGACATTTCAAATTGAAGTAAAAGAACATCGTTTAAATTAGAAAAATGCCAAGCCAATGGCAGAAAAAGGAACGTGTGAGTGCGAGAAAATTGGAGATTAGTGAAAAGCGCGGGAAAAAAGAATTGATTAAGACAATAAGGGGAGGTAAGACGAGGGAAACGACGAAATGAACGAAAAAGAGGATGGCAGCCAAAGCAACGCGGAATTAATGGATAACTGAAATAAAAGAACAGTTTCAACAAATATAGAAGAGAAACATAAGGTTAATGTAAATTACATACGTGCATAAGTCAGAAGCAAAACGGAGGGAAATATTAATCTAGCTAGCTAGCGCCATAGCGAGATAATATCATACTGGAATGAATAGATAGGTACATCGATACACATGATTATGGTTTGGAAAAATAACTTGCTAGAGAGACATGATAAATATATGTATGTCTGCATATATATATATATATATATATATATATATATATATATATATATTTTAGAATTGGACATAGTCCGACAATTTATTTAAAAACATTTATATTATGTTTATGTATCTATAAAAAGAACGTTAGACATAATATAAATGTCTTTAAATATATATATATATATATATATATATATATATATAATAGCTGGGGACTCGAATTCGAGGATGCCCGTTTAGTAGGGCGGCTAGCCAATTCCTATTGCAGAAGATCGCTCAGACTCAACACACAGAGAGCCAACCTGTGGATTATACTACAAATATGCTGAGCAGACCTTAGTTACTCACTTTCATATGTAAGAACATATGGAACAAAAAACAGGAAAATATATCAAATTATGAAAATTATTTAGAAATTAAAATCGAAAGATATCTTAAATAATTAAATGAATAAAAATCAAATAAATTACTGAAACGTAAAGATACATACATCAAATAGATAAATCATATAAATAATAGGAATATAAGTGTTAACTGAAGAAGTTTATATATATATATATATATATATATATATATATGTATGTGTGTGTGTGTGTGTGTGTGTGTAAATTCTAAGAAGATTTTACCTGTAATTTTTGTGTAATAATGTATCTATTACATTACCTCCAAATCAAACTTACTAAGGATAATTTTAAAATGTTTATTAAGATATTTAACCTAAGAGAAGTGATTATTATGTTTTCACGTTTAGCAATATTTTGAAGTCAAAGTTGTAATGTGCCTACAATTAACAGTTAGTTCGAATCTTTTATTTAACAACTGATCCCTATTCAAAAATCTGATTATTTGCATTTTCTCCTGTCGACACAGAAAACAAGGTTTATATAAGGATCTACAAATCCTAGCTTTTTGGGCTTTTATTTTCTTCTGTCAACTTTCAAAAATATTTTGAAAATGAAGTACTATTACGGTAAGTAGTATTAGATAAAGAAGAGAGGTGGTTATAACAACGAAATTTGGATGTATTCTTTGTGCTACCAATATAAAACTTTTCAATCCGTGGATTTTCTATTGAGGAAATAGAATACATATACGCCAGGGATTCATTTCAACACTCTTTAGACAATGGACATTGGTCAAGATTCCTACAATTACATAGGTTGGTGTCTTTAAACATATTAGAATTAGTACATGTATCATAGTAATTATTGTTAATTAGTTTAAGTGTCTTATGTTGTGTTACTTTATTACTTTCTCAAGATTATTAGTACAACTATAACTAAGTTTTCAATGTTCCTATTAAAATTTTTACTGTGGGGGCTGTTTTCGGAAAATGATTATCAATTAAATTTAGAAACTTGTGGCCTAACTTTGTACTTTAATCAATGCCGAGGTAGTTAAACATCTCACCTTACACGATCTGCTCTCTGACGAACAATATGTTTTTCACTGATGTCCTTACAGCCATACCTGAATGTGTATACCAAGCTCTTGATAATAATGACGAAACTCGAGCTGTTGCTATAGACAGATCGAAAGCGTTTGACAGGGTTTGACCTGCTGGCCTTCTACGTAAGCTTCAGGTGTACGGCATTACAGGAGGATAATTTGCTTTAATCCAATCATTCATGTCTAACCGTGAAATCAATGTTGTCCTGGACGGGTTCTCTTCAAGATCCTTCAATACGAACGCTGGTGTTCCTCAAGGCTCTGTCCTTGGTCCTACACTGTTTCTGATCTTCATCAATGATATTCTTGATGTCATCAGTTCTCAAGTCAGCATCAACGCAGACGACACTGCCATTTACTCCTGTCTAAATAGTTAATCCTGCATTGCTGACCAAGTTAATCTAGCCGTTAGTCTAGAAAACGAACTTCAGTCTGTGGTTGCCTGGGGAATGAAATGGCTTGTGAATTTTAATGCATCCAATACGAAACTGCTATAATTTACTCACCATAGAGAATGTTCCCTGACTGATATCTGCATTGTTGTCCACGAGAGCGCATCTGAACCTTCTTGGTCTCACGTTTTACCACTGACCTGGACGGAACAACTACACTGACTCAATAGCTGCATCTACAGCAAGGAACGATGGTTCTAGAAGGTTTTTTCTCGTTTGAGTCTATCCTTCACATCTACTAATCTACCATTCGACCATGCATTGAATAATGTTGCCATGTATTATGTAGTGCTCTCGCTGTTCAACTCGAGGTTGTCGACAAAATCGAAAGACGGATATGCAATTTGAACGATCCTGACTTGGGGTCTCGATTCCGGTCACTTTCTCACCGACGTAATGTGGCTCCCCTCTGTCTATCTATCCTTGGTCTTACACTGTTTCTGATCTTCATCAATAATCTACCTGACGGCATCAGTTCTCAAGTCAGAATCTACGCAGATGACATTACCATTTACTCATGGCTCAGTAGTAAATCCGACATTGCTGACAAAGCTAATCTAGCCGTTAGTCTAGAAAACGACTTCTAAGCTGTGGTTGCCTGGGACAGGAAATGGCTTGTGAATTTTAATGCATCCAATACGAAACTGTTTTCTTTTACTCACCACTGAGGAACATCCCTGCCACAGAAAAACATGATTAATGCTCAAATCCACGGCAGCGAATCACTGCTCCTTGGCCTCACGTTTTCCACTGACTAGAGGTGGAACGACTACATTGAATAAATAGCTGCCTCTACGGCAAGAAAAATTGGTTGTCTCTGGCGCGCCAGTTTTTTTTCTCTCTGAGTCAATCTTTCATATCTACAAATCATTCAATACATTGAATACTGTTGCCATATATGGCCTGGTGCCCCCGCTGTTCCTCTCGACAAAATCCAAAAATGCAATGTGATCGGCCCTGACGTGGGGTTTTGGCTCCAATGATATTTTCACCGACGTAATGTTTCTTACCTCTGTCTTTTCTATAACTATTTGCAAGGCATCAGCTCTGACGATCTATTTTCACTGGTGGCCGGTCTGCATGAATTTAAGCGTGCTATTAGGTTGGCATACTTTTACGATCGAAACAGTTAAATGTAACCACCACTTCTACATCAAAAGCTCCTGTCCACGTAGTTCCCGACTTTTACCTCTTACTTGTTTCCGTGACAAATATAATATTAAAAAAATTAAATGTAATGTTAATCGACATGTTCGGATGCATATATCACCGGTCTTCTTTTTATCCTTTACTTAATCCCATATGTATCCCGGGTTTTCCCTTACTTTCACTCGCTACAACCCTTTGCGTAGTAATGGTACCCTCGCCCTACTTGGGGTAAAATGCTTAATATATATATATGTATAATATATATATATATATATATGTTGGGAGGATATGTGTGTGTGCAAACATATAGAAAAATAGGAAAGAACACGTTAGGTAAATAATCCGAATTTCTTTGGTATTTTCGTTTTTATTTAAACAAAAAAGAGTGCTCAATACAAAAGTAGAGCCAAATATTTCGCTTGAGGATGAAACAGAGCTTCATACTTTAATTCAGTATAATTTTAAAAATTATATTGAAGATTTAGTCTCTTGTTTTTGAATTATGAGAACTCTTATTGTAGCGAAGGAATCATATTTTTAAAAAAATAATTATATTTTTATATATATGTATATATATATATATATATATATATATATGTATCTCTGTGTGTGTGTGTATATATATATATATATATGTGTGTGTGTATCTGTGTGTGTGTATATATATATATATATATGTGTGTATCTGTGTGTGTGTGTGTGTGTATATATATATATATATATATATATATATATATATATATATATATATATATATATATATATATATATATATATATGTATATGCAAGGTAACCCAAAAAGTTCTGTCCGTTTTTTCATTAGTCATTGAATGAAGTTGAAATATATACGAAATGCGTGTAGCAATTGTTTTCAAATTCGAACAGCCGGAAATAGGAACATCAGAAGTTATAAAAAAAACACGCGCAGCGATCCCGGCCATCAGTTATAAGCCGGACAGCTGTGAGAAGGATGGAAGTGTCTAGAGATCTCGTTCGGAGCTGTTTGCTTTACGACTTCAAAGTTGGCTTATCAGCAGCTGCATCAAGTCGCCGCATATGTCAAGCATTTGGGGATAGTGCTGTGGATGAACGTACTGCAAGGCGTTGGTTTCGAAAATTCATGTCTGGAGATTTGTCTCTCCATGATGAGCCTCCTTTTGACTTCCACAGGTCTTGAATGACGGAGTCCTGAAGGCGACCATTGAAGAGGACAGTAGTCTAACGTGTGGTGAACTTGCAAGACAGTTCAACTTTTCCGATGAAACAGTTAGACTTCACCTGCACCGCCTAGGTAAGACGTACAAACTGAGCAAGTGGGTTTTGCAAACGCTGTTGGAGGTCCACAAGGGACAACGGGTGGCAGCCTGCGTATCGCTGCTTTCTCACCAATCGAGTGCTTACCAGTGATGAAAAGTGGGTTCTGTTCGAAACTCCCAAGCGTTCCAGACATTGGTTATCTCCTCAGGATGCTGTCCCTCACACCGCTAGACGGCCTATGCATCCACCCAAGATTATGCTTTGTGTCTGGTGGACAGATCATCAAGTGGTTTATTATGAACTGCTACCAACGGGCCAAACGGTCACTGGAGACCTATACTCGCAGCAATTGAAACGTGTGCAAGAGGCATTGCGACAGAAGTATCCAGCACTGGTGAATCGCAAAGGTGTGCTTTTCCGCCAGGCCGCATGTCGTGCGAGTGGTCAGGGATACCAAACAGCAACTTGGGAGGGAGACTTTGTGCCATCCACCTTATTCACCTGACCTTGCGCCATCCGATCACCACCTCTTCCACTCCCTGGATAATTATCTTCATGGGAAATCCTTCACCAATAAAGCAGACTTGCGCATAGCCCTCACGGATTTCTTTCCGTCAAAACCCTCGGAGTTCTACCGCAAGGGCATTGAATAGCTGGAAACACGTTGGCAGAAGGTGCTGGATGCCGATGGCGATTACTTCGAAGACTAAATATAAGTTACACATAGTGTGAAGCGTTTTCTTTTTTTCCTTTAAACACGGACAGAACTTTTTTGTTACCTTACATATACATACATACACACACACACACACACACACACACACACACACACATATATATATATATTTATATATATATATATATATATATATATATATATATATATATATATATATATATATATACCCAAGTTTAGGATTGGTATATACGGAGTGAAATCCAATAACCAACAATTAATATTCTTTAAAGAGTGCTCAATACAGAGTAGAGCAGATATAATTATTTATTTGAATATTACAACATAAATATGTTATAAAATCACGACAAAAGTAGCCATTTTGTTTCAACACTTCTTGTGTCTTGTCAAGTGATGATATAGAATACTCTATATATATATATGATATAGAATATTCTATATCATCACTTGACATGACACAAGAAGTGTTGAAACAAAATGGCTACTTTTGTCGTGATTTTATAACATATTTATGTTGTAATATTCAAATAAATAATTATATATATATATATATATATATATATATATATATATATATATATATATATATATATATGCTCTCGTTTTGATTAAACACTCTCGATAAAGGCTAATGTCAGAACAGTCGGTGTTACTGCTATTAACGCACCGCTCTTCAATTAGTAATTCATGCCCCTCGGCCACAGGTGTTTATGCACACTTAATATATAATACGTTAAAATTTACTTTCTCTGCCGATAGCACAGGTGTTAGACCTCTGACTGATGCAAAATCGGTCGAGTTTCTATACCGGCTTGAAGCAATCGGATGTCTAGCCACATTGTTGTGCTGTGATACCGCAAAACAGCCTTATATATATATATATATATATATATATATATATATATATATATATATATATATATATATATATGTGTGTGTGTGAGAGAGAGAGAGAGAGAGAGAGAGTGGACTTTGATGTCAACACCATGAGGCGACCATCTGTTTCATGTCCAATTTTTTTTTAAGTCTTCTTTCTTTTCTTTTTATGTGCCATGTCCTTTCAGGACGTAGGCGATCATGGCTCTCCACCTCCCTCTGTCCCTTTCAACTCTCCGAATGTTCCTTCCCTCTGCTTCCTCCCCTAGACCCCGTTCTGCCATCCAGTTGCTTAAGCCCGCCAGGTATGCGACGCGTTGTTTTCATTGTCTCTCTTTCCCTCTATTCGACCTGTTTAGTATCAGATTCTCCAGGCCATCCTTCCTCATTATGTCTCCCAGAAACTACAGCTGCCGCTTCCTGATATTAAGTATAAGGCTCCTCCTTGTTTGCAGCCTCTCCAAGACATCATCGTTGCTCACACAATCGGTGCATGATATCCTCAGAATCCTTTTGTCGAATCACATCATCGTCGCCTCAAGTCTCTTAAAATAATCTCTCCGACAGGGGTCGAACCAGCTTACTCCTTAGATGCGATTTTCTTTAACAGTACTTCGAAATAAATAAGACCTAACTGATGATAACCGCACACAATTACACACAAATTAATGCAAGTTCACAGACACTAACCAATAGACTAATACACAAGTACACAATCTCGATCAGTGAATTTATCATTAAACGCAGATTTCGAACTACACAGGTTTTGCCCGGGGTGCTTGTGAATGTGTGGGTGGGTGCATTTAATTTATCTGACTGGAGGTTTTTTTTTTTTCATTTTTTTTTATTTCGCTTCTCATATTTGCTGATGTTTCTTTATATTTTTCTACCTTACACATGTTCGAATATGTATGTATGTATGTGTAGGTGTATATCACTCTTATGCACTCAAACTCTTTTCTCTCTCTCTCTCTCTCTCTCTCTCACTCTTTCTCAACCTCTGTCTGTATATCTTTGTGTATGTGTTGCGCGTGTTTGACTGGATTTTAATCTTATTTTAGATTTTTTTTATATAGTCGACGTTATTTTGTCAGAGTAAATTCTTTTCTATTTTTTTAAGAAACTGTCATTTTCAAATGACATTTCGATCCGATATATTTCGTCAGAGATCACGCGCGAAAAAAAAATGACTGAATTAATTGAACACGTACAAAAACTCTTACACTTTGATACGTAAAAACTAATCATGTATATATATATATATATATATATAAAATATATATATATATATATAAGATTTTTCATAAGCATTCACACACATATACATACATATATATATGTGCATATACATATATATACATAAATATATATATACATACATACACACATATTTTATATATATATATATATATATATATATATAAAATATATATATATATATATAAGATTTTACATAAGCATTCACACACATATACATACATATATATATATGCATATACATATATATACATAAATATATATATACATACATACACACATATTTATATATATATATATATATATATATATATATATATGTATGTATGTATGTATGTATGTATGTATGCATGGTAGTGTTGAAATCTATCCAAATAACCAATTTTTTTTTACTTTTACTTCCAGAAAGAACTTGTTAGTCCGGCTTCAAGTTTTCATATGCATATATATATGTATATATATATGTATATATATATATATATATATATATATATATATATATATATATATATATATATATATATATTAATGAATGTAGATATTATCCCACACCTATATTATATATATATATATGCCTATATATATATATATATATATATATATATATATATATATGCATATATATATATATATATATATATATATGCATAGAAATAGTAAATTTCTTTTACGTAACTCATGATTACTTTAAGGTCTGGTGATTGCATAGACGAAATGCCTCATCAAAACAGAATATATATATATATATATATATATATATATATATATATATATATATATATATATATATATATATATATATATATAAAATGGATTAAATATTTGTTTTTAATTTATTTTGTTTAAAAGTTATTTTTGATGCCTAGATATGCGAGAAAAAGCTCTGTATTTTAAAACGCATCTTTTATCCAGCTGCATCTGCCGGCCTGTATATTCGAGAAGTCTTAGGATGCGCACCTACATGCCCAGTGTGAAATCGTTTTTGGGACTGACGTACCTCTACCGCTTGACCACGTAGGACTTACGATGAATACAAGGCCAGAATAGAGTGTTTTGAGCACTTATTTTCTGCCGATTCTCAAAACATCCCGATCTGCTCTGCTTGGTATCCTAACGTTAACAGAGATTATTTATTTGTTTTTTTATTTTCAGGAAATAGATGAAAACCGACATATTTGCATTTTTAATTTATTTTGTGTAACGCATATATATATATATATATGTATATATATATATATATATATATATGTATGTATTTATAAATTAGATGCAAATATTTAGGTAAATGCTCTGTTTATAATAAACACTATTAACAACATTTACCGGCCTGAATGTCCGAGAAATTTTCATGTATGCCTCCGCCGTGGTCAGTTTCCGGAGTCCAGACTCTGCCATTTCTGCAGAGACTCGTCTGGGGGATACCCTCTGATATGTACCAGGTAAGTATATATATATATATATATATATATATATATATATATATATTATACTATATTACTATTATACTATATTACTATTATATATATATATACTATTATACATATATATATATATATATACATATATATATATATATATATATATATATATATATATACATGTATATACATATAAATATATATATTGTATATATATATATACATATTCATATATATATATATATATATATATATACATATATATACACACACACACATATATATATATATATTTTTTCATCCACAGACAGAATGTTTCGCAGCTCATCAGTGTGGCTAGAAGTCCGGTTGCCTCTAGCTAGGATCGAAACCCGACTGATTTTGCGTCAGTCCGAACTTCTCCCACTAAGTCGTCAGCGTACGGTACGGGATGGAGGTGAATTTTAGCGCGTTTATTTATTTTTTTTTTAGATTCAGATAAACACACAGTGACTGAGAGTGACTCAATTCTATCGAAATATATATATATATATATATATATATATATATATATATATATATATATATATATATATATATATACATGATATATATATATATATATATATATATCATGTATATATATATATATATCATGTATATATATATATATCATGTATATATATATATATCATGTATATATATATATACATGATATATATATATATATCATGTATATATATATATATATATACATGATATATATATATATACATGATATATATATACACATGATATATATATCATGTATATATATATATATCATGTATATATATATATATATATATCATATATATATATATCATGTATATATATATATATACATGATATTTATATATATATATATATATATATATCATGTATATATATATATATACATGATATTTATATATATATATATATATATATATCATGTATATATATATATATACATGATATTTATATATATATATACATATATATATACATATATATCATGTATGTATATATATATATATATATATATATATACATGATATATATACATATATATATATATATATATATATATATATATATATATATATATATATATATATAAGTGAGTGGTGGACAGTGAGAAACAAGAATCATACAAAGACGTAAATATTAACTATTTTTTTTCATTTAGTTCTCCAGTTTATAGTCAAAATCTTTGTGTTATTGTATAAAGTAAAGACCTAATTTTTTTTTTTTTTGTCATTATTAAATTATATTTTATCCTTTTAGAAGTTTCCATTTTTTTTGTAAATCATCTTGTTTGTCATGCGTCAGAGGAGGACCAAAAATTAGTTTAGGATTCTTTAGCGCCACTCTATGCGAAAAAACAATTATATTTCATTTTTATTTTTTGCAAAAATCAGATAATTTTAGGATTTTAATGAAACTTTCTCGAAGTATTCACAAATTAATTAAATTATTTCAGAAATGTTTACTTTGGGACATTCTATATTTTTTACATGCTTTATTCCCGCTTATATAAGTTTATGAAATGTCGAGATATCGGTTTGTACCGCTTAACTTATATATTACTTATACGCAGAACTCCTTTGAGAATTTAAATTGCCATTTTCTTTTATAAATTAGAAACACCAGCCATCAAAATTTAGCTCTACATCAGTCAGTTATGTGTCAAGTGATAAACGCTGTCGATGCGTGACTGACGAGGCAGATATTTTTTTCCGCAGTAGCTTGCCATTTTCTTTCTGCGGTAGACAAATTACCACCTTAGGCTATATATCTCAATCTGTCCTGCTATTTAGCCGTAGCTGGGGAAAGAAGAAATAGATTTATACCTTTCCCAAGCGTATTTCCACGCTAGTGAGTGTAATGGATTACGACAGGAGTCGAACTCAGCTCTCTATATCCGCAATCTGAACCGCTATCCATTACTCCATCGTACCGCCTAGCTCTACATAGTAAAATAAAAATGTAATAAAACTAAAACATTATTTAATTAGAAAAGCTTTTGCTTTTATGAATAAAATATGTTTTATATTGTCTTAAGAAAAGTACTTTTTTGGATGAATAATTAAATTTTACAAGAATTGTTTTCCGACTTAATTTTATTAAAACAATTTATAATTCTAAATCTTATATATTACTTGGTCTATTTTAGTGGATATTGTTATCACGTAAAACAGTATTTACTACTAATAAACTGAAAATCTTAAGACAATTGATCAAACACGAATATTTTTAAAATGAATATGATTTTTTGTATGTGCATAAACTTGCCTACGTTTGTCAATGGAGATCGTATAGGACAGAAAATACGAGTTATAATTATATTAAATTTAAAACCCAAGTATCTTAAGCTCAATAAAAAAAATAGATTACAGGGAAGTTTTTAAGATTACTGAATATTAAAAATTATACAAAGATGGCGCTCACGTTTTAATCCTTACTTCCATTTTTCATTCAAGCTGTCAACTTGTCAACATCTTAAGTAAAAAGCTAAGGCCCTGTTTGAAAAATGACTTCATGTGATGTATCAAATTTAAAGTAAGTAACATTTGTTTAAAATCAGAGTAAACTATAAATAAGCTAATATTCCTCAAATAAATTGTCAGAAAAGTATATTTTATTTTTGGAATATTTTTTAATAAATAGAATGACATTGCGATAAAATAGGGCTAAAGATGGTGGTAATCAACTATTAAATTAGTTTTAAATTAGTTTTGAATTACAGAAAAAGTGTATTGTGGATTGGAAATTTTGAACATAATCTATTTGCTTGAAATTAAAAGTAAACAAAAAAGCCTCAGACAGGATCTTTTAAGGAATCAATTTTAACCGTAGGTATTTTCTGTGGAGTTACCTAATATATATATATATATATATATATATATATATATATATATATATATATATATATATATATATATATATATATATATATATATATGTACATATATATAAATTTATAAATATACATATATATATATATATATATATATATATATATGTATATTTATAAATAAATATATATAAATAAATTATATATAAATTTATAAATATACATATATATATATATATATATATATATATATATATATGTACATATATATAAATTTATAAATATATATATATATATATATATATATATATATATATATATATATATGGATAACGATTCAATGAAACTAGATTTATAACGTATTTGGACTTGTTCGGGTTTATCAGAGCTAAAAACTAAAGTGTGTACTTGTGTAGATGTTTAAATATCAATCATAATACTTTTACCCTCAGATATATATATATATATATATATATATATATATATATATATATATATATATATATATATATATATATATATATATACATATATATATATATATATATATATATATATATATATATATATATATATACGTGTGTGTATAGAAAATTTCCCGTTTTTATTATTATAAATGCAATTCTTTTTTTTTAACTGTTTATTCTCTCTCTACTGCTAGGAAAAGAAGTGTCAGTTTCTTTTGCTCAACCAACCCTCACAGATATATCGGTTGGTAGGAGTCTTTATATAAACGGAGAGTAATTAAATCTTATAGTTTCGCGTTTATTTCAAGAGACAAAGCAGCAATCCGATTGGAGAATATTAAGTAGGTAAATATTTTCTTTTCTTTCTCAGAAGCAGTATTCTGGGAATTATTTTAAGAATTATTCTGGGAACAACTTAAAACTTCATCTTTGACACTGCGGCTGTGATTCCAGACATTTTGTTGCTGTTTTTATAAAATTATATGAAATAATAAACGGTTAATTTTATTGATTTTGGAATGGTATTGCAATACTTTGTAAGGGCTTTCTTATTCGATTTTATATGAAAAGTATTTAAAACTATATTTTAAAATATTGCTGCGCGCTGCATTTTGTGATAATTTTTACTTAATACTTTTCTATATATTATTTTTCACAATATCTCTCTATTAAAATACATTTCTATTTTTTCTTCTCTTTTATGTGCAGTGTACCTTCACGGCTCTCCACTTCCTCCTATTCCATGTAGTTCTCAATATGTTTGCTCTTTTTTCCACATCTCCCGAACCCTGTTCTTTCATCCACTTGCTTAAGCCCGCT
>OZ038502.1:74840570-74848070 GCA_964036315.1 Acanthosepion esculentum
TATATATATATATATATATATGTGTGTGTGTGTAATAATAAAAATAGTTGTAATGAATGCAATATTTATGAGTTTAACTGAACAGTCCAGTTAAATTCGGGAGGTTGCTATGTGACGTAATCCAATTTCTAATAAATGAAATTAAATAAAAAGTGTTGCGGATTTTTTTCATGTATTTAATGTATAGTTTTGTTGCTCTCGCTTAACTGAGCCCCGCACATAATAATCAGTGTGGGAAGTTGCAGTCTGGGGAGTTTAGTGGCCATATGTAAGGGTTGATATTGTCGCAGAATTTTACTGAGAGTCACTGTGTTACCCTAGCATGATACAGAGTCCTCTTGTCAGATATAAGACTTCCAGTCCTCATGTCAGACATAGGACTTCATATTTGTTTTCATATTCATGACGTTTTGGCCGTTGTACGCTCCGGCCTTATTCAGGATCCGGTCTGTATTTCTGGGATGAGGTATTGTAAATATTTACCCTATTTACATTGTTCGGGCAGTTGTTCACATATTTGCTTTCATATTCACGACGTTTCGGCCGTTGTACGCACCGGCCTTATTCAGGATCTGTCTTTATTTCTAGGATGAGGTTTTGTAAATATTTACACTACTTACTTTGTTCGGATTGTTGTTCTCATCTGTTTTTTTTTCGTATTCACGGCGTTTCGCCCGTTGTACGCTCTGGCCTTCTTCTGGTTGTTTACTTTGGAATTTTGAACTTCCGATTATCTCCGTATGTGTTATTTCTCTTTAACTCAACTCTATTTTTTGTTCACCTTTGCTGTTGCCAGGTATTGAACTCACAACTCTTTGATTCAAGTCACTCGTTTACTTCAATCAACGCTTTAAAGAGGAATATAAACACTGTTCGAATATTCTTTTTATCCGCGCGCTTTCGGCTATACATTAAACCATTTTCAAGGATTAAATATTTTAACTTTTAAATAAGAATTATTTTGTTGTATGTATGTTTTACAAAATGTTTTCATTTTTTCAAAACACAGTCAAGATATTGTGTCCATGTTCAAATTTAATATTATTAAGTGTTTTTTTTTGTTTTTTTTTCTAATAAGGCTTCCATTATTTTTAGCCTTATTTTGCATGTTGATGATGTTATTATATTTGTGTTGTCAACAAGTATGTTACGAATAGTGTCCGGTAGGTCTCCATGAATATTTAAATTAGATCTAGTTGAGCTATTAACAGTTAAAATATTTAATCCTTGAAAATGGCTAAATGTATAGCCGAAAGCGCTCGGATAACAAGAATATTCGGACAGTTTTTATATAATTTATCATCTGAAAAGAAAAGAAATTATTTGATCGCATGAGAAATTGTATAATAAATTAAATAAAAGCACCTTGTTGGACGTATTCAATGAAATGTGCATATATATATATATATATATATATATATATATATATATATATATATATATATATATATATATATATAAACACACGGTAAAATACGTTTACAGTGAAAAAAATATTTTTTTATCGGTTTCAATCCTTGTTAGTCAGTGTTGAGTCTTGACTCAATGTTGAATCTCGCCTATTGCATGGAATAATAATGCAACACAAAATGTACTTGGAACAAGAATGTATTATAACAAGAAAGTGTACACAATAAGTACATATAGTATTTCTGTATATTTCTGGGAAGACGTTCCTGGAGAATGTGTTGACTAGTCGCAGTCGATCAGAGTCTCTAGTTGGATCTCGTGATTCTCTTCCCTCGTCTTCCGGTACCAACCATTATTTATATAGTTGGTAGTCACCTATGCAGATTAGGTGGATCCCACCACAACAGTCAGTAAAACCACTACGGCACAAGGGGCTACTGGATGAGGATGAGTCAGGAAAAATAACATGTATAATGAGCGATTGACATTTCACTTAAATTTTTGTAGATTAAAATTGGCTGGAAAGGAGTTTCGCAAGCGAATAGTACGAGAAAAGAAAAAGTTACCATAGAACTTACAGCTACATCTATCCAGCTGAAATGATTAATGAGATCTTGATGCCAGCCTAGTGTTGCCCTTGAATTCGAAATCTCTAGGTACCATAGCGAAGAGCTCTTCCAAACAATTACCCTGATAAATATTTATAGAAAAGACACAGCGAGGCAACCCTACGTCGGTGTGAAAATGACTAAAAAAATAGATAATACATACATACATATATATATATATATATATATATATATATATATATATATATATATATATATATATATATATATATATATATATATATATGAATGAATTATATTAATTTAATTTTTTCTTCCTGTACTGTCTTGCATATTTGTATGGTTAGAATTTTATTTCGCACCTACACACGTATTTTGATCTAATCGTTTTTTCTCTGTATAATGTATCATCTGTGATGAATGCCACCATTTAAATTAGTAGATTAATAAAATATTTTTTCACTTAGCTAATTGAAATGACTTTCAGACTTTCGTACACCGTTTCGTCCGTCCATTCGTTAGAGGTGGGGATCAACAATTGACTTCTTTTCCATTTTCATATATTTTTTAAGCGTTTCACCCCAAGCAAGACGGGAAGGCACTGGCACGCAAGGGGTTACAGAGAGTTGGAGCGAGAGTAAATAGGAGTGATAGAGGAAAGGATGAAGAGAAGGATAGGGGATAGATCAAGGCATCTGGAGACGTCGATTAAACATTACATTTGAATATTTGCCGATTATAGCTATCAGGGAAACAGGAAAAGGGGAGGGAGTTCCACAGGTGAGAGGTGCGAGACATGAAGCTATTAGAGTAGAAGAGACGGCTACACTTAACAGTGTCGACAGTGAAATGGTGTGAGCGAGATGCCAGCCTAATAGAACGCTTAAATTCATGAAGTTTGGGAACCAGCAAACGCAGCTCCCCGGAGCAGTTACCATTAAAGTATTTTTTTAAAAAGAGAGAGGGAGGCGACGGCACATCTGTGCGAGAGCGACTGGAGACGAGATGCTAGATCAGGGCCAATTACATTGCGTATCCGTATCTGGATCTTATCAAGAACCTTGAGACAAACAGGAGGGGTACCGGATCATATATGGATCATATATGGCAGCAATACTCCATGACCAGGACCCCAGATCAGCTAATTTGTAGTTAACATTAACTAACGAGCTGCAGGCACCCCCTTTTATGTTACAATGTTGAATGAGAACCTCAAATGCTTGTAAAACCGACATTATAACCTAGAAGAACGTTACGGAAACTCATAAAGAGAGCGGAACATTTGAACATTGATTTCATAAATGGATTGGCTGCTTACAGGGAGACAGGCTCCAGGCACCTGAAAAATAATCATTCCTATTTCTTAAATAAAGGACCTTTTCAAAAAAGTTATGTGTTTTACCATATTCCCATGTACACACAAAACCCCAGGAGTAGATAAATTTATCTATCGACCGGTTCATACTCCTCCCCGGTCTTTTGAACAGGAGTAGACAATTATCCCTTGTTTCCCTTTTAGGGTTTGGTTTTCGGTCTCTTCTAAATTATTCTCGTTCTCATTTACTCTCAAGCCACCTCATTGCATTCTTATCGCCCTGTTTAGTGTAAAGTGATTATAAAAGTAAGTAGCTAAATAGAAATATTTTCAAAGTTTAAACTTCGAACCCGCAAAAATGACTGTTATTACCTTCGTGGAACTATTTTGAAAAAATACATTTGTCGGGACCCTATCTTTTTTCTCCTCACACACATGCAATAAAATAGGTTTTGAGAATCTCTTAATCTGAGGCAAACATTCTTTTAAATTTAGATTTTAGTGGTGATTACAAACACTTAATATTTTTAGTGTGTATCTCTTTATTCATTGGGTGGACAAAGTTTTTCTTGCTTCGTTACAGAATGCCTGTAGTTTTTAACGCAAATAATTGCATTGTTTATAGTTTACATATTTCTTTTTGTAGTTGAAAAAGTCGGAAGACGAAACGTGTCTGCAAAATCCAATTGTCATTTTATACCAATTTGTCTTGTCCACAGAACTGATCTGGGAATTTAACTGTATTGTCGATGTGGAAAAAAAATCTCTTAGTATAAAAGAAATTTACATTAAACAGAAAAATGCTTAGACAGGAGCGTCTATCTTTCTAAATTTGGATTTTTTAATGTCACTATAACAAAAAAGATATTTCAATTTCATTTTTGCCTTGAAAATGTCGGAAGAAACGCATCGGCAAAATCTAGCTTTTTTTTTCCAATTGTCATTTTATAGCATATTTCTTTTTATCAATTTTGAAATATAAAGATTTCATTTCAAACTTCTTCAATACAAATAAATTCGAATGTCCATGTGTCACACATTTTAAGCTTTATTACTTGAGTCCGTAACCCAACATATTGAAAATTTGGAACCCGTGAGCAAAGCAAGAACCATCCGGGCCAAATTTCGGCCCGCAACCCTGAAATTTTTGATTCCCAATTTTCATTACTGTGATTGTTTTCGGATACCGCCATCATGGCTGCTACTGATAAAAACAATTAAATGCACAAAATTCTCTAACTTTCAATAGCTCATGTTCAAATGAAAGACGTACTAGTCTCAAATTAGAGTGTTTCAAAATAAAATTGTGCGTGTTTTCAATTTTACACTTAAAGGCCGTAGCCCAACGTATACAATTTTGGAATCAGAACAGCTCCCTGAACAAATAAAAATCATTCCGGGTCGGATCTGGATCTGCAATCCTGAAATTCTGGATTCCCAAGATTTTTATTACTGCGATTGTTTTCGGCGACTTTTTACGTGAATTTTGCAACTCATACAGGGTGAACATAAAGTTTGTGTGCACTTTAAAAAATTATAAATTTATTTGTATTTGTGATAGAAATAATTTGTAAAAAGGATTAGAAAGAAGTAAATCTATATTTTTTAAGGTTTTATTGTAATTTTATTTAAGTTTCCACATGTCCTCCATCATTAGCAATACAAAGGGTAATACGATTTTACAGTTCACGAAAAACATTTGCCAACTGATTTAGAGTAATGCCTGAAATCACATTAGTTATTTTAGCTATGTTTAAAACTAGGTACATTAAACTTTATAACATTTTTTACAGATTATTTCCATCGCAAATACAAATAAAGTTATAAATTATTTAAAGTTCACACGAATTTTATGCACACCCTGTATTTTTTACAATAAAAATGTTTATAACTTAAATAATTTTTACTATAGAAATGTATCTTTATGCTTCCATAATGTTTTGTTTTTCTAGGGGGACTATTTGCTCATAGCTGCGACCCAACCATGGTGGATCTGGAAACAACAGCAATTAAGAGGTGGGTCCACGATCCTCAAAACCTCCACTCTCCAAATCAGAGGCCTTGCTGCTTGGTGTATATTATCGTCATACCCAATACTATAACATTAGAAACCGAGCCGTTGCAATGTGATTTTCTTCATAGTAAAGGAAGACCAAAAATGTTTTTTTCGGGATGCCAAGCAATATCGTTGTAGCTTTCGTAATGGTTGTTGTAGTAGATACTTTGTAATTGCAGATACAACTATAGTACACAGTTGAACAATATTGGTGTCAGACGCCTTGGAATAGCTCTGTCACTGGAAATAATTCAAATTAATTGCGAAATCCAGCGAAAGTCACCCATGTAATAAAAGTAATTTTTTGTACTCAAAGCAAGGAATTACGTACATGGAACTGTCTTTTAATTACGTAGCAGCAGAATTAATATCGTTAAAAGGTAAGCTTAAATATGAATGCAATACTAAAATGCAGCGCTCTGCATTACTAAAATGCAGCGATCTGCAATACTAAAATGCATCAATTTTGAGTTCTTCTGTAGTATCTGTCTATATTTCTGAGTTGAGGTATTATGTACACTATTTAAATTATTTGAACTATTGTTCTCATCTTTGTCGCCATATTTATTACAACGTTTCGGCCGTTGTACGCTCCGGCCTTCTTCAGGTGGTTGGAATATCGAACTGCACCCTTTATTTCGCTCACTGCGGTAGACTGTTCTAGTTCAACGTGCCATGCTCAATGGATGTCAGTTATTAGTTATCTCCTGTTAATTCCCCTCTGCAAGTTCTACACTGCCTTAACCGGGTATTGAACTCACAAACTTTGGGTCCTGTCAATGGATCTAACCAACGCCTTTATCCACTGCGCCATGTTTCTTCTGTGGCTTATTGTTGCCTATCGCATACGGCAGCATTATTCCTTGCAAAAATAAATCTCTGCCAACAGATGACTAGATTGTAATCAAAATTGCCAAGGTTGCGGCGAGGAAAAGAAAGTCTCGTTCGGATGAAAACCAAGATCAAACAGAAGACAGGAGAGATTCAAATGCTGAGAATATGCAAAGACTTAGGGACTTTCAAACTCCTGTAAAGCCGAAGTCTCAATCAAGAGACCTCCGTAAGAGCTAACTTAAATGCCGCCAGACAGGGTGGCTTTTAAGCTAGTTTGTAATAAAATGTTAAATAATAAATCATACCATTATAAAAAGCAAATGTTGTATTGTACTTAAATTTATATATATATATATATATATATATATATATATATATATATATATATATATATATATATATATATATATATATATATATATTATCTTGTATATACACATTGTCGTGGAATAGCAATGCCAAGTGAATAACCACGCTTTTGACACACAGTTATTTTTTTTCAGACACTGAGGTTAAACATTGCGTTTAAATGTATATTTTTTCTATAAGATCAAGCTAAGACACATTTTATGACAACTTGCACGCTAGAAGACGTTCACCTTTCATTTTATGAGGGTGCAATTTCCTGGATGAAGAATTGTGGTTGACGCGGTGGTAAGAAGCGCCTTTTATCGATATAAATTCGTTGCATGTCTTAAATCAAAACTAGTGTACTGCAAAAATAAGCAATCCTAACTCTTCAAAAAACATTCAAATGCATCATTTCTAAATGCGAATATTTTTATCGAGCAAAAGATTTACCGTAAACGACAAGAGAACACGACATCTATCTATCTATCTATCTATCTATCTATCTATCTATCTATCTATCTATCTATCTATCGCAATACATAGGCTACAATAGAATAGAATTAGAATAGAAATTCTCAAATATTGTCTACTTCACACTGATGAATAAATAATTTATATATATATATATATATATATATATATATATATATATATATATATATATATATATATATATATATATATAAAACGTAAAGCATCAACTTAAAGTATAATTTCAAAGTGTAAGTTTTTAATACCTGTCTCGACAGACCGAAATTACAAATGGTGTTTAACCATTTATATAATCGGGTTTTCGATGATAGGTTAAGTTTTCCTTGATATATATATATATATATATATATATATATATATATATATATATATATATATATATATATATATATATATTGCTCTGCATACTATACACTGAGCTCTCTTTATGGACCTATATTTTTAACATTTTATATTAAAATGACCTACTAGAA
>OZ038502.1:74855570-74865570 GCA_964036315.1 Acanthosepion esculentum
ACTGTTAGTATATCTCTGACAGAGGGCATATATATATATATATATATATATATATATATATATATATATATATATATATATATATATATATATATATATTTATATATATATATATATACATTGTCCACATTGAAAGAAACGCGTCGGCTAATAATACAGTTTTCCTACTGCCTTTTACATTATATATATATATATATATATATATATATATATATATATATATATATATATATATATATATATATATATATATATATATATATATATCTTATGCAGTGTCATTCTCTGTGGCTCGATTGGTTAATACATGTTTTTCCTATATTCATTCTTTGCGTTTGTGATTATTTGATACCGGATTTCATTCCGGAATCTACAACAAAAAATAATATTAGATTTTGACACAATATCATTATTAGACTTATTATTCATATTTAGATTGGAAGTAATATTAGTATTAGAATAATATTACTATTAGACTTAATATTAATATTAGATGTAATACCCACTGTTCATTACAAAAGGATTGTTTATTTCAAATTCGATGCATCCACGATAATAACATTTGAATAAATAACAATATTCGATATGAATAAGAATATGCATAAATTTAAATTATTTTTGGTGCATTTAGGCAGCAAATGTTCTTGAAGTCAAATACTTTTAAAGACATTTTTAAGAAATTATAACTTAACAACCAGCATCCTCAAATGAATATAAAATAAAAATACTTCACACTTCGCTTACAGTCACAAAATTCTTTGCATCCATCGCAAATCTCACTTGTTCTACGAAACTTATCAATGGTCCCTATCTTCCCTGATGTTGACTTAAGATTGTTGAAAGCTTGAGTCATATTATGTGTCCTTTTCTTCCGGAATGAACTTCGGACGGTATTTCCTTACAGTTTTAGAAGGATTATTTATAAAGTCAATCATAAAAATTAAAAGTTTATTTTTTCTTAACATTCTGTGACAGATTAATCGTGTTGCATGATCACTCGACACATCGCCACTATTTTTTCCTTTCATCAGCGTTTTTCTTATGATAGGGGTAGCTGTAATTTTTTTTGTCCACAAATATTTTTTCACCATTGTTCGATTTTCGGAACTTAGCCATGGTTTCCAAATAAAAATATAATCTATAAAATCCAGAATCTATTTGATGTTTGTGGTACGCACTGATGGAATAAACTGAAACTGCTAGCTTAATTTTGTCTTGCTTTAAAAAATAAATGTTTCCCTCTTTTTTTTTATGGTAACTACCTTTCTGCTTCTTTAGATTAATTACATATTAGATTAAGTACATTTAAAAAAACAACATATATTTTGTATCGATTACAAAATATATGTTTTTTTTAATTATATTTTCCTCAAATTAATATATGCATGCATAGTATCACGTTCTTAAAATTAATTAATAAAAATTAATTATAGTTTCAAAAATAAGTATGATAAAATCATTATAACAATTATAATTATCATTAATTAATTCATTCTGAACCAACGAAAATCGACTCCACTTTTCTTGTCAACGAAAAATTCGTTTCATATTCTTTACGCATACATATGACATTCTCACTATCGGGAAAACACTTCACACGGACAGGTTGTTAACACGTACGTCAACGAAAATTTCATTTCCTTCTCCTTTTCAGGCCATAATAGTAACATTTATCTTTTAGTACTCAAAACAATTTGAGGCGAGTAAACCCCAGACACTTCTTGTATTTTCCAATTAACTTATCTGGACACTCATCTATGGACAAAAAAAGAGAACATATAATAAGGCCCTATACAATTATCTTATTCTTTATATTACCTTTCTGTCGTATTCCGATCAATATTTGATCTACATTTGACTTACAGTTTTACTCATTATCACTGTTTCTTGTGTTACCAACACCACAGAAGAAGCAGATAATAAATAATACTCGTTTTGGTGTTTCCACGTCTTGTTTCTCATTTTTAAGAACATTTTTGTATATATATATATATAAATGTTAGGGGTTTTAGAATTATTTACCCAGTATTATAACTCCCCATAACAATTATAAACGTATGTAAATGCACGTATATCAACTTGCTATTTTCGAATACAGGTATATCAGAGAGTTGTTGACTTATATACCTATCAATGAATCCAATGGTAGATATATACATTAATCTGAAGACATCTAGCATTGACAGAAAATTGATTTAAAATTAACTAGGATACATGTTATATCCATGAAATCTATCAATGTTAGCTGATCTCTATAGGTCACCAATATTTAAAACATATTCTAAGGTAATGACAAAGAAGGAGACTATGCACATAATGAAATATACGTCGCATAAAATGCATGAATTTCAATTTCACATTTACACTGCGTAAGGTACTCAAGTGTAAACATGGCGTTTCTGAAAAGTATTTAGTCTGAGATACATCATATATATTTACGTAGTTTTTAGCCTGTAAACATTTAATAAACAAGGACCTTTTTTTTCAATTGCTGGAGGTCGTGATGCAGATAGCGTGCACGAGGAACGGCAAATGGCGTAGTAAAAACTTCTTCTGAGAAGTGGAAAACTGAATCCCGTGGATAATGTGACGGTACCTAATTAGAAATCGTAGATCCCACTCGGGTACATTGCATTCACTTACACGCAAATACTTTGGGAAATATATTAATTCATTTCTTCTACCCCAGCTATGGGTTAAATAGTACGGACTAGGATCTTTAGCCGCGGTTGCTAACAAGTCTTAGACGAGGACAGGAGTGAATTCAAAGCAAACTCCATCCTGTAAAACCTACGATTTACTAAGGAAATCATATCAAGTCTAGTATGCGTAGTGCTGCAGCCCAACATTCATTTTGAGTTGGAATACATGCTTATAATGTGACTATGGGGTTGGAAATAAAAATATCGTTTGACAAGTGAGCAAGGACGTTCCAATAAATTATTTACCTGCGTTAACAAAGTCGTTAAACTGTTATCGAGACAGTGAAACCATAAAACCGAATATAGAATGCAAGTCAGTTTCTTCTCTACAGAATTTTTCTTTCGAGAATCTGTTTTACATATCTATAAGTTAACCGATTCGTCCATGCTTAGAATATTGCTGCCTCATATGGTACGGTACGCGTACTATATATTTAGAGACCCTTGATAAAATCAAAAAAAGGAATCAGCAATATTATTGGTCCTTACCTGGCATCTCTGCTTCAGTCACTTTCCCAACATTGAAACGTTGTCTCCCTGTGCCTTTTCTATAAACACTTCCATGGTGATTTTTTGAACGAGCTCATCGGTATGGCAAGTAGACTTTATGAATTTAAACGTAGTACTTTGAATGGCAGCGTGGTCTCATAAATTTAGCGTTGAATTGGCTAGATGTCACTGTAAGTTCCATGTTGATAGTTTCCTTTTTCGCACTGCTTGCTTGTGGAACACTCTTCTGGCTCCATGCTTTCGAGCAAATGTCGATCTTCAAAAATTTAAATGAAATCTCTCTCATGCTATCTACTTTCTTGTTGATTACTCTTATATTGTCATGGGTCGTTAATAATGCATCACTGTTTTTCTTTTTCTTTCACACTCAGTAACCACTTGTGACTTAATGGATTTACTGCCTTGCTTGAGGCGGATTTGATTACAAAAAATTGAAAGCCTGAAAGTTCCGAATTTCTTCTCCATCACCGTCTCTTCCCAATATTGCTTCATGCCATTGAATTTATATTTTTATTTCTGGGTTCATGAAGACTGAAAAATAAAATATGAACACGCCAAAAATATATGAAATTGATTTTAAAATGACATTAAGATATTGTCACGGAAACACAGGTAGAATATTAATGTGGTAATTGGGCGCACTGGGTGACTCTTATCGTGGCATTCACCTGAAACCATATCGTCATCAGATAAGGATTTTGATGGAAGTACAGTTTTAGATTGAGTAATTACATCATATAGATCAGCTATCAGTGAAGAGGTCTCATTGATAGAACAGCGATCTCCAAAATCCAGGTGATGCTTTATGTCTTCAATGTCTCCATTGATAGGTATATAGGAAAATAATACATTGATATTATACTCAGAAAGCTAGGGTCGACCCGTGGCATGGTGTTCAGGCCTTTTCCAAATGTGCCGCAATCTGGTACCGTCCCCCTCCAGACCGATAACCTCAGGAAGTCTCCTTCCAGACAAATCAACCGTGGTGAGATTCAAACCCGGGTTTCATGGTCGGAAAGCGATCGTACTAACCACTCGGCCACACGCCCATAGGAAGACGCAACAATTGAGGGTCGTCGATAGCTGTGCTAGTACGAAGTTACAAGTCATCGCGACCGAGGATTTGAGTGTGCTATGGTTGTTCAGATTTTTGACCATGCCAGATAACACGCTGTCTTCCAGAAACTGTAACTGAGGTCTCCTCAAATAGTTGCAGTATAAACCACTGGTTGGCTATGTGGGCATTCAACAAACAAAATGTGCCTGAGCGAGAGTCTGCAATAGGGATTGACTAGCCGCCCTAGTAGCCAGGTATCCTAAAATACGAGTGACCAGCTATTATATATATATATATATATATATATATATATATATATATATAATTTTTTCTAATATATATATATATATATATATATATATATATATACCTTTTGACTCTTGATTGTTTTTTCACGTTTACGTTAATTTCCATGAATTCCTGTCGATTTAAACTTTGGCCGTGTGACCATTACGATATTGGTCAGCGTATCGGTCTGACCCCACCCAGGCCAACCCAGGCTCTCCTACCTCCATAATATAATTCCAGTAAAGGTGCCTTCTTCTTTCCATCTCTCCATACCTCCTAATAATTCCCCTATAACATCCTCTCTCACTTTCTTTCACCAACTAAACAGTATAGCTCTAGAAACTGATATCATAAACAGTTTGAAAAATCCTGCGAAAATTCGTAGTTGAAAATGGTCATTCACTAAAAGTATCTTAATTCTAATTGTAAAGAAAATTTAATGAAAATAAACACTGAGCACTCTTTTGTGAGTCAGTATTAACATATTTAATATAATTTATGTTTTGTCAATAGGACACGCCTAGATTATGTAAAAGGATTACTATATATATATATATATATATATATATATATATATATATATATATATATATATATATAAATATATATATATATAAAAACTTGTCTATAATATTTAATGAAACATGCATCAATATATATATATATATAATAATGCTCATAATATTTAATGAAACATGCATCAATATATATATATATATATATTGATGCATGTTTCATTAAATATTATAGGCAAGTTTTATCTATTTTAAGTAAATTCCTTTCAAATTTTCTGATATGCTTAATAACATTATCATTGAAACATGAAAGAAAATCACCAATACATATATATATATGTGTGTGTGTGTATATATATATATGTGTGTGTGTGTGTGTATGTATGTATATATATATGTGTATATATATATATATATATATACATATATATATGTATATATATATATATATATATATATATATATATATATATATATATATATATATATATATATATATATATATATATATGGGGCAATATATATGCATATATATATTAGTACTTTGATATACCTACATTTAGAAAATATATAGAAATCTAAAACAGATCAAGAATTTCTTTTTCTCAGAAAATGTAAATTTGATGAGTTAAAATTATCTAGTATACATGTTCTATCAATCTAATTTCAAGAAATACTCAGATTCTGTACAAGCCGACGACACTAGATAGGCATAGACTTTATTTCATGATATTCAATGGTTTGATGCCGTGTGTAACCTCCACTTTGATAAGTTTGTAAGTAATATACGAGTTCCTTTCCAAAAGTATCGGAGCTGTTGATATGGGAACGGAGCTAACGTACAGAATGTGAAGCCGCTTAGTACAGATTGACCTTGACATTTGTGGCACATGCATACGAAGTTTAAAAGTCCTCGCTCAATACCCTTATTTCTAGCCGTATTGGAAGGAAAGTGTGTGGTTGTCTCACCAGACCCCAGAGGTTCCATCAGTTGCCATGGCTTTTGCAGCAATGATTAACCAAGCAGGACATTCCTCTAATAATCATCAGTTTCTCAAGAGCTCGCACGTTGTAACTATCCCTCTTCAAATGTCCAAGATTTCAAGATATCGAGACAATCGAAGAAAATACAACTAAGAATCTGCTTGCTATCCGTAAAAAGGAGTTCCAGGAATGTTTCCATCAAGTGAAAATAGGCTGGATAATTTGGTTTGGTTTGTTTTACAGCATATCAACACCAATGGGTTATTTAATGCCGACATCTTTTTTTTTTTCATGGTAATATTTTGTCATGTCAAAAATTTATTTCTGGTAATGTATACCTAGAAATATTATTTAAAAAATGTATGGCTGGTAATATTTATTTTTCCATATATATATTGCTGTTAAAAATAATTTTTCCCTGAAAAAAATTATTTCTGGTAATAAATTTTTTACAGAGTATTTCTAGTATTAAAACCTAATTTTACACTTTCATTATGGTTTTTACACCAGTTTCGGGGTTAACTTTTTGCCCGTAGCTGGGACCCTAACAGGTGCTACCACGCCGAGTCAGAGTGGACCTGGGAACACCTGCAATTAATATGTGGTTCCACACTCCTCAAAACCTCTTTATCAGAAACCTTGCTGTTGGATATAGTATATCGTCATGCCCATGACGCGGATGTAGTTTATTGTCTTACCCAGGACGCAGATGTAGTTTATCGTCTTACGCAGGACGCGGATGTAGTTTATCGTCTTACCCAGGACGCGAATGTAGTTTATCGTCTTACCCAGGACGCGGATGTAGTTTATCGTCTTACCCAGGACGCGGATGTAGTTTATCGTCTTACCCAGGACGCGGATGTAGTTTATCGTCATACCCAGGACGCCTTGAATACGCGAAATATAAATACTGCAAACTAGTAATCAGGTGGACCGAAAATTGTGTACTGGACATTTGTGTGCCGGACAATTGTGTACCAAACCATTGCTTTCTGGACATTGGCTTCCCTAGAAAAATGCGTCCCTGGATAATTGCATAACTCTAATAAATTTTTGAAGTTAACGTTTTTTTTTTAAAGAGTTGTTTAATACAGAAATTTGCAAGCGAATACATTTAATTACTCTAAACAAGCAGAAAGGTAGCTACCATAAAATTAAAAAAAATAAAGAGAAAATATTATTTTTTAAAGCAAGAGAAAATTAAGCTAGCAGTTTCAGTTCATACCAGCAGTGAGCACCACAAACATCAAATAGATTCTGGATTATATAGATCATTTTTTTTTATTTGGAATCCATGGCTAAGTTCCGAAAATCACAGGTGGAAAGATAGATAGATAGATAGATAGATAGATAAATAGATAGATAGAAAAAGACACAAATAGAAAAAATAGGTAGATAGACAAATATGAAAAGATACAAAGAGATAGATAGAATATTAAAAGATACAGATAGATAGATAGATAGATAGATAGATAGATAGATAGATAGATAGATAGATAGACAGACAAAAAGATAGACAGACAGGTATTGAATTAATACAAGCCCTCTCAGAGACAATTTCAAAATGTCTGGTTTTCTCCTCCCCTTCTCATACTCTTCGCGTTGTGTGCTTATTAATATAGTGTTAAATAATAAACCGTTAGGAAATTAATTAGGCCCGATCGCCTGAAGATATCGAAGCGTTGAAACCAAGGTAGCGTGATCGGCTGATATCAAATTTAAGAAAGATTTGCATGTTAATATTATATTTTATTTTCTTCATACGTGTATGAAGACTAATTATAATACTACTATTTCCTGGTATAATTCAACTCTTTTTAATAACATTTTATAATTAGTTAGTTAGATAGATAGATAGATAGATAGATAGATAGATAGATTGAGTGATTGATAAATAGATAGATATTGAATATAGATAGTTAGATAGATATTACATTTTATTTTCTTCATACGTGTACGAAGACTAATTTTAATACTACTGTTTCCTGGTCTAATTCAACGCTGACTAATAACTGTTTATAATTAGATAGATAGATAGATAGATAGATAGATAGATAGATACTACATTTTATTTTCTTCATACCAGTCTTACCCAGGACGCGGATGTAGTTTATCGTCTTACCCAGGACGCGGATGTAGTTTATCGTCTTACCCAATCGTCAATCAATCTATCTATCTATCTATCTATCTATCTATCTATCTGTCTATATATATATATATATATATATATATATATATATATATATATATATACATATATATATATATACACACACATATATATATATATATATATATATATATATATATATATATATATATATATATATAGACAGATAGATAGATAGATAGATAGATAGATAGATAGATAGATAGATTGATTGATTGATTGATAAATAGATAGATACTGAATATAGATAGTTAGATAGATATTACATTTTCTTTTCTTCATACGTGTATGAAGACTAATTTTAATACTACTGTTTCCTGGTCTAATTCAACTCTGACTAATAACATTTTATAATTAGATAGATAGATAGATAGATAGATAGATAGTTAGATAGATACTGAATATAGTTAGATAGATAGATAGATAGATAGATACTGAATATAGATAGATAGATAGATAGATAGATAGATAGATAGATAGATAGATAGATATATCTCGGCCTTATTCAATATCCCACCGCTGTAACGTGTCTTGACTGTGTCTTCTCTGTATATATTTTCATAGTAATTGTTCTGAAGCGCTTCCCTCTTTGGTATATAGACTTTCTGAATGTAAGCGTATTATAACTTTTGCTGCAAGGTCTCATCCTTTTACAAATGAATTGGCAAGATTCAACCGTAAGTTCTATGATAAAAGTTTCTTCTCGCTTGTGGATCGCTCTTCCAACTCTTTGCTTTCCAATCAACTTTCACCTTCAAGTATTGAAATTCAGTGTCAATCGTTAGGTTCTGTTTTCTTCATTACTGTTGTCTTATTGATCTCAGTCCTCAATGTTTTATTTTTTTCCCTATTCACTTTGCGTATTACGGGATTTATTGTCTTATTTTATTGTCTGTTTATTGTCGGGCGAAATAATAAAAATGATTTATATAAGCAGCAAAAATGTTTTAAGAAAAATGGAAACAAAAAAGATATATTTATAATCTGACAGAGTTGAAATTTCTGGGGCGCATAAAGAAAATAAATAATGCTTGAATTAAATATTCACGGGTCATATTGACATTTCAGTGGGTACAGTCAAGCAGCGAGTAAACTACCTTTCGAGCTTGGGGATATGATTGCGAGAACCGAGGGTGGGTGAAACAGTAAGAGGGACGGAAACTGCTAAGAGCCACGAATAAGACAATGTTTTGAGGGAAAAAGACTTAGTCAAAAGAATCAGGTCTACAATACATTCATTCTGTCATGTAAAACGGGGTGTCCAGTAAAAAAAGCGGGAAATTCAGAAAGACGTGAGACAACCATTGAAAACTGGTGACGAGTTATGAAACTAAAAAATTCAGGGAGAATTTCTGCACATTTCGTCAATCCCCATGTCGGATGTACGAAATGTACCATAACTTGACGCTCAAAATCAGTGAATTGTTTAGCGATACGAGAAGAGCGGAACGAAAGAAGAATATTGTCTGCAAATAATCTTTAAATGACAAGTCACAAATCGAGCAGTTAATCAATTATGAAAGAAATAATAGGAGTTAAGTGATTACGTAAGATTCGAATGATGGCCATAAATAATCAAGAAATTTATTCAAGCTTATAAAAGTTCATTTATTCCTGAAAAATAAAGAGAGTGATAATAAATCTGCCGCTTCTTCCCGTGTACTCTGTGATATATAGTTTTCAGTAGATTCCAGCGAACTTGTAAGCAGGGGAAATATATTCTGAAATCTTTGTATGCAAGACAAAAGCCAACAATAGTAAACGTAAATAAGTA
>OZ038502.1:74868070-74873070 GCA_964036315.1 Acanthosepion esculentum
TTTCTGTAATGGAGAGTTTTATAAAAATTCCAGCAAAAATAAAACAGTCAACACTAGTTCACCCCTGAATGCGCTGCAGCCATAAATCACTGAAACGAATAATTCAATATCTATCGCAAGGAAGGATGTAGTTCAGCCCTCACTGCATTCAGAACTGCCTGCAATCACTGGAGAAATATCTACAAAACCCCAAGTGCAGCTACGCACGAATGATCCAGACCAATAGTGTAAAGAATCAAATTTGATCCCGTGAAATCTGGCAGATCATCAACCAAATCATGAATAGATGTAAATCGGCTGTGCCCACAATTATAAATGGCCCTGAGGTCATATCTTACTCGGCAGATAAGGTGAGCATTTTCGCCTCTGTTTTTGCCTCAAACTCAACATTAAATTACAAAGACAATCCCCGCCCAAGTTCCCACATCTCACTGATCAGAATCTCAGTAATATTAGCACGGGAAGTCTCTAGGACTTGATCAAACCCTAGCAAAGTTGTTCAACCGTTCTTTGAAGGATAAATCCTTCCCAAGCTTGTGTAAGATGTCAAATGCATGCCCGGTTTTCAAGAACGTCGGCGTGCGATCTTCCGTTCCCAATACAGACCTAACCGTCTGCTCGGTATCACCAGTAAGCTTTTTGGGGCCATAACCAATATGAAGGTCTTTGAACACCTAGAAAATAATCCTCTTCAGCGACGAGCAGTATGTTTTTCGGTCGGCCGACCCACTGACGACGTCCTAACTACCATCACTCACAGAATCAGTGAAGCTCTTGACGACAAACTCACCTTGAGGGCTATAGCATTAGATATGCCAAACGCCTTCGACAAGGTGTGCCACAAAGGTTTACTACACAATCTCTCCAGTTATGGAATCATTGAAAGGCACTTCTCGATCATAAATCCTTCTTAATAGGTAGATACCTGAAGGTAGTTATTAAGGGCCAGTTCCCCGGAGTCTTAGCGTTCAACGCAGGCGTGACCCAGCGGTCACTCCTCGGGCCAAAATCTTTTTGACCTACATAAATGCCTAAGAATATACTCAGATTATTTGTAGACATCTATGCCGAAGATAACACTATATAAAATACACCTTTAAGACTCTCGATGTCCACAGATTGGCCGCTGATATCGCTTCCGTTCGATCAGCTTCTTCACGCGTACCACTGCCATGTGGAACTGGCTCCCAAAAGGATGTTTCCCAGTTCACTACAATCTTAGCCTGTTCAAGGCTCGGATAAACCGTTATTTCTCACTCATATACACAAAAATGGCCTCCTAAAGTAACGCTCTACCTCGAGTGGCATCTAGGCCTTGTAAAGGCTGAAAGTTACTGTGAACTAATGTATATTTATTAAATATTTACATACATTTACAAACATTATATATATATATATGTGTGTGTGTGTGTGTGCGCGTGCGCGCGCGTGCGTGTGTGTTTGAGTGTGTGTTCGGTAAACGAAATGTATATTTATTATTAATATATATATATATATATATATATATATATATATACATATATATATATATAAAGTGAACATTGGAGTCAACACTTAGAGACGACAGGCTGTTTCATGCTAGACGCAATCGCTAAATATGACGGACAAGGAAAACCTACAGATCACTTTAGAAACATTCTGGTCGCAAGCACCAGACTACTATGCAAAATCATCTCGCGTATATCAAAATTCCACCTACTATCCAACTCGCCTTCTTTAACAATCGGAGCGGCGTGCTAAAATCTTTTGAAAATAGAAAATCTTACACTCAAATTCCAGGCATGACCAAAGAGCGAAGGGCCGGAATAAACGCTTCTACTAGGATTCAAAAACCACACAAATAGTACATCTCACACATTCAAAACATAAAAAAGAAACAAACAACATATAAACAGCATATAAACAAAACCTCATTGAAAATGGCTAAGGAAGTATCCGAAAGTGCTTCGGATGATATGCACGGTTGTTGTACTCACTCACTCCCAACAAACGGAAAAATGTAAGAAAGTGTAAAACTAAATAAAAAATTAATGGAATGTTGATTATCGATCATATTTAACGAAATATTTTCAAAAGGAATGTTGCTGTCCAAATATATATATTAATGCGCGCATATATATATATATATATATATATATATATATATATATATATATATATATATATATATATATATATTTATATATATATATATATATTACAATGAATCGTTCATACAAAAAGTAGATTAGAAAAGTTTAAAATAGCCAAATCCTTTCGCAAACAAATTTTTAAAGATGCATTAACCTACAAATCACTCGATGAATGTTATGATCCTTGTTTTTAATAACTATAAGCTGTATAAGGTCTTTTTTTAATCTGTAAGTACTTTCAACTATACATTCAGTCATCCTCAGGCATGGAAATTATTTTGTTTTTAGTAAAATCCAGGTATCATTCGAGACAAAAAATTAAATGCGAATCGAAATATGTTTTTTTTTTTTAAATGTGTTATTGTTAACGAATACAAACTTTTGGCGCGTGCAGTCGCAACGTTAAAGTTGATTTTTTTTAGATTTAAGAGAGCGCGTTTTTTACTAATATGGCAATTTGAGAATTTTTTTGTCGTATGAGTTTATCAGTCGATGTGGCATGAACTAAATTGTTCAATAAATAGAATAATGTCTCAATTGCTATGCCTAAAATTTGCATCAGTTATTTAAAATCAAATACGTTGTGCAGTTCAATTTATATTACAATGAAACATTCATACAAAAATTAGATTAGTAAAGTTGACATATATATATATATATATATATATATATATATATATATATATATATGTGTGTGTGTGTGTGTGTGTGTGTGTGTGTGTGTGTGTGTATTCATTGACAGACAGAATGTTTCGTTGTATTACAGCTCCTCAGTGTGGCTAAACATCCGATCACTTCAAGCCGGAAACGAAAGCCGACCAAAATGCGCATTTTTAAGCATTTACTTTTTCATGAACTCGCCAGTGACCTAGAAAACTCAATCCAATTTGATTAGTCTTGCATTATCAGCAGTGATAGTGACTGTTTACAAATTCGCGCTTTTCTCCCCACTGAGCTCGACCGATTTAATTATTTTTTCGGGAGCTAATATCGCCTCCACACCCGCAGAGAGAAAGGCAAATTTTTTTCGCATTTATTTTTTTCATAAACCAGACAGTAACCTAGATATATAATTGTGTATTTAGGCAGCAATCCCTCTTGTATATATGTTTCGTTAAAGATGACTGACAAGGTACTGTCATTAAAATTTTATTTACTTTTTCTTCTGTTAATATGTTTCGGATGGACTCTGGGTTTGTTTGTGCGTTTAAATGAGTTCTAATGGAGCTATGGTCGTGTAGGTGTAACGTAAGTAGTATGGATAGCCATGTAGTAGTGTGACCGAAAGAATTATGTATGTGTTTGGTTTGATCAGGAACATATATATTGGGGTAAAAAGCATGAGAAAATGGAACAAATGTTTTCTTGTGACATGTTTCGACCTTTCGAACTTCATCGGACAAAAATATGTTATGTTGGTGCGACTACACATGCGCACGACAGAGAGATGTAGGGAATTTTAAATTTTGGTAATTTTTTTAACATAATCTAAGCGATTTAAGTTAGATTTTTTTCTTTTTCATTCCATCACTTTTGTTATTAGATATCCTACACCGTGATAATAGAAGATCTGCCAGGAATGGTGAAATGATGTAAGAACCATGAAGCACATTTACTGTAGATGACATTGTGATAAAAGCACTCTCTAGTTGGAGAGAATTGTTTTCTCTTTTTATTAGAATAACATTTTTTATGTCAAAATTGTCGTCAGTCTCGTTACGCTGGTCAAATAATTCATCTGACGTATTGCTTCGCAAAATGTCTCTTTTGTGTTAGAATAATCCTTTATAATGTTTATAATGTTGGTATAATCCTTTATTTAGTTTCTTCGAGGTTTCACCTATATAATTTTTGTGAGAATCATTACAGTTGATCGAGTAAATTCTTCCTTCATGTTTTATCTTAATTTTTTGTTTAATATTAACTTAGTCAGTTATTGTTTTAGATCTAGTATTAACAGATTTTATGTTGAGTTTGCATAAGTCATTTTCAATTGTGTATGATAGGACAATATATTTTTTGATTCGTTGGGTTTGTCTTGAAGGAGCGTTTTTCTATTTTGGAAAATTCTGTGAGCCTTTTGTTTCGCATAACATAAAAAATACGTTACTGAAGAAGTTAGAAAATGTTTTCAATGTATTTCTACTCTTCATGTAAATATTGAGGGCTGCAAATTCTGAGTACACTTACTGATGTGGACCTGAAGTAGGAGCCATGGAAGGAAAACACGGAATACGGGTTAGAGGTAAGAAAGATATATTAAACAGAAAAGTTACAAAGAATAGTGTAAGCAGAGCTTACTATCCAGTGGTGTCCGATATTGGTATCGTACGCGGCTGCGCATTACTGGTACTACTCCTCCCATGATACTACCATTAACATAATAATATAATACTGGGAGAGACCATGATGTAGGGAAGTATTGGTCTCGTGCAACACCCCCCTTCCAAGAGTTTTCCTCTTTTTTTTTCTCTTTTTTTTTCTTGAAGGAAAAAATAGTAAAACTGTTAATACCTCTTCCTCTTGGGATTCACGTCGTGTAGTTGAGTAAATTTTCTGTTTCTCCCCGAGCGTCGTATTTCCGGAGAGACTTGAGGCGTGTCAAGATCGAAATTTTCGAATATTACGTCGATCGGCTTTTCGCAGATATTTCGTAGTGATTCCTCAGATTCCTTCAAACGGCATTTCCTGAGGTGGTTCATATGGCGTTTGTGGGTATTTTTCGGTCCCTGGACAATATAGACCAGTTCGCCAATTCTCTGTTTGATGTTGCCTACTTCCCAGAATGTTATGTTGTTTTTGTAAGCCTTAAAAAAAAGGACTTTGTCGCCAGGATTAAAATATTTCTTTTGGGAGCGAGACGGTTTT
>OZ038502.1:74880570-74908070 GCA_964036315.1 Acanthosepion esculentum
ATGACGTCTTCTTACTTTATCCCCAAGATACAAACCTATTAAAGGTAATAACTAAACTCAATAATATTGAATCCACCATGGAATACACACGCGAACTTGAAACAAGCCCTCTCTTCCTTTCCTCGACATTAATACGCAATAATGATAAATTAGATTTTAATGTTTACCGAAAACCCAGAAACAGAAACGACCTAATCAATTTCTATTCCCACCATAACCAGAGTATAAAATCTGGACTAATCATTCAAACGTCTCCACTATCCACATCATTTCATTCTCAACGCAACAAAAAGAGCTCACAAAATCCATATAACCAAAAGAACTGATGCATCCAAAAATCACACAAAATAATCTTACCCTCCAAAACCCTTTGTACTAAAGTCGTAAACGAATTAGCCATGCCTAATATTAGGATCGTTACCACAATCTCCAAGATAATCAGGGATATAATCAGGAGGAAAAATAAACCATACCCCATCTCAAATGACGGAATTTATCAGATAAGTGTCTACAGTGCAAAAAAAAAACAACATTTACGTGGGTGAAACATCACGTGATCTAAAAAACCCGTATGTATGAACACAAGAGAAACTTGCGTTTAGACAAACACTCTAACTCTCTTGTCTTACATCGAAACGACGTGAGACATAATTTGATTTCACTAATACCAATATAATTATAAAAAAGAACATAACCGTTTAAGGAGAAAATATTATGAACACATATTTATAGCATTGCTATCAATGTTATATACTCGCTTGAAACATTATATCACATCACCATCTTTCTACAGATCCATTATTCATGAATGTCACATATGTCTAATATATAAAATAATGATAATGTACAAATCCTTTTCAAAATAAACACACGAGAACTTCTTTAATGATAAATTCAAAGAAAACATGATTATTACAATATCTTACTTCGGATCACCACTCACACAGAGGTAACGGCAACATATATCCCCACACACACATACACACATACGGGAACATAAAAATTCAAGCAAATTCAAACTTTTGCAACATTCCGATTTTGAGGGTGACATATACGCGCATATACACTTACATGAATTAATGCTACCGTCCAACAAACACATAGACATACGACAGTTTCATTGCATACACATTCATGCACCATTACACATTTTAATATCCAAAATGTTCTTCACACGTATTTACATTTTATCTATTGGGTTAATGCACGTGACACGTATCTGACCAATAAGAAGCGTCATATAGCCTGACGTGCTATACCAGTTCAGCTACAGAGGACCGTCTGGTTAGCAACGTCGATTTTACGGCTTTTAAACTACAATCTTTCAGGATTCTCCTCGAAAGGTTCTGTGTAGGATACTGGTTCGATTCCTGTCGGAGGACGCATATTTTCTATGACAATTTCTCGGACATTCAGGCCGGTTTTAAATATTGTTAATACTGTTGATTATAAACAGAGCATTTTTTTAAAATATTTATGCATATATAAATAACGTATAAGAATAAAATATATTAAAATATTTGTCGAAACTTGTCCATTTCGTAGTGTGTGACGTCATTTATTTATGTTAAGATAAGCTTCGAGCAGATATGGACGATCGAGAGAAATCATGGAAGATTGTAGTTTAAAAGCAGAAAAATCGACCTTGTTAAACAGGCGCTCCTCTGTAGCCAAACTAGTATAGCACGGCAGGCTCTATGACGGTTCCGTGTAGGATGCAGGCTCAATTCTTGTCGCAGGAGGTATATATTCTATGAGAATTTCTCGGACGTTCAGAGCTGTAAATACCTACAAGTATCATTAAAATGCATATGTTTCTCCATCTCTGTCTACTTCTCTCTCTATGCATATATATATATATATATATATATATATATATATATATATATATATATATATATATATATACAAATTGCTTGGTACTACATACCAGGGTTTTACCTTGATGATTCAATGTCATGACACCTAGGTAGGTAGGTAGTAGTTGGCTCATTAGGATTTATTCATTTTACTTTTGCTCTTCTTAGCGTATTGAGCACTCTTCGTTTTACTCACTGGGGTCTTTTTTCTTTGTACCAAAAATTTAATGTTCTGGACGATTTATTTCGCTCCTGTACAGAGATTTCTGTTCCTTTTTTCCAATTTTTATCCAATTTGTTTAACTATCCAGATTTTATAACAAACACAGCTTAAATAAACTTATTAGCACTTAAGTTAATGTAATGGTCCAACGTCGGGACGCAGAATAAGAGTTACAGCACAACGTGGAAAAGCTCGGTGAAGATTTTCGACGGATGACTAAAAAAAAACGAGAAAAAAAAGCAATAAGAAAAAAGTAGTCTAGACATATTTGAGTGTTTGTAAGTACGATGATATTATTTTGTTCTACTGCTACACATACATAGATACAGACACACACACACACACACAGACACACACGCGAACACACACACCCACACACACATCTAAGCAACAACAAAAAACGAAATAGAATATAATGATGAAAAAATGTGGAAAAGGAAACATTGGCGTCATTTTTTGAGTAACAGACAAGAGAAAAAAGACAATCAGGGAAAAGAGAGAAGAAAAGGACACTGAACGCCCACGCATACACACTCATGTGACAATGTTAATTTTCATGAAACATTTTAATTTGATTTTGTTTGTTTCGTCTTTTTATAAATATTTGTACTATGTGCGGCAATCTGTTGTTTGATTTTGATTGGCACGTTTAATTTTTTTTTTGGAGGGTGCATCCAAATGTTATATGCCATGACACGTGGAACTAAAACAGTCTACCCCAGTGAGCGAAATAAATGGTTCAGTTCGACATTCCAACCACCTGAAAAAAGGCCGGAGCGTACAACGGCCGAAACGTTGTAATAAATATGGCGGCAAAGATCAGGACAATAATCCGAATAATGTAAATAGTGTACATAATACCTCATCTCCGAAATATAGACTAATATAATGTAGTTGAAATAAAATTCATAGATGATATTTTATGGTTAGGTAAGGAAGGTTATATAATAGTTTCTGACTATTATTTTTTTTAGTGTCAATGTATTTGGCTCAGGTATTCTGAGGCTAATCTCGAGGTCATCTGGTAGACCAAATAGGGACCTTCATTTTTGACTGGCTGAGCCGAACGTGGGAATGTTAGAGAGTTAGAAAGTTATTTCGAGGAGTAAGTTTTTACACGTGGAAGTGATCAGACGCGGTTATTTTGTGCCCCGGGGAACTTGCTCCCCAGTGGGAGTTATAGAGCGACCCCACCGGCTAGTTGAAAATGTACATCTCTTTTGTTGAATTTTCTCATTTTGCCTCCGGAATAAAAGATTAAGTAGCGATCACCCGGCCGGAAGTTGACAGAAAGAAGAAAGCAACATATGAGTCAATCAAGACAGTTGCCCCAAGACTTCCCCCAGCAGGGGGTGGGGGTACAACATAAATAACGATTTGAATATTTACGACTCTATAAATAAATGGATATGGACTACATTACAATCTGGGAATATGTATGACATGGAATGTGAATGAATGTTAAATGAACTCAAGCAGAAAACTAATGACTCATTTTAGTGTCGTCATGCCACGGTTGACGGTAGAACAGTTGCTATTATCCGCTACTATTCTATAAGATATTTTCTGGAGCATATTCTGAATGGAAAAGGTGGTAATCGCAAGTACCTTAGATTTATTAAACACACACACACACACACACACAAAACATATATATATATATATATACATATACATATAAAGAAATATAGTTTTAAGGTGTGCTATACTTATGGGATAAAGTGATCAATATCACAGATAGAGCGTATGTAAATATAAATATAAAAGGGAACATTGATTTGAACACTCAGAGGGGACAGGCCGTTTCATGCTAGAGGCAATCATCAGGCCTGGAAATTGCGTTCAGCATGAAACAGCCTGTCGCCTCTGAGTGTTGACTTCAATGTTCACTTTATATATATATATATATATATATATATATATATATATATATATATATATATATATATATATATATATATATATATATATATATATAATCTACAGTCCAAAAGTTTGACGCCAGCCATATAATTCTTTAAACTATTCCCAAATGTAGCTATTTTGTATTTTAAATAAGAGAAAATTATTATACATTGTTATAAATTTGAGACATGATTTTATTTAGAAATTTTATTATGACAAAAAAATGGCCTTTTATGATTGAATTTTGCTCTGGTCAAAATACTCTTCTTTAGCCGTGATTACTGCAGCACAATTCTTTGTATTTGTGGCAAAAGTTTCTCAAAGTATTTTTTGGATAATTGATCCCATCTGCGATTATTCCTATTTGTGACACCTTATGATACAAAAATATCCTCAACAGGATGGGTATATAGTAATATTAAATTATCAACTATATGTTGGTAGGCTGCAAAATTAAATCGATTTTTTGGTATCAAGTGTGCCATTGTATAAGGAAAGATCTCCCTTACCATTACACAGCCGCACAACGGATAATACTATATAGACTGGTTTATACATTCCTGGTGTTCACGCGAAATTTTAGGCCAAATATTCAGATAGATAGATAGATAGCTGGATGGATATATATGTATGTATATATATATATATATATATATATATATATATATATATATAGATAGATAGATAGATAGATAGATAGATAGATAGATAGATAGATAGATAGATAGATAATGAACTAAATCAAACAGATAAATCTGAAAAGATAGATAAAGAGAGAGAGAGAGAGATTTGAAAAGACGGACAAATTGATAGATACATATATAGATCTGAAAAGATAGGCAAATTCATAGATAGATAGATAGATAGATAGATAGATAGATAGATAGATAGATAATGAATTAAATCAGCTAAATAAATCTGAAATGATAGATATATAGATAGATCTGAAAAGATAGACAGATAGAGAGAGACAGAGTGAGAGAGAGATAACTAAAAAGAAAAATCTGGAAAGATACCCAAACTGATTAGATAAGTAGATAGATAGATAGATATATAGATAGACAGATAGATATGAAATTATTAGATAGATAGATAGATAGATAGATAGATAGATAGATAGATAGATAGATAGATTGATAGATAATGAATTAAATCAGCTCAATAAATCTGAAATGTTAGATATATAGATAGATCTGAAAAGATAGAGAGAGAGAGACAGATTGAGAGAGAGATAACTAAACAGAAAAATCTGAAAAGATACCCAAACTGATTAGATAGATAGATAGATAGATAGATAGATAGATAGATAGATAGATAGATAGATAGATAGACACGTATGAAACCTTAGGACGAAGATTAGCACAATAAATAAAATATTCAACGATAAAATATTAGTATTAATAAATTTAGGAGAAGCCTTTGTGTTTCGCATGAGACGCAAAATTATTCGATATAAAGTCGGAAAGTAAAACCATCAGAATATTTATAAAACAAAACCAAAACTAGATGTCAGGTTAAATGTTGAATAAAGGAGAGTGAAATTATTTAAAATGTAAGCAAAAAAAATGCGGATTTGGAAAGTTAATTGTATATAATCGGTCGGAGGAAACGACGCAATTCGCGAAGTTCACTAAGTGAGGAAAAGCTAAGCGGAAATTCGCAATGTGCAGGGGTAAAAGTTGTAAATGAAATGGAATGGACTGGAGAAAATGACGAATGGAACACAAAAGAAAGGATGTTTGAAATAAGTTTAAAAAATATAGAAGAAAATGAATGAATAATGAAATTATATGTAAAGTGATGAAAGCGAAACAGAAATAAATGAAAAATCAAAAACGGTTGAAATAAAAAATAAAAGTCACCAAGAATGAAAATAGGCAAAGAATAGGGAGAGATAATAAAAATGAAAAATAAAATAGACGGTGAAAGGTAAAAGAAATTAAGAAAGAGACTTTTGAAAAAAATATTCTGTCTAATAATCTGCTTGAAGAATAACGATTGAAAATGTAAGAGGGAAAGAAAGAAAAGAAAGAAGAAAAAAGAAAGAAAGAACGAGCGAAAGAAAGAAGTAATGAAAGAAAGAATGAACGAAATTTTGAATAAAAATATTCTAAAACATATTTTTTGACCAAAAATTAAAATACAGAATAAATAAATGAATTTTTGCATAAATATATTAAAATACATTTGGTAAAGAAAGAAAGAAAGAAAGAAAGAAAGAAAGAAAGAAAGAAAGAAAGAAAGAAGATATTCACAATTCTAACCAAATAATTTGGCAACGTATGAAGGAATGGAAAAGTTTCCTTTCGGAAATTTGAAATAAAAAATGAATGAAACAACATCAAGAAAGAAGAAAGCAAGAGAAAAAGAAAGCAGGAAGAAAAGAAAGAAGGAAAGCAAGCAAGAAAGAAAGAAAGAAAGAAAGAAAGAAAGAAAGAAAGAAAGAAAGAAAGAAAGACAGAGAGAGAGAGAAAGAAAGAAATGAAGAATAAAATTTTCGGGACAATATTTTCAAGATTTTAAATTTAAAAAAGAAAGATATTGTTGAATGAAAATATTCTTAAACCTTTTTTATATAAATAAATAAAGAAAGAAAGAAAGAAAGAAAGAAAGAAAGAAAGAAAGAAAGAAAGAAAATATTCACAATTCTAACCAAATAATTTGGCAACGTATGGAGGAATCGAAAAATTTCCTTTCGGAATTTTGAAATAAAGAATGAAGGAAACATCAGGAACGAAGAAAGCAAGAGAAAAAGAAAGCAAGCAAGAAAGCAAGCAAGAAAGAAAGCAAGCAAGAAAGAAAGAAAGAAAGAAAGAAAGAAAGAAAGAAAGAAAGAAAAGAAGAATAAATTTTCGGGAAAATACATTTCAAGATTTTAAATTTAAAAAAGAAATATATTGTTGAATGAAAATATTTTTAAACCTATTCTAAACAAATAAATAAAGAAAGAAAGAAAGAAAGAAAGAATATATCCAGAATATATTCTGACAAAATAATTTTGGAAAGTATGAAGGAATGGAATATATTGTTAAAAATAATTTTCTTTCGGAATGTTGAAAGAAAGAAAGAATGATAGAAAGAAACGACAGGAAAAAAAGAAATCAAAAAAGAAAGAAAAAGAAAGAAAGAAAGAAAAAAAGAAAAAGAAAGAAAAAAATGTCGATTAAAATATTTGAGAAAATATATTTCAAGATTTTAAATTAAAAAGAAACGATATTGTTAAATAAATATATTCTTAAACATTTTCTACAAGAATTAAGAAAGAAAGAAAGAAAGAAAGAAAGAAAGAAAGAAAGAAAGAAAGAAAGAAAGAAAGAAAATATTCTGGAAAGTGATTGTCGAGAAGAATGAAGAAAGAAACAAGGGCGGACAAGAATGACTAATGGTGAAAAACAGAAATAAAAGAATCATGAAAAAAATCAAATAAAGAAAAAAACCGAGAAAAACGAACGAAAACGAGCGACAGTAAGACAGAAAGTCGGACAGAAAACGAAAAAACAGTCTGCACCATTAAATAATGAAGTAAAAATAGAAAAATAATAATGAACATTAATAAGAAATTCATTCATAGAAATAGATTTACTGGAAAATTTAAAAGAAATTTAATATTAGAAATTTAAAAGATAGCATTGCATATTAAACTTTTTCAAAGAATAACATCTACACACACTTGAATCTGATTGTTATGAAAAAGAACGAATTATGAAAAGAGAAAGAAAAGTGAGCCGAAAGAAAAAGTAAATACTGACGTCACCAAACATTTCTTGAACTGATATTCATTTAAAACATCCACCAGGTGACATTGTTAAACTGGTATCATTTAAATGAACACTTTTTTATTGTAATTCTTTTGTATTTAACTTTGGACTTTGTTGTGCCTTTGTTTATACATACATACACACACACATATATATATATATATATATATATATATATATATATATATATATATATATATATATAAACACACATACGTATGTATGTATGTATGTATGCATGTATGTACGTATGCTTGCGAGCATGTATGCATGTATGTACGTATGCTTGCGAGCATATGGGCACACACATACGTATGTATGTATGTATGCATGTATGTACGTATGCTTGCGAGCATATGGGCACACCTGCACAAGGTGCTAATACTTTTTTAGTGCTAATTCTCTATATTATATTTTAAAGGGAGTCCATCCTGAGTGTGGAAATTTTGAATTCTTAATTTTCCAAAAATTGGTTATTTGCCATAAATATTTACAAATGTCGAAATGTAAACCGGTTACGATAAAAAAAAATTGGGGGTGGAAATGACAGTTCCTATCCCAGCGCCATTCTACCATACTTAATATACCCTCTCTTGTCACAATGTTGGCGTCACAAAACCTTTGTTGATTTGATATTTATTCAAAACGCACGACAGTTGATTTTCGCCCGCCCTTATGTTAAAATTGTATTGTTGATCTGAACACTTTTAACTATTTTAATTATTTTTTTGCATTTAACTTTGTTTGGTGTTTGTTTGATATTTTATGTTTCTTTATCACATTTCTATGCCACCCTATTTCCGAATTTTATGTATCTTTGTCTCCCTTCATTGTTTTATTTTCGTCTTAATATTTGTCTCAGCTTTAATAAAACTGAAGCATGCTAGATTGAGACACGTTTCCTACTTGTTCTTTATTTTATTTAATTATCTTGTCGGATTCCTGTCCATCTCTCCCGTAAATCAGATCTTCACTATATATATATATATATATATAGTGAAACACGGACAGAATGTTTCACTGTATTACACCTCATAATGACTATCACGCATTTAAACATCCATAGTTTTCCGTACACAGAGGTATATATTATCTATTGCGTTTATATACATGACACGTATCTGACCAAGGACTAACCATAATAGATATATATTTTACATAATACATATATATATATAATAATATATATAATACATATACATATATAATACATATATATATATAATACATATAGTACATTATCTCATTGCTTTTTTTTTCTTTCGACTGTATTTCTGACGAGGTTTTATCTAATAAAATTGATACATATTAGTTTGAGATAAGCTTCTTACATGTTCTTTATTTTATTTTCTCATCGTCTTTGATTGTTATCTATATCTGCTCTACATTTAATTTTCAGGTCATATATATATATATATAAATATATATATATATATATATACATATATATATATATATACATATATATATATACATATATATATATATATATATATATATATATATATATATATATATAAACTGTCAGTGTCATACATGATACACGCTTATACGATCATGTATCTTTCCATACATGACTGACGAGAATTTAATAAAAGTGAAAAATGTTAGATTCAGATACATTTCCTACTTGTTCTTTAGTTTATTTTATCATCTTGTCGGATTCCTATCTATCTCTTCTCTACATATTCTCCATATTGCATTTTAATGGGACCCAAACAGAGTGGGGAAATTTGGCTGGAGGGTTTCCCATCAAAGTGGATATTTGAACTTATACTAAGTCAAATCTGAAAACTTATATTAAGTTAAATCTTATATATATATATATATATATATATATATATATATATATATATATATATATATATATATATATATATATATCTGTGTGTGTTTGTGTGTGTGTAAGCAAATATGTGGATATAGATCCGACAGTATGAGGAAAAATATGGAAAAACAAAAATCCGAATATGCCAGTTACTGTATTTAATATTGTTTCAATGTCGACGTTATGTTTTAATAACTATGCCCTGAAGAACGTCTACTAGACCGAAACGTCTGACGTCGACATTGAAGCAATATTAAATACAGTAACTTGCATATTCGTATTTTTGTTTTTCCATGTTTTTCCTCATATATATATATATATATATATATATATATGTATGTATGTATAATCTCAAGTACCACTCATTTGTGGTTGACTGGTTGAAGATCTCGAATTCCTTTAATGAAAACCGAAATAAAATTAGGTTGAATAAGAAAAGCGCTCCTTCACGCCCTAGCCCCGTCCATCAACTCCCGTCCCAGTTGCGAGATAGTCGTGTGATTTCATTTTCGTTTGCTTTCCATTTTCGTAAATTATCATCAGGATATGTATGAGAGAGATGGATATACATACAAGGATGTATGATAATTGTTGTTATTTATTTGATAAATATTTGTTGTTGTCGGCCTATTGCTAGAAGATGAATTCTAATTTAATGGTCCTCATATATATATATATATATATATATATATATATATATATATGCTTGCGAATATGTGAGCACGTCTGCAAAAGGTGCTTGCTGGAAATTTATTTAGTGTTATTTCTCGATATTATATTTTAGTGGGACCCCATCTGTAGTGGGTAACTGATTGGGGAATTTTTGCTGGAGGGTTTCCCATCAAGGTGGATATTTGGACGTAGACTAATTAAATCTTAAAACTGAAAGAATCTCAAACTTGCTTTTTAATTTGCTTCACTCAAATGTGTGTTCAAATATGTCATCTGAAGTTCCAAGTTTGTCGTTGAATGGATCTTCTTGGTATCTTGAAAGAACTCGAATTCCTGTGATAGAAGCCGAATGAAAAGTATGCTGATAAAGAAAACCTATTCTCCCCCCCAACCCCCATTGTCCATCAACTCCCGACCCATTTGAGAGATAAGTTTATGCTTTCGGTTAAAGAAATTAGAAAAAATAAATCACTAAAAAGTGGAACTGAAAATGAAGAAGTAAACGCACCGACAGCACAAATCACGGAAGAAGAAATTGAAAAAGTTTACTTGCAGTTAGAGAACTGAAACAGGAAGTAAATAGATTAATTTTAATATTTTAGGTAGGCAAAAATAGATAACCCTTCTCTTACAAACAGAGAATCATATATTAGTCCAAACAAGAAGAAATGTATTCTCCGATAATACCAACTATCTGAATAGATAAGTACTACATGCACCGACAGCACAAAGTACGGAAGAAGAAATTGAAAAAAAAATATTTTGCGCTAGACAGCGCCAAGTTTCTATACAAATCGCAAGAATTTACGTTTACGCTCCGGCTTTCTTCAAGTTCTTTGAATTTCGAACCGAAACCTTTATTTAGACCACCGGGGTAGATTGTTCTATTTTCACGTGCCATGCCTCTTCCTGATGTTTCAGTTATTTCCCTTTAACTCAACTCTCCAAGTTTGTGGTTCACCACTGCTTTGGCCTGGTATTGGGTCTAGTTACTGCATCTGACCAACATCACGGGTCACGTGTTCTTCAGGACACATGGCACCTGAAGGAGGTCGGAGCGTACAACGGCTGAAACGTTGTGAATATGACAATGAAGATGAGGATAACAGTGCGAATAATGTAAGAAGATTGAAGTTAGGAGAAATAATATGACCGTGAGTAATGTATCCAAAGAATAATCAGCAATATTACTGGTCCTGCTCGGCTTCAGTCAGTTGCCAACCGCCGTAATTACAGAAGAAGAACTTGAAAATGTTTACTTTGCGCTAGACAACGCAAAGGTTCAATGCAAATCGCAAGAATTTACAATCGAAATAAGAGACCTGAATGCCAAAATAATGAAATAGCAAATTCGGACTAGAAACTCGAAATGAAAGCGGAGAAAAATGGATCTAATGGTACACGTCGAATGATCCAGTAATAGCCAACACGTGGTTTCAGGAACACCCAAGACGTATACGGACATGCAGAGGCCAAACAGGAGAAACAAAAAACCAAATTGACTATTTAACTATCAATAAGAGATGATCATTACTGATGACATAACTATTAACACCTGTATTAAAGGTAAAACTGACCGGTACGATTTAGCTAATATTAGCAGCTGATCTGAAAGGTGAACTGCAATCTATTGTTAAGTGAGATACGAAATGTCTTGTTAATTTTAACGCTTCGAAAACGATACTGCACTCAAGTCGAATGATCCAGAAATACCCAACATGTTGTTTCAAGAACACTCAAGACGTATATGGCCATAGGAGGAGAAACGAAAAACCAAATTGACTAACTATCAATAAAAGATTCTGAAATGCAGTATTACACGACAAACCCTACTAAACTGCTAACTTGGGAGCTACCACCTTTCAGTGCTTTGTAAACTTTGATTTAATCTACGGAAATTGAAGACAACCAGAGCAGCCCCCAAATTGCCGTAGCGCAGAATTTTGGTTGACCCGAATATCAAGGAGAAATATATGGGCAAAATTAAAAGTAGATACAATAGGCGAAATGATATATAGAAATAATAAATATCTCAAATAAAGCAGATGTGCCTAAAAATTAAGAGAACTAAGAGGAAAAAGGACACGCTAATCAGCATAATATCAAAAGACGTGACACTGATATTAAAGGAAGAAGAAATACTTCACAGATGGAACGCTTACATCGGAGAATTCTTCCACAACGAAAGAGAATAACCGACAATACACAGAAATAAAGATAGAGTCAAAATATTGAAACCTGAAGAATCAGCCAAAATGGCCAAATGGGACCAGACAGAATAGTAATAGTAATAGAGATGATAAAAGCCTTAGATAATTTTTGCATTGACAAACATTTCAGACATAATAAATTAAATATAAAACGGTGTCAATTTACGTCGACAGTAAAACAACATTAAAACAGTAAACTTACATATTCGGATTTTGTTTTGTATTTTCCATATTTTTCAGCACACCGTCGGATCTACATCCACATATTTGGTTGCATATATATATATATATATATATATATATATATATATATATATATATATATATATATGCATGTATGCTTGCGAGTATACGGGCACATCTGCATTTAGTGTTAATTTAAAGTTCATCCTGAGTGGATAACTGACTGGGGAAATTTGGCTGGAGGGCTTCACAACAAAGTGGATATTTGGGCTTATATTAAGACAAATCTTAAAACTTAAAGAAAATTAAACTTACATTTTAATTCACTACATTCAATTGTCTATCAGTATATATATATACATATATATATATATATATATATATATATATATATATATATATGTAAAAGTGAATATAGAAGTCAACACTTAGAGGCGACAGTCTGTTTCCTGCTAGATGCAATCGTCAGGCAACGATTGCATCTAGCATGAAACATACTGTCGCCTCTAAGTGTTGACTTTTATGTTCACTTTTATATTTACACACGCTCTATCTCTGATATTGAGCACTTTATCCCATAAATATAGCACACTTAAAGACTATTTCTTCACATATATATATATATATATATATATATATATATATATATATATATATATATATAAAAGTGAGCATAGAAGTCAACACTTAGAGGCGACAGTCTGTTTCATGCTAGGTGCAATTTCACCTAGCTTGAAACAGACTGTCGCCTCTAAGTGTTGACTTCTATGTTCACTTTTATATTTACACATGCTCTATCTCTGATATTGAGCACTTTATCCCATAAATATAGCACACTTAAAGACTATATTTCTTCATATATATATATATATATATATATATATATATATATATATATCATCTCAAGTGCCACTCGTTTGTGGTTAACTGATTGTTCTTGGTATCTGGGAAGATCTCGAATTCGTTTAATAGAAACCGAAATAAAGGAGGTTGATTAAGAAAAGCGGTCCTTCACGCCGCGCCCCCGTCCATCCGCTCCCGCCCCAGGTGAGAGATAGTCGTATGTTTTTATCCCCTTCGATTTCAGAAAAAAATACTTCAAATTCGCCGTAATTGTACCAAAGTACCATTGAAATGATAGTCTACTCTGCCCATAAATTGTCAAATCCAATTATTGGAAAGAAGTAATTGATTCGTCTCCTTTGAGATTCTATAGGCAGACCCCCCCTACTTATTTTTGCCTCCTCTCCATCCTAATATACTAGAATGTCAATAAACATCGCATGGTGAAAAGTTCTTTCGCCACTGATATGTTTCCCTTTTTTTGTTATTTTTATTTTGTTTCTTTGTGTATTTTTTGTTTGTTGTTTTTTTTTAATCGGAGTAGTTTTCATAAGGCCCGGTTCATACTCCTCCCCGTTCTCTTTAACAAGAGTAGAAGCTCATACCTTGTTTCCTATTTAGGAAGTCGGTTCCCAGTTCTTTTCCTTTCCCTTCCTTATGCCTTAATAGTGGTGTTGTCATGATTTTTTTTGTGATGTAGGTGGATTGTGGCAACATCTCTTCATACTGAGGGTAGTGGATTAGCAATTTTCTAGTTGCTTTCAACGACTGTTAGTTAGAAGCCAAACTCTTGCATAGCGACTTGAGAGTATGCTCTGATCAACAGTCGCAAAATATCGGAGTTATTGTAGTAACATGGCTCACATGGTAGAGTGTCCCTTCAAAATCATCCGATGGGCAAACTCGAGGCCACACTCTGTCGCAGTCTGCGTCAGTTCCCTTCCTGCACAATGTACATTAGACGACCGACTGCTACTACACCTTTAGGTCTTTCCTTACCAAAAGAAACCCTGACTATTACATACCAATATATCAGTTCAACAAAAATCATCGAAACCCCTCAACCTTTCTCTCTACAATATTAGTGGGGTTTGCACCAAGATCTGCTGTGTGAAATTGCCCCTCTTCAAAAAGTCCCCGGACATCCAAGCACTCAGCAAAACTAATCATATTTCTTCAATCTCCTCCTCTGATGTCTCGATTCTTGGTTATCTTCCTCTCTTTAGGAAGGACTCTAATGTCCACATGCCTGACAGATAGTGTTTTTGATAATATGAACAAAGCTATTTCCTGACACATATAATAATGCTCAGCATTCCAGATAGCAAAATCATCGTCATTGATCCTGCTTTCATCCAAACACTTAAATCACCAATCACTCAAACTCTCACGCGAGTGGTGAACTTCCCCACTCATTTCCACAGTAACTCTGACGGACACACTTATCTTGAAGTTCTCTTCTTTTTTTTTACCTCTATCCAGGACTGCCTCTTGGCAGCTCTGATTATGCGGTTGTGTCTGTAAACATCTATTTCCGTTCTCCTATCATCCAAGAACCTCCTACCAACAGAATATCTTTCTGTTATCAACAAGCTGATTGGGACTCGTTCCCCGACTTCCTCTGTGACGTACCTTGAAATGCAGTTTTTACTCATCTTGTTCAAGAAATACGCGTTTGAGGTCTCCTCCTAGGTGAAAGCCGGCATCGATGCCTTTATTCCAGCAAGGAAATACAAAGTCAAACCGCATTAATTCTCACCTGCGTGCTCGGCAGGTATAGCCCAGAGGAATCACTTCTTCAGGCTCTACCAGAGCGACACGTCTGATTGAAACAGACGTCTGTTTGTTTCTACTCGTAAGGAGTGAAAGGGTGTCCTCAAAGTAGCGGAGTTACAGTTTACTGATAAAATGAAACAATGTATAGCAAGTTTGGTTCTAGAGATTATCGGCGGCTCTGCAAAAGTGTGCTGAACAACAACAAACCTTTATCCTCTATTTAATCAATTCGAAGTCCTGACATCTACAGTCGATAAGATTTAAATGTTTCGCTCGGAAATTCTCTTTAAACTCAACAATGGACTCATTTTGAGTAACCACACATGATTTCCCTCCGCCTAGAACAGAGGCTCTACTGACTGATATGCGCATAACACCGTCACTGGTCTCGGAAAATATTTCTAAATTAGTCTCCAGTAAGGCAAGCGGAGGTGATGGTATCCAAGCTGTCGTCAAAGAAACGTTCCCCCGAGCTTGCTCCAGTGTTCTCTCCAAACATTACAAATATTGCCTCGCTGCTTCCTGCTTTCCAGCTTGTTGGAAGTCCTCCTATGTAGTTCTCGTTTTTAAGAACTGGAGAACCTTCTCACCCCTCTAAGTAGCATCCATTTCTCTCCTACCGCTTTTTGGAGGCTTTAATCATTGCTGTAAGGGTTAAGCATCTCATATCTCAGGATCTACTCTCTGACAAACAATATGGTTTCCGTTTTGCCATATCTACCGCTGATATGCTAACGGCCGTCACTAAATATGAATATCAATCTATTGATAAAACTGCGAAAGTCAAGCTGTTGTTCTTGATATCTCGAAAGCGTTAGAAAGGGTTTGCCATGCTGGAATTCTAACTGAGTTCATGGGCTACCGTATTACTGAACGATTGATTTAATGCAATCGTTCCTATCAAATGGTGAAATTAAAGGCGTTTTGAATGGGTTCTTTTCTAGATCCTTTCACAGGAACGCTAGTGTCTCCCAAAGCTCTATCCTTGGCCCTACGCTGTTTATGATCTTCATCAATGACCTTTTTGATGTAATCAGTTTCCAAGTAGGCATTTATGCTGGTGACACTAAGATTTTCACTTGCCTCAATAGCACATCTGCCAAACAGACAAAGTTAATCTGACCACTACTCTTGAAAACGACCGCTAATCTGTGGTTACCTGGGGTAGGAAATGACTTGTAAATTTTAAGGAATCTCAAGCGAAAATGGTCTCATTTTAATCACCATAGAGAAATTCTCCATCGGCATAGATAATGCTCGACTCCTGGAGAACAACACATTGCGCCATCTTGCCCTCGCGTTTTCAAGTGACTTCAAGTGGAACGACTACATCGAATCAATAGCTGCATATACTGCAAGGAAATGTTGGGTCACTGTGTTGTGCTAGAATGTTCATCTTGACATTTACAATCTACCTTTCGTCTGTGTATTGAATACTGTTACCCTATCTGGTGAAGTACTTCTGCTACTCATCTTGAGACTCTTGACAAAATTCAAAGAAGGATATTCAATGCAATCAATCCTGACTTGGTATCTCAACTTTCTCACTGGCGTAACGTAGATTCCCTCTGCCTTTTGTAAAAATATTTTCGTGACTACTGCTATGACGAGCATTTTCCCATGGTCCCTGGACTACGTGAGCTAAAGCGTGCTACTACCCTTCTACTGTTGAATTAGTTAAATGTAAGCGCCACTTTTGTTCCAACAGTATCTTTTCTCCCACTTTCATTTATTTGCTCCCTAGATAATTAGAATCTTCAAAAATTAAGGTGCAACGCCAATCACCATCTTCTGTCTTCTTGAACCCTTTTCAGCTTTTATCCTTTCCTCGGTCCCCTCTGTACCTAGTCTTTTTTTCTCACCTTAGTTCTCTGTAGCAAGCTACGTACTAGTGTCATTCCCGCCTTGTTTGTTTAAAAAATCTAAAGCAAATAAGAAAAGACACAGAGAATAGAATCGAAACGAAAGGAAACAATTATTAAATAAAGGCTTTAATGAGTGAATGAAATGATGAACTGACGTGAAAACAGCATAAGATAAGCACAAGGTGAAGAAAAGACACGAAAGATTAAACGAAACGAAAAAAATAAATGGATGAGAGACAGGAAACAAAAAGCGGGCAAAAAAGTAAAGGAGAGAAAAACATAAAACAAAGAATGAATTTGAAACAAAAGATCTTAGTAGAAGGAATAAAGAAAGAGTAATAAATGAATGAATTACAACCATGAAATGACGCAAAATAAAGAGCCGAAAAAGAACCCAAAACAATGAAAAAACATCAGAAAAAAACGAAAAAAAAAACGAGAGAAAATAAGTGACGAATGCGAACAAAATGGTGGAAGAGAAAAAACAAAGAAGCAATGAGAATGATGAAGGATGAAAAGAAAAAAAAAAAACAAACAAACAAAAGAAAGAAAGAAAGAAAGAAAAATAATAATGGACGAATGCAAATGAAATTGCGAAAGAGAAAAACAAATAAGGTATAAGAATCACAAAGAATGAAAACGAAAGAAAGAAAGAAAGAAAGAAAGAAGATAATGGACGAATGCGAATGAATTTGTGGATGTGAAAAAAATCAAATAAGGAATAAGCCTTATGAAGGATGAAAACGAAACAACGAAAGAAGGAAAATAATGGACGAATGCGAATGAAACTTCGGCGGAGAAAATAATCAAATATGGTATAAGAAACACGAATGTTGAAAACGAAAGAAAGAAAGAAAGAAAGAAAGAAAGAAAGAATGAATGAATGAATGAAAAGAAAAAAAGAAATTAAAGAAAAGAAAAGAAAGAAAGAAAATAATGGAGAAATGCGAATGATATTGTAGAAGAGAAAAAAATAAAAGAAGCAATAAGAAACACGAAGGCTGAAAACTAAAAAAAGAAAGCAAGAAAAAAGAAAGAAAGAAAGAAAGAAAGAAAAAGAAGAGAAGAATAAGAAAGGGAGAAAGGAGTGAGATCATTTTCTGGAATATTAAAGAATTGCTAAATTTCAGGACTTTAACAAGAACATTAAAACTGAGGAAAAAAGGGAAAAAAGAAAAACAAATAAATTGAAAAATAAGAAAAGGACGACGACGACGACGACGACAAAAGGAGGGAATGATTTATATCAGAATTATCAGTGCAGAAAAAAATCGCATAAAAGTCTACAAACACTAAAATAAATTAAGAAATAAAACTCTCAGCCAGATAAATAAACCAGAAATGTAAAAAATACAAAACAAAAAAAGAAACAGAATAGAAATTGAAAAGAAAACAAATGAATCAGCCATATTGGAACAAGAACATTGTAACGAGTTAAATGCAAATTAAAATAGAAGTTTTGACGAATAGCAGACGGCTCAAAAAATGGCGCAAACATTAAAAGAAAAACGAATGGTAGATTGCGAATGCGACGATATAAATTCAAATTCTGTTTTGAGACAGAAGCCCAAGTCTACGACAAATACGAAAAATGTTTAAAATAAAATATTAACAAAAAGCAATTGCAAACAATTTGTGGCAACCTTTTTAGTGTTTGTCCTATGTACATACACATATACACAGAGAGAGAGAGACAGAGACACACACACATACATATATATTTACATACTTTATACACACATAACACATATACATACTTATATATGTATATATATATATATATGTAAAGCATATATATATGTAAAGCATATATACATATATATGTGTAAAGCATATATATATATGTGTGTAAAGCATATATATATATATAAAGCATATATATATATATATATATATATATATATATATATATATATATATATTTATGTATATATATATATACATAAATTATCGAAGCCTAAGCAATGAATATTGATGTAACACTTCGCCATTCTCTCGACCCATGCCTCGAGAAAATCTATATGATTCAAAGAAATGAGTTGATGTGTACAAAAAAAATAAATAATAATAATAATATCATGGAAAGTTCCAGAAATGGATTATATGGGAAACCCCAAAATACGAAAAGAAATTGGTTACAAGATTGGAAATAAATTCCACTGACTCGTTCCGACGAAAATGTTTGACTTTTTCCTCTATTCAAACTTTTAATTTATTTTTGAACAAGCCTTTTATTTTTTTTTTACGACTGGCACACGTTTGGAATTTATTTTATTGTCTACATTTTTGTCGATTTTATATTTTCTATTTTTCCTTTTTTTTTTTTTTGGTATTTTTTTACTTATTTTTCTGTTGTGTTTTAATTATTTCTGACCCTTGTTATTAAAGGTCTTCGACGATATTGGATCAATCTGGATTTAATGTAGATCGTTTAAATGTAAAACTCATAAAATCACCGGTGGACATTCAACCGACACTTTCATGATCTCAGCGTAAACACGGAAAAGCTGCTATAGATCGGAAATATAAATGACGCTGCTTTTTGTTTATTTTTAATCGGTATCACCTCATTTAAGGAAATAAACCCGCTAAGACACAACTGATTACGGGGTTGAAAGAATTAGAAACAGAGATATTTCTAATGAGCAGGAAGAGGAAAGAGGAATCAGGAGAGCTTCAGATAGCGATTGGTATTACATTAATTTTATTTTGCAGATTAAAATTTGCTGGAAATCCTGGATTCGGAGGGGACTTCCACAAGCATGAAGTGTGAGAAAAGAAAATTGTTAGCAGAGAATTTACGGTTACATCTAGCCAGATCAACTTTAAGTTTATGAGATCTCGACGCCAGTCTAGTACTCCGCTTAAATTCAAAAGGTCTAAGAACTATTGTGAAGGGCTCGTCCGAACAATTACCTTGAACTTATTTACGTGGCCGAGTGCTTATAACATTTGCATGCATTTTGAACATGAGACCCGGGGTAGAATCTCCCGTCTGAGACTTCCTGATGTTATCTGACTGTAGGGGTTCGATCCCAGCGTGCGACACCTTTGGAAAATGCCTGGAAACCATAACACGGGTTGAGTGAAATTGGACATACGGAAACCTAGTCGATAGCTGTGCTAGCGCGAAGTCACAAGTCATCGTGGCCGAGGGCATGAGCGTGCTGGACTTGTTCAAATTGTTGATTACGCTAGATAACACGCTCTTTCCCAGAGAGTGTACCTAAGGACTGCTCAGCATAAACCACAGGTGGGCTCTGTGGGTGTTGAATAAACACAAATGCGCCTGAGCAAGCGCCTGCAATAGGGATTGGCCAGCCGACCTAGTAGACGGCTATACATGAATACGAGTGGCCAGCTATAATATTTATAGAAAAAACACAGAGAGGCAACCTTACGGCGGTGGGAATGTGACCGAAGACGAGCCGCCAAATCAACACCAATAATATTGCAGATTCTTCTTTGGGTTTTATCAACGAGCTCAATATCAGGGAATTAAAGAGGTTACAAACAGACAAAGGTGCTACTCGAGTAAAGGAACAACACGTGCGTAGATGTAAGAACAGCGGTTTATTTTAAAAGAGAATACACGACTGGAAGACAGGTAATCGGGTGATAATTCCCGAAGCAAGGATATTGCCAACCGCCCCACGTGGTCAGTGGGCGAATTTACGTGGGGTATCCGAGCCCGTAGACTCAGGCAAACATTCCCCGTAGACCCCGTAAAAACGGGGTCGAGTAGTTGTCTACCTCCCCAGACGAGACTCTGCCCTTCAGCATGGCCTCGTTTGGGTTTGTCTCTAACCAAAAGGCAGAGTGTTCGACTAGCTTAGCTGGAGACAAATCTCCAAGAAATTGCCGAAGCAAGTTTATTAACCTCACCTCCCGCAAGATAGCATATGGCACAAGGCCGTTATTTAATGCAGGGTAAAACCGAGCCCGTATGCTCGGGCAAAAACTCCCCGTAGAACCCGTAAAAAACGGGGTCATGTAGCTGTTTACCACCACAGACGAGACTCTGCCCTTCAGCATGGCCTCGTTTGGGTTTGTCTCTAACCAAAAGGCAGAGTGTTCGACTAGCTTAGCTGGAGACAAATCTCCAAGAAATTGCCGAAGCAAGTTTATTAACCTCACCTCCCGCAAGATAGCATATGGCACAAGGCCGTTATTTAATGCAGGGTAAAACCGAGCCCGTATGCTCGGGCAAAAACTCCCCGTAGAACCCGTAAAAAACGGGGTCATGTAGCTGTTTACCACCACAGACGAGACTCTGCCCTTTGGTATAGCCTCTTCTGAGTACCTCTCAGCGCGAAGGCAGAGTATCGACCAGCACAGCCTAATTGCCGAAGCAAGCCCCCAGGTATATCCTGTGATCACGATATATAACTACTGATATAGTCAGTTCTCATAGGGGGTAGGTGGTGTCAGACATTCCATATAACACCTCCTCCGAGGAAATTTTCCTATGAAATTTTGCTCAATACCTCTTCTTCTGGGCGTCAGGACATAATTATTTGACTTTTCTCCTCTTCCTCGTACTTCTCCGTCTCTGCAGTACAAAAGTATCGAAATTAAATGACAAAGAAATCTGAAGATATATTTGAATATTGAAATATGTTCTCCAAAAGCTAAAGAATTTTAAAAAATAGGAAATCTTTGTTAGAATCCAAGAAAATAGTGATTATCTTTTATGTAATATAGATTCGCGGTAACAGACATGTGGGTCTACAAAGGATGCTGAGGATATCATGGACTGAGCCTGTGAGCAACGATGAGATCTTAAAGTAGTTGCAAACAAGGAGGGGACTTATACTTGACATCAGGAGGAGGCAGCTGAAGTTTCTAGGACACGTAATAAAGAAGGAGAGCCTGGAGAATCTGATACTCACGGGTCGAATAGAGGGAAAAAGAGACAAGGGAAAACCAAGCATGACTTACCTAGTAGCCTTAAGGAAGTGGATGACAGAACGTGGTCTGGGGGAGGTAGCAGACGGAAGGAACTTGTTGAGAGCGGCAAGGGATAGAGAGAGGTGGAGAGCCATGGTCGCCTACGTCCTGAAAGGACATGGCACATATAAAGAAGGGAAAAGAAGATCAGACATTCCTATAGGGCAGGGGATGCTGGACAACCTGCACCCAGATGAAAAATAAACGTAAAGAAACAGAAATGTGGATCTACAGAAGTACGCTGAAAACCCCATGAGGACCATACAATTAACGAGGAATTTTTATGGAGAATGGAAACAAAAAGAGAATATGAACGCTCGTCGCTACTACCGATCGAACGGATCGGTGAGGTCCTCGGATCTGGTCGACGACGCCGCCGGACATTCGCAGGACATATTGAAAATTCAAACAACAGCGGAAAGCAGCGAGTTGCTTAGCTACTGAGCCGGTGTATGTGGTTGTCATAATCGAGATTAAGGAGGGACAGCAAAATGACAAACCTCGATAAGAGCTACATAGACAGGAAACTCTTACGTGCGATTTCAGTTGAGATCTTATAACATTACAAACCCTTATTTGGATGTTGTTGAGAATCTCTTGTAGATATATAGTCAGAGCACCAGTCCAGTTATGGTAGCAATATTCAATATATGTATGAATGGTAGATTCATAAATGTACAAGATGGATTTGGAATCGAAATAAAATGTCTGATGTAATACATGTTCACCGTAGTCTGAATGTAGAATCCAGCGCAGTAAGTAATTTGTTCAATGAAACAACACCAATATCAAACTTACTGTAAAATAAAAATGATACCTTATTCTCCAGCACTGTTAATTTAAGGAACAGACAAGCAAGATTATTCTTCCCCGATCACTATGATCTTAACCCCATGTAATCTAGAGTCCACTATTATCTGTCTTATATATCAGGATAATGTACATTTATTAATTCCTTCAATTACACACTTGGAACAATTCAACTTCGTTCAGTAACCATCTACATCGTTGCTGCGTAATCGGTCTCACTGGCTCAGACAACTTCGAGAAGCATTATATCTTCCAGATTTCGACCCTTGCGACATTTTCATCTTCGAAAATGAAATCGCATTTGGAAGTAACAAGATTTCAATACGTCGAGAAAATCTAAGAAAATACGTCGTGAAAGAACAAAAATATACGACATAGCAGCTGCTCGCTAACCCAAGGATGGAGTTGCAGGAATGCTTATATAAATAGCTGATTACGGTGTGTGGAGTCAGAAGGGGACTACTTCGAAGGAGATTAAATGTCGAATTGATATGTTTTGTAGTTTTCTCTTTATAGCAATGGCTCCGATATTTTCTGATCGGACCACGTATGTTACCAATTATGTAAACATTCTAGTTATAAGTAAATCTTCAAAGGTAATATCATTAAAAGAAAGGACAAAAACAAAACCTTAATAATGCTACTTGCATTATTCAAAACAATATATCTAATCATAATATTCCATCGTTCTCAGTCTGAGAGACAATTTCCTTTGTAAAATACCGTTTCTCAAATCAATAGGTGATGTTGGTTTCTAGATGTTTCTTGTGAAAAAAAAAAACAACTAATTTGCTTGTTTTTTCTTGTTTCTTTTTCAGACGGCAGGATCTCAAAATAGAAATCTCCTCGAGAAAGTCAAGTTCAAACTGAGCTCCACACTTTTCTCTTTGAACAAACGATCGTGAGAAAGGCAAGAGTTCTTTTCTCCCCATGGCTTCACACATCGCTTCGCTCGGATAACAAATCATATCGACACAGGCATCCCTTGATGGCAGTCGAAGAAGAAAATGAATTAGGGGAAAATGAGGAAACCTTACACTCTTTTATCGACCATAGTTACAATGGCATTTGGAGTAAATTGTTTGGATCTCCAAATCATTCTTGACGAGGCTAAATCAAAAACGTATTTAAAATTTCGTTTTACTTTAATGAAATGTTTAACGCTAGCTAACCACATAAATATATTTGTATCTACCTATCACAAAATCCAGACATCAGTTTATTAGTGGACAAGCACAGAATTAGTGTGTGTGTGTGTGTGTGTGTGAGTGTGTGCCTGCGTGCATAAGTCTAGTTTTTCCTCTTATCTCTTTTTATTATATATATATATATATATATATATATATATATATATATATATATATATATATATATATAATAAAATGATATATATATATATATAATAAAAAGATATTTATCTTTATATATATATATATATATATATATATATATATATATATATATATATATATATATATATATATAAATGTAAAAGACAATAGGAAAACTGTAATAGTTCCCGACGCGTTTCGTCCAATGTTAACTTTTTCAAGGCAAAAACGAAATGAATTTATTAAACAAAGTAACTAATAATAACAAAACAAAATGTCCTTAGAACATTGGACGAAACGCGTCGGCAACTATTACAGTTTTCCTATTGTATTTTGCATTTATAAATAGTTTTTTTCTACCGGTTAACTCTGAGAAATTTTTCAAATATATATATATATATATATATATATATATATATATATGCTTACTTTTGCAACATGTCATTATTGAGGCATGTGTTATTAAAAAATACGGAACTTTTCTGTTTAATAATCTTTTTTTTCGGTTTTTCTTGCTAACTCGCATGTCTATTTTATATATGACTCTAAGTTGATGAAAAAAAGCCTTAATCCATTGTGTTTCGCCGAGCGTTTTCAATTGATGTCAACTGCCATCACGACTGCATGTTTTGTCTTTGAAGTATGTTCCTTATTATTTTATTTTATTGATGACATTTTGGGTATTCAGTCAATGTTGTTGGATTACTTCATTAGCAATAGGAAGGGGTATGGTATTTATTATTTAGAGGATTAGTTATTACATATGTTTAACATGTTTCTGCCAGTATTAAATGCAATTTTATTTATGTTAGGCTTTTGCTTTCTAATTGTGACGGCTTCAAGAATTTGTAAGAGTTTTTTGCATTTGCTTTTGTAGAGAATTTTTGAATTGTTCATTAGGATTTTTTTATTTCGGAGGATTTGAATCTGTTACTAATGGTACAGAGTTTTGTTATTAGGTGACTTTTATGGCGTTGCTGTCATGGTTGCGTTGTTACTAAATTCTAGTAACCATAAAATTAAGCTCGATTTCTTAGCAATAAAGCTAACAAACCAAAATGTCTTAACCCCAATACTATATTGTTCAACAAAAACGTCAAAACATACAGCGGGATTTTTTTTAACTTAATCCACAAGCACGTTAGTCATTCCCCCACACGTAATATGATCTTCAACAAAAATAATATACAGGTTAAAAGCATCATCCAGCATATAGCTAGGCACAACATTTTCATTCTGAACAAGGACTTCAACAATCTTTAAAGCAACAGCATCATCACAACTAATTACTGCAACTGCAGAAATAGCAAACCCTGCCGATTAAATGGTAAATGTATGTCCAAATCCTTAGTTTATAAAGCTGAAAAAAACATGGCGACGAGGTCAAGTTTTACGTGGGCTCTACGTAAAACAATTGGAAATAGCGCTTTTACCACCACATTTGGCAAAATCAAATATCGAAAAAGCACTGACCTCTTTTAATTTTTCTGGAAGCTAAAAAACGAGAATAAAAACCCAGTTATCACATGAGAACTAGTAGTGAAAGCCAAGCCCTTTAACGGAAAAAGCATCAAATATAATTTATGTCTCTCTGAAAAACTGATAATATTTAAAGATCCTAAATTCTTAAACAAAAGAAGTGAGTTGATGAGTACCTGCCTACCTAGATCCAAATTCCTATTGAAACAAATTGACCCAGACTAATATAGTCTAGCTGGACCAAGCGTCAACATTTACTAGTATTGATATTAATATTTTTGTATTTTTACTTTTCTTTCTAAGTATATTTATTGTATAACTATTGTTAATTTTAGACCATAACACATTTAACATTGTTGCCATTCCATTTTTCCATTATCTTATCACTAGCATTTTTAGTATATAACTATAATGTTTAATTTTGCTTTGTTTTCTCTCTCTTTCTTTTACCTTTGGTCTTACTGTTAGAAGCGTTTTCATTTACTCATCTCTTTGCATTCATTATTTTTATTCAATTATTCATTTATTTGCCTTATTTATTCATTTATTTATTCTTTTACTTATTTTCATATTTATCACTTCTTATATATGGCTTTCGTTTCATTTTATTACGTCTTATTCTATCTTACTTTATCTCGCTATATTTTATTAAAACTGATATCACTACTTTTAGTTTATCGTTTTAGTAATATTAATATTAGTAATATTGATTACTCTATTGATTCTCTATTGAATATTAATATTAATAATTGATTAATATTATTAATTGATTCCCGGAAAAATAGAGTTACCCTCTTGATTTTATAACACCACTTCTAGTTGTTCAACCAGCGTCTCTCTAAATTATAATATATATTTCTTATTTCCAACCATATTTTCAAATTTAAATGTTGATCTGATCTGAACATCAACTTCAAAATCAACTATAGTTAATCATTTTAATCTAATTATATACATATGTTCCTCTTTACGGCTCATATTTCATTTTACTTTATTATATATTTATTTTCCTTATTTTATTTTAAATCATTTTCCATTGATATTTATTATTAATATTACTAGTAGTAGTAGTAGTAGTAGAAGTAGTAGTAGTAGTAGTATTTATAGTAGTAGTAGTAGTATTTCATTTTATTATTCAAAATTAAACTACAATTCATTTAAATATTTTAACTCCAATAATATTGCACCTGAACAATAAAATATCTCGCAAAAACAAAGCATATGCATTTTTTACAGAAAATAAAAAAAAATAAAAAATTACCTCAACACAGATATTTTATGAGAAACACCACATAGTAGGAACTGATATTAAACTACAAACAGTAATTCCTGACCATAAATAAAATCCGACCCGAGAACGCTTCACCCAGGATTAGATACCGTAAGCCTACATCAAGCGGTAACACAAAGCCAGTCTAATTAACAAGGCGTCTACAAGAGAAGGACTGACTGAAAAATAAATTTAAAACAATGTTTCGAGACAGACACTTACAGACTTATGATAGCTGTATAGGGAACGGCATGACATTTTGTTTTTTCTTTGCTGTAATATATATATATATATATATATATATATATATATATACATATATATATATATATATATATATATATATATATATATATGTGTGTGTGTGTGTGTGTGTGTGTTTGTTTGTGTATGTGTGTGTTTGTGTGTGTGTGTGTTTGTGTGTGTGTGTGTATGTTTTGAACAATAAAAATATTGAAAAATTAAAAATTGCAGACACATTGGGTTGTATATCAATATCATTTTTTTATTATTCAATATATAATATTATATTATATTA
>OZ038502.1:74910570-74920570 GCA_964036315.1 Acanthosepion esculentum
ACGTCATCGTCCAACCTTGCTCGACCATGCGTAAAACACCTAGGTTTAGAAATTGCGAGTCAGAAAAAAGATAAGGAGAGTTTGAGATATATAGATAGTGTTGTGGACTCCGGGGATGGAATCTTGCACAAATAAATAAACAACGCCAGTAATTGAAATAAGAAAATAAGTGTATTGAACGTAAGAATACAAACTTGAAATGAAGATTAGTAGTCAAGTAATGCGGGTTAGTAGAAAGTATATGTACAAGTCTCTGTAAGTGGAGCCGTAATTATCTCTCTGTCTGTCTGTCTGTCTGTCTGTCTGTCTGTCTGTCTCTCTCTCTCTCTCTCTCTCTCTCTCTCTCTGGACTCTACGTATCTCAACGTATCTATTTCGTATCTCCAACTCAGTACAAGTATACTTTAGACGAGTCCATCTTGTGTAAAAGGGAAAGAGCCCCACAACAGATAGATAGATAGATAGACAGATAGATAGATAGATATGAATAGACTGGGATAGATAGATAGATAGATAGATAGATAGATAGATAGATAGATAGATAGATAGATAGATAGATAGATAGTGTTGTGGATTCCGGGGAGGGAATCCTGCACAAATAAATAAACAACGCCAGTAATTGAGATAGAATAATAAGTGTATTGAATGTAAGAATACAAACTTGAAATGAAGATTAGTAGTCCAGGAATGCGGGTTAGTAGAAAGTATATGTACAAGTCTCTCTAAGTGGAGCCGTAATTCTCTCTCTCTCTTTCTCTCTCTCTCTCTTTCCCTCTCTCAGGACTCTACGTTTCTCAACGTATCTCTTTCGTATCTCAAACTCAGTATAAGTATACGTTAGACGAGTCCATCTTGTGTAAAAGGGAAAGAGCCCCACAACAGATAGATAGATAGATAGATAGATAGATAGATAGATAGATAGATAGATAGATAGATAGATAGATAGATAGATAGATAGATAGATATGAATAGGCTGGGATAGATAGATAGATAGATAGATAGATAGATAGATAGATAGATAGATAGATAGATAGATAGATAGATAGAATTCCCAAAGATTCACTCACTGATGTCCCCAAGGATGATTGATCCAAATTTACTTGACACAAAATGTTGTGTGTTCAATCCATCATAAATCCTTGGAAATTTGATATATCAAGGGGTATTAAGTAAAAAGAGCACAAAGGTGTGACACGTAGAATTAGAACAATCTACCCCCGTGGACGAAATGAAGGGTTCGGTTCGAAATTACAAGAAATTTCACCTGAAGAAGACCGGATTTGATAACGGTCGAAACGTCTAGAATATGGCAATTTTGATTGTTCGGACTGTTTCACTCATCTTTAAGATGAGGGAAACAGTCCGAACAATGTATATATTTTAAATAGATATATATAGAGAGAGAGGAAGAACTGTAGATAGATAGATAGATAGATACTAAATCACTAATTACTCACTAATGTAATGGACATAAAGAGACAGACATCGATAGATATGAACTGACTGACATAGACAGATGGAGAGATATATTTGCAAATTTTGAAAGATAGATAGATAGATAGATAGATAGATAGATAGATAGATAGATAGATAGATAGATAGATAGATATATTCGAAGATAAATGATAGAAAAAATGAAATCAAAGGAAGAAAGAAAGAAGTGGTAGATAGATAGATAGATCGTGGCTGTTAAATCTTAAACAAATGAGGGCCGACCATCATCCACGTGATGACTTCTGTCTCGTTTTGTCGTTTTGAAACCCACATTCAATGTCATAATTATCGAATATATATTAATAAACTGTGCATCCTTCCGTAGATTGATTGGATTTGCATGTCAAACTCACCTGTGTATCATCATGTGCCTCCTCAGTTCAGATGATGACCTGTAAACAAGAAAGTTAGTGTCAGCAGGATGTTCAGGCAGGTTGCATCGATCACTTGCTTCTAACTGTTATGATGATCGTACTTTGCAGAACCTGCCATCGACAATGTCATGAGCTCAACCGCACTACATTTCCTGTTTCGGAATCCTGCTATGCGATTATTCTCACAGTGTGTCCTGCTCATCGCAGCTCATTGAAGATTATTATTGCTATAATCAGATCTTTCTAAGACATCTGAAATCAATGATTGACAATTGATGTTAAGGATGCATCTCAGGAGTGTTTGGTGGAATGCGAAATAGATCGATACATTCCTACATATATATATATATATATATATATATATATATATATATATATATATATATATGGCTGCGATTGGATTTCGAGTAATGACGTCGCTTGATGCCTCCTGGAAGCTATGCGGGTATGGATTTTTTAATACATGCATAAGGTGCAGACAAATCGATTGTAAGTTAGATGACCGTAACAGACATACAGGATAGATAGATAGATAGATAGATAGATAGATAGATAGATAGATAGATAGATAGATAGATAGATAGATAGGTAGTTGGGTAGGTAGGTAGGTAGGTATTAGGGGTATTTAAATGTTCTCGATCCAACTAAGACCGGAACCAATTATGATTTTTGATCATTTGATCAGTTTCGAAAAGCACGATCTCATAGCTAGATAGATAGATAGATAGATAATGAACACACACACATACACACACACACATATATATATATATATATATATATATACATATATATATATATACATATATATATATATATATATATATATATATACATGTATGTGTATATATATATATATATATATATATATATATATATATATATAGAGAGAGAGAGAGAGAGATAGATAGATAGATAGATAGATAGATAGATAGATAGATAGATAGATAGATAGATAGATGAGAAAAGACAGAGAGAATGTCAGAAATATGACAGGTAGGAAGACAGGAAAAACTGACAGAGAACGATAGAATGTGCGACAGATATATACATATATATATATATATATATATATATATATATATATATATATATATATATATATATATATATATATATAGATAGATAGATAGATAGATAGATAGCTAGAGAGAGAAAGAGAGAGAGAGAGAAAAATAGGAAAATGCTAAGGAAGAACGACTGAAAGTGTGACAGATATATATATATATATATATATATATATATATATATATATATATATTTATATATAATATATAAATTGATAGAACGATAGAAAATGTAACAGATAGATAGATAGATAGATAGATAGATAGATAGAAAATGTGTATAAATAATAAAAATATGTATTATTATTTCATTGTATTTAATTTTACTAAATTAACTTATATTAACTTTCTAAAATAGTTTTCGTGTTTCCATCACTCTTCTGATTGTGCTTTTTAAACATATTCTTGAAGATATATTTTTCTTGTGTAAGGTCTTTTTAAATCCCTTGCCATCATGTGTGCAGTCGACATATCAATAGATTGGTCTTCATCTCTTGTCCAATAAAACCTAAACTGTAAACCTTTACATACAAGGTTTTTATATAAAAATGAATAAAACTGATATAAGACGACGAAAAGCAGCAACAAGTTTGAATGTTAAGGAAAAAGAGGCTAATTAAAACGAATGAGATTTGTGATAGCGAATAATTAAGAAAGAAACACTACTAAATCAAAGAAAGGAATACAGGAATGAAGAAAGAAAGAATTAATGAAAGACAGAAGGAAAGATTAAAAGAAAGAAGGTAAAATTGAAAGAATTAGAGAAATTCGTTATTTTAATAAAAGAAAGAAAGATAAAAGACAGAAAAATAAAAAAGAATGAAAGAATGAAATCCTGAAAGAAAAAATTGAAAGACATTATACTGAAACAAAGAAAAAAAGGAAGAATGAATGAATGAATGAAAGAAAAAAGGAGAGGGTGCCAAAAAGAAAGATTGAAAGAATCAAAGAAAGAAAGATAAATAATGAAAGAAAAACGGAAGTAAGAATGAATGTAAGAATAGAAGTACGAAATACTACAGAATCATAGAAAAAAGAGGGTAAGATACAGTCCGCGAATGAATGAATGAATGAATGAATGAATGAAAGACAAAAGGAGAGAATGACATAAAGAAATATTGAAAGAAAGAAAGAAAGAAAAATAAATGAAAGAAAAAAGAAACAAATAAAAAATGAAAGAAGAAAAATACGAAATACAACTGAATCAAAGAAAGAAAGAATAAAAGAAAGAATCCATGAATGAATGAATGAATGAATGAAGTAGATAATGACAAAATTAAAGAAATAACTAAGAAATACTACTGACTCAAAGAAAGAAAAAAGGAAAGAAAGTGTGCATGAATGAATGAATGAAAAACAGCCAAAATGAACGAAGATAAAAATGAATGAAATACTACTGCATCAAAGAAAGAAAAGTGAAGATGTGAAAGACTGAAAGAAAAATAAATGAAAGATAAAGGAATGACTCAAATAAAGAATCAGAAAAGGAAGTAAAATCAAAGCAAAAATGGAGGAAAGAAAACAAAGAAGGGAAGAAAGAATGAAAGAAAAACATAGAAAGAATGAAAGAAAGAAAGAATGAGAGAAAAAGAAAGAAAAACATGAGAAAGGAAGAATAAAAGAAAGAAAATCATGAATATGAAAGGAAAAAAGAAAGAAAGAAAATCACAAGAAAAAAGAAAGAAAGAAAGAAAGAAAAATATATAAGAAAGAAAGAAAGAATGAAAAATATAAGAAAGAAAGAAAGAAATAGAGAAAGAAAGAAAAGTATAAGACAGAAAGAAAGAAAGAAATATATATGAAATAAAGAAAGAAAGAAAAATATAAGAAAGAAAGAAAGAGAGCAAGAAAGAAAGAAAAAATGAAAGAAAAATATAAGAAAGAAAGAAGTATAACAATGCTAAAGCAACCCGAGCGGAAGAGAAATCGAGAGAATCAGAAGAAAAGACAGAAACCAGAAATCATAAAACAAATAAATTGTTGATAATGTTCACGCTACCACCCAATATCCACTCAAAGTAAAGGATTACTTAATGAGATTGTAGTATGGGCATAAGAAAAGCAGGTAAGGTGTTCAGTTTATTAGGATTTGTAGGATAGATAACGTTTAAATCAAGTTTGGAAGAGGTTAACAGAATAGTGTTGTAGATAGATCCTCTAGAGACTGTGTTCCGTAAAATCGCGCTGATTGGGAGGAAGCCATCAATGTGGAACAGCTTCTTTACTAATGGTATACGAAGTTAACAAAGAAGATTCTTCCTAGTTTACGTGGCAGGGCGGGTCATGATTGGTTGGAATGTGGAATGCTGTTCATCAGAATATGCGCCATGTGTTGTTCATGATGACGGTAGATTTTGAGTATAGAATCCAGAGGTTGGCAGTGAATATTTCGAAGACAGCAGGGAAGCGTAGTTCAGGTTAGCAGTGGATATCCCGATAAAGTAGCAGTTCTTCCTTCTGTTCTTTCGCCTGACAGGCTGGCACTGGATATTCAGAGAGAGTACTCAAAATGGCCGCCTTTATACACGACGGATTGAATATTTCACGTCTCCTTATTGGTTAACCTTCAATTGGGGAATTATAAAGTGAGTCAAGTCATTTGGGTTGACTCACTAGTTACATAATGTACTCAAAATAACTTAACACCAAACGTGGAAAACAATTCATCAGATGCTTTTCAAATCTATCAAGGCTGGAAAAGGCTGATTGAGGACATATGAAAGCAGTATTTGTTTTTTTTTGTTAGCCATGTATTTAAAAGTATGGACAAGATTCTATAAAATAAATGAAAGAATAACATCAATCAATTGATAAAGTTTTGGCAATAAGAAGGCCGGGAAGATTCGAAAGAATGAAAAAAAAAATACGAATATGAGATGGTGAAAGCAAGACTTAATGGACGTCAATAGAGAAGTAAGGAAATAAATTAATATAAAAAAAAGAAATGATGAAGGAACAACCAAAAACGCTGAATATTCGAAGAGAAAAGAAATAAGAGATATCTACAAAATTACACGGAAATCTCCAAATATAAAGAGAGAATAGAATCTAAAAGAAAGTTATTTCAGCAAGAGAAAACAAATAAACGCCCAACAATTGGAAAGTAAGTCAGAAATAGACAAACAAAGACAGTTATTGAAATCTTTTAATTCAGCAGAATGTCTTAAATCAAAATGTTGAGATGAGAGTTAATGTAATAAATTACTTCGATACCAAATTATACCGTCCAACCGTGAAAGCCAGAAGATATTGAATTGCTTAGGCTGCACGCGATAATAAGGACCCCGCAAGACAATACGTTCCCACATTGTTTTATATTCATCAGGAAGAAAAATTCCTTTTCTCAACCTTCCCCGAATTAGTCGTTCGTTGACGTTCGTTCTTCCAATCACTTTCACTTTCTGGTGTCAGGCGGTGTTCATAATTTTTCTCTTGGCATGATTATTATTAGTAGGAAAATTTCTGGAAAATTCTGACATCTCGATAGCGGTCTGAGACCATTTATAGACATGCAAAACGAACGGCATTTTGCGGCACACCACCAGATGTCGCTTTGGGAATAAGTTGAATGCTTATGTTAGAACAAACATCCAATGCCGTGGGCGTCTCTGCTTAACAGTCAGGAAAATTATCATTCTAAATGCTGGCTTTTTTTTTATTTTTAAAGTAGACAGAGGCATTGAGCAATTGTAACGTCAATTCTTCCTGAATGTTTTTGGTTTAACAGAGGGATATGGAGATAGTAATCTCCAATGAACATCAATTGTATGGTATCGAAATTTAGTTGTCATTAGCAAAGGTTGCAGATCTGGTCCGCAGCTACAAGACGTCAATATCTAGGAAGCACAGAAATCTGGAAAACTTTGTAACAAACGATAGAAAATGTGAAACCGAAATGCAAAGGAAATGGGAAAAGGGGCCTTTAAGAAACTAAGCAAAATATTAAGAAACAGGGAAATGTTACAAAGAAAGAAATAAAGAGTGCTCGGCTATTATGATATATATATATATATATACAAATAAATGATAGAAATTGTTAGGAGGATTTGATAATAATAATTATGTAATACATTAAGTCGGAAAGAAACCTCAACAGAATGCAGAAAGCACTGGACGGACGTTTCGTTTCATATTTGCGACTCATCAGCAGTGCGCATCCACTACCGAGAATTGAAACCCTGACAGTTAGGTTGTTAAGCAAACATCGTACCAACTGTTACAAAGGGGCCTCGGTGACGAAGAAGTAGCAAATCAGACTCAATATAGCGCCGCTCGCTCACATATTCCGTGGTGGAACTCATCTTAAATTCTCTGTAACCATAGGACTGTGCCGCCCTCAGACTCAATGAATTACTTTTATATATATATATATATATATATATATATATATATATATATATATATATATATGTGTGTGTGTGTGTGTGTGTGTGTGTGTGTGTGTGTGTGAATGAAAGAAGAGAGAGACCGCAAACATTTTTTGTTGTAATGTCGATTTAAAAAATATATATTTTCTAATTGTAAATATATTTATTGCTTTATTTTCCATAATGGAAAATAACGCATAATATATTTTTTTTTAAAAATGCACATTACAACCAAAAACGTTTGCGGTCTCTCTCTCTCTCTCTTTCTCTCTCTCTCTTCCTCTCTCTCTTCTTTTTAATATACCCACGTTTCTCTTCTTGCTACTACTGTAACTTCTTCCCTTTATATATATATATGACAGTGAATACTGGATAATTTCTGTACAGATGAAGAGGTAACTTGAGACAACGAGTACGTGTCTCCCAGAAGAATACTACGAATACCAGTGAATGAACATACGATTAATGAGGAAGCTCTAACAAAAGTAAACATTAATCAGACACTTTCACTTCGGATCCTAAAGAGACAGTTGAAATATCTGCATCAGATGATGAGAAGCGGCAATAATAAGAAAAATACTGCTTTCCATCAGATAAGGTTATTTATTGACTGCTTTGCGAATTATCACAAATTAGAGGGATATTTAAAGGGACAATAATGAGTTATCTAGATACAAGTACTATTAATTAACCCCTGAATAGGTGGAGAATTCGTAACTTTCTCAAGGGAAATTGTGCATAAGTGAATCTAACGAAGTCGACTAGAATTCGAACCAATCTCAGCGATTTCGCATTTTCGAGTCGCCATCCATTACACCACCCTTACACATCTCGACCACTTATGGCGGAATAGCCTCATATATATATATATATATATATATATATATATATATATATATATATATATATATATATATATATATATATATATATATATATATATATATATATATATATATATATATATTATATATATATATATATATATATATATATATATATATATATATATAAATTAAATTTTACACAAAACATTATTGCCTGTACTCTTTTTGTTACAATCATCAATGGCTGATAATTTTTAAAATGTATTGTGGATAATAATTTTGCATAATGTATAGCTAGATTTTATTATAATATTTTTTTATAATTTCATAGTCTTTTCACCCCAGTTTGGGGGTTAACTATTTGCCCACATATATATATATATATATATATATATATATATATATATATATATACGTTCATATCATTAGGTAGATACACAGATAAGAATAACCTGATAGATAGATAGATAGATAGATAGATAGATAGATAGATAGATAGAGATTAAATTTTACACACAAAATTATTGTCTGTACATTTTTTGTTACAATCATCAATAGCTGATAATTTTAAAAAATGTATTGTGGATAATAATTTTGCATAATGTATTGCTGGATTTTATTATAATATTTTTTTATAATTTCATAGTCTTTTCCCCCCAGTTTGGGGGTTAACTATTTGCCCATAAATGTGAACCTAACTGCTTATACTGCCCCTGGTGAAAGTGGATCTGGGTACAGCAGCAATTCAGAGCTAATTCCACGCTCCACAAATCTCCCCGATTAGAGACCTTCCTGCAGGATGGAGTTTAGCATCAAACACAGGACGGGATAGATAGATAGATAGATAGATAGATAGATAGATAGATAGATAGATAGATAGATAGATAAGAACACTGAGATAGATAGATAGATAGATAGATAGATAGATAGATAGATAGATATGAACATTGAGATAGATAGATAGATAGATCTGAAGCGACTGTGAGAGTTAGATAGATAGATAGGTAGATAGATAGATAGATAGATAAGAACACTGAAATAGATAGATAGATAGATGATAGATCTGAAGAGACTGTGATAGATAGATTGATAGATAGATAGATAGATAGATAATTAACAGCCTGTGATAGATAGATAGATAGATAGATAGATAGATAGATAAGTAACAGCCTGTGATAGATAGATAGATAGATAGATAGATAGATAGATAGATAGATAGATAGATCTGAAGAGACTGAGATAGATAGATAGATAGATAGATAAGAACACTGAGACAGATAGATAGATAGATAGATAGATAGACAGATAGATCTGAAGAGACTGTGATAGATAGATAGATAGATAGATAGATAGGTAATTAACAGCCTGTGATAGATAGATAGATAGATAGATAGATAAGAACACTGAGATAGATAGCTAGATAGATAGATAGATAGATAGATAGACAGATAGATAGATAGATAGATAGATAGGTAATTAACAGCCTGTGATAGATAGATAGATAGATAGATAAGAACACTGAGATAGATAGCTAGCTAGATAGATAGATAGATAGATAGATAGATAGATAGGCGTTGTTACATTCAAACTGACTTGATTTGCTCATAAAAATTATAATATGCTCTTGGTTGGCTGACTATTTCTTGTTCAGAAAAGTTACTATTAACCACTTCCATCTTGAAATTACGTTACCGCTTTGTCAAGTTTATGAGTGTATTGTCGAGAAAATCACGTTTTACGAAAGAAGTGATTTTGTTTGAAAATTAAAGAAAAATAAACGAAAACTCTCTATTTGAAGGTTGCTTTTGTCTCAGATCTCAAGCATTTACCGTCGTGTTATTTATTTATTTTTATTTTTTTCATAATCTGGA
>OZ038502.1:74930570-74963070 GCA_964036315.1 Acanthosepion esculentum
GTCATTTTTGACAGCACGGCTACAACAACAACAACAACAACAACAACAATAATAATAATAATAATAATAATAATAATAATAATAATAATTGGTATCTGCCATCATTCATTCGCGAGAAAATTTCTTGATTTGTGAGGAGACTTGTTAACACCATGCCACAAGAAACGAATTGCGATTAACTACGTCGGCCGATTTTTCTCGAAATAGGTTGCCATTTCTTCCTGCTGTAGACCGGTTTGCCAACCAAAGATAGAGTATCTAGTCTATCTTGCTATTCAATCCATAGCTGGGGGGAAGAGATGGATTCATACCTTTCCCAAGGGTATTTGTGCGTAAATGAATCTAACGAACTCGACTGGAATTCGAACTCGGCTCTCCGAGACGATATCTACAATGCACCTCGCTAATGTGCGACATCAAATTACTTCTACTAATGCTAATACTAATACTAATAATACTACTAAAAATAATAATCTTAATTGACTGGAGGCGTTAATATGAACATGTTTTGTCTTAGTGAATTAAGGTAAGTTACAGTAAATATCCCGTTTAGTACCACGGATATTGCTTGTCAGTTGACCATAACAATTTGGACATGACTCTAATGGACTGACACACCCTGCATCTCTGTTCTTGTAGTAGGGGAGCAACATGGCTGGGTGTCGAAAGAGTTGTCTTTTTTAAGTTTGAATAATGACACATCTATGGCGACTCGGTAGTCACGTCTAGATATTTGGAAAACCCATCAACCGGGGACTGCCTAAGAGGACCGCGTAAGACAGTTTAAGGGAATTTCTAACTGGGCTCCATCTGCGATGTTATGCACTGATATTGTGAAAACCTAATTCAGCATTGCACACATTTGGCTGTGATGTATGTTCCTGGTAGACTCTTATCAAATTGCGTGTCATGGTGAGTATATTGGACTTTGTATATTGCAGCTCGCTTTTACTCAACAATAATAATCGAAGCATATAATAATTATCAATGTGTATCTATTTATATATTTCCTGTCCCATATGTAGTGGAAAGGGAGATAAATCAACTTAAATTAGTAAATATATGATTGATTACTTCCCTTTGTAAGTTTAATAATCTATACAAATAAAATATCCATCTGCATTCAGACAAAATTAGTTCTCGAGCAAGATGAACAGTTTAATGAATTACCTTTACCACCATACCCACTACGTTTCTTAGATTGCAGTCATATTTGTTCAAGCTGTTCATATGAGGGGCTCAAGTACATTTGTCTATTAAGTGATCGTCTTGCTTCAATTTGCTCTTGAAATAGGTTTTATGGTCTCCGTCTTTGCCGTTCTGCTGCTAATCGTTTTCTTCCGAACGGTATTTCCGCTTCATTGTTATTTTAAACACATAACATTTTTAACATGAAAAGATATTGAGTAAAAAGCGATTTTATAATACCAGGAGTAATCATGGATATCACTGAACGTCTAAAAAATATGAAGGGAACAAATAAAACAGTTCATTGGCTTCGATTTTGGGCATGAATTCTTTATTTCCGTTTTATTGAATCTCAACACATTGTTTGTTGAAGGATTGATTCATTTTCTACGGCTTATCAGGTTATTTAAAGCCAGAATATATATATATATATTTTAAGGATTTTTTTAAAAGATCACAATGATTTACTGCTGGAAGATACTCACCAGGATTTACTTTGCTTAACTTCAGTGATCATACGTGAACCGGTGTTTCAACGTGATGTAGCCGTAAGTCTCAGTACATAGTTTGAAGATTATTGTATCACGATTAAAATGTTCTAACAATGGCCGTCATACACTAGTGTATATATACAGGAAGCATCAAAAATATTTTTTACAAGCTTGGGGCGGGTTCCTGACACCACACAAGAAAGAAATGTCCGTATAAACCGACTGGCGTCGGTCTGGAAACGCAATCTGATACAGTTATGCAGCCGCACGTCCATTACGATTTGCGCGACCGTTTGTAAAAATTATATCTCCCTACTCCCGATATGAATATCTTACGATTACCAAACGGAACATTTCCCATTTAACACACTACTACATACGTTAAAGGCTGAAGACAATCTATGGCGTTCTTGTTTAAATCGATCAAGTGAGAATTATGTTTGAATCTTGAAAAGTTAAAAATCTAGCGTCATGTCATAATATGTGCATCTATTTATATATTTCCTGTCCCATATGTAATGGAAAGGGAGATAAATCAACTTAAATTAGTAAATATATGATTGATATTCTAATGTCAATAATAGCATAATTTAAAATTAAAAAAAAAAACATCTTTCGGTCTAAACATAATTCGTTTTAATATTTTCCTTTGTATGGAAAATTGCGCACTGAAGATGAGAATTTGAAATTGTCGAAAGTACTTAGCGTGTGTCTTCCATCTGACAAGAACTCAATGGTCTTATTATTCAAGGAATTGATAGTAAGTTAATGCCTCATTAAGTTCTTTTAGCGAAGTGATTTTGCTGTTAATCACATTGACATTGCCATTTAATTCTTTGTATAAATTATTTCGTTATGATATATAATATAAGCTGCAGACTCTAATATATATATATATATATATATATATATATATAATATCTGGCCAATAGTATTTGAGGATACCCGTCTACTAGGGCGGCTAGCCAATCCCTGTTGCAGACGCTCGCTGAGTCACATTTCTGTTTGTTTAACACTCACCGAAGTAACCTGTGGGTTGTACTGCAACTATGCTGAGCAGACCTTAGGTACAGTTTCTGCGGAAGAACGTGTTATCTAGCGTGGTCAACAATCTAAACAAGACCAGACACTCAACACTCGATCACAACGACTTGTGACTTCGTGCTAGTACAGCTATCGACGATCCCCCAATTGTTCCGTCTACCCAATTTCACTCACAAGGCTTGGGTCAACCCGTGATATGTTTTCAGGCACCCCCACCTCGAGACTCATAGCATCACGAAGTCTCCTTCCTGAAAAAATTAACATATATGTATATGTGTGTGTGTGTGTATGTGTGTGTATATATATATATATATATATATATATATATATATATATATATGATAATTTATTCAAAAATTATAACATAAATACATTATAAAATCACTACAAAAATGGTCATTTTGTTTCAACACTTCTGGTGTCTTATCAAGTGATGCTGTTGAATGTAGAATGAAAGGTTTTAAAAGGTTCAAATCAATCAAACATCCCCTAGCACATTTTCCATAGCATAATTAAATTGAATCTGATGAAAAATTATAGGGATTGTTGCTATAAAAAGAAAAGTACAAAAGTTATCAAATAATCAAATCCTTTTCTGAAGCCAAATATATTAACCAGCGACATTTCCATTGATAGAGGCATCTCTGGAACTTCTTTTTTTGGGGGATAGAAAGATATGAGCAGAATAAGATAGATAGATAGATAGATAGATAGATAGATAGATAGATAGATAGATAGATAGATAGATATTTACAGCATAAGAAGAATGAATAAATGAAGGAAGGAAGGAAGGAAGGAAAAAGGCAGGATGGAAGGAATAGATAGAAATTAATAGGAGATAGATAGATAGATAGATAGATATGAGCAGAATGAGATAGATAGATATGAGCAGAATGAGATAAATCGATATTAGCAGAATTAGATAGATAGATAGATAGATAGATAGATAGATAGATAGATAGATAGATAGATAGATAGATAGACGGATAGATAGATATGTGAATTCTTGGTAAAATTCGTACCAGGAATATTTTGATAGCTAAATAAATGAAATATATGTATTTACTTGCCCTGCGAACTATATTTTTTTTATTTTTCTTTAAAAGATGAAAATGAAATATTGTTGTGATGAATTAAAAGAGAAAGGGAAAAAAAAGTATTTAAAAAATATACAAACCGACGAAGTCAGACCCACCGTACCTATCTCAATGGACGGATCGGATTATTCTCCTGTTTATGAACAAAACTAGAAAAAGAATAAAAATACACGAACAACATTATTTCAAAAGGTTTCGTTTTCGTGAAGCCGAAATGAAGGTGAACTATTTCATCGAAAAATAATTCATCTAAAAAAAAAAAAAATATACCCCAAATGTAAATAGTGACCTCAAATGCATGGAGTTGTTTAAAAGGGGAAAAGATTTAAAGATTTTTGCGACAAACATGTTGACGTGTTTAGGCGTTTATTTCTGAGACGCCCTTCACGTTCGTTGTTCCCTCACAGTTAGGAAATGAAGTCAGAATTGAGGAATATGGAAAAGGAAATTAAAACGAAGGGGAAAACTTCTGAAGAAATGAATCGTAGGGAAGTGACTGGGGGTGGGGAATAGAAAAGGGGAAAAAATAAAGCTGAAAGGAAGAAGGAAAATGAAAGTGGAAATTAAGAAGAATGAAGATACAAATAAAAACCTGAAAGAAAATATTTAAAAAAAAAAAACAGGTAAAGAAACTTCAAAGAAATATAACAGGCAAAAGTTTGACGGAATATTAGGCAATGAAATCGGAAGAGAATTCTCCTTCCTTTTCAAAGTGTCCTGTCCCTTCAAGACGCTAGCAATCATGGCTCTCCACAAATTCTTGTATCTCTTAGAAGTATTTTCCCTTTTCTTAAATCTCCTAATAGGTGTTCCCGCAAAAAAATTGCAGAACCCCGTTCAACGGCTTTGTGCATTTTGCCTTCAACCTATCCTATGAGCGGTCAGTCAGTTATACGCAATGCGTGAAACACGCTTAGGCGATGATGTATCTTTCGAAACATGACTGACGAGGCCAGTGTTTCTTGCAGTAGGTTGCCATTTTCCTGCGGTAAACCAGTTGCCATCCAAGTCTATAGAACCCGTCCTGTCCTACTATTTACCTATAGCTGGGAGAGTAGAAGAATATTTATACAATTTCCAAAGGTATTAGTACGTAAGTGAAATTCAGTCAGTTATGTGCCATGCGGGATACACGCTTAGGCGATAATGTACCTTTCGATGCATAACTGACGAGGCAGATTTTTTTTACCGCAGTACGTTGCCATTTCTTTCTGCGGTAGACCAGTAGCCATCCAAGACTATAGAACCCAGTCTGTCCTGCTATTTAACCCATAGCTGGGCGAGAAGAAGGGGATTCATAGCTTTCCCAAGTGTTTTTACCACGTAAGAGAATTTCAGTCAGTTATGTTCCATGCGTGATACACGCTTAGGCGATCATGTATCTTTCCATACATGACTGACGTGGCTGATTTTCCCGCACTAGGTTGCCATTTTCCTGCGGTAGATCAGTTGCCATCAAAGTCTATAGAACCCGGTCTGTCCTGCTATTTACCTATAGCTGGCGGAGAAGAGGATTCATTCCGTTCCCACGAGTATTTAGCACGTAATTGAATTTCAATCAGTTATGTGCCATGCGTGATACACGCTTAGGTGATAATGTACCTGTCGATACATAAATAACGAGGGAGATTTTTTCCCGGCGTACGTTGCCATTTCTTTCTGCGGTAGACCAGTTGCCATCTAAGACTATAGAACCCGGTCTGACCTGCTATTTACCCATAGTTGGGTGGGGGAGAAGTAGAGGATCCATAACTTTCCCAAGGGTATTAGCACGTATAAACACTGGATCTAACCAACGCAGACACATGGCGCCTGAATAAGGTCTTAGTGTGCAACGGCCGAAAGGTTGATTTGACTGGAATGGCCCCTAAAGGCGACCGGAGTGTAAAACAGCCGAAACCTTGTTTTGACTAGAATTAAAACTCGGCTCTCCGATTCCTCGATCCGAGCCGCTATCCAACGTAAATTTTCCAAACTTTCTTTATTATGTGCTCTAGAAATTTCGATTGCTGATTTTAAGCATCAGTGTCCTTTGATTTTTGGCTAATATTTGGTCACATGTTCAGTCCATGATATTCTAAGCATTCATTCTGTATAAGTTTTATTCCTCTCATCCCCTGCTCTGCCATCCATTTGCAGAAGATCCTTAGCTAAATTAATGTCTGCTTTCTCTAACCCTCCTAACTTTAATATGTCCTGTTATCATCATGCTCGTCAAGCCATCTTTCCCCGTCATGCACCCTAAAAAACCCATCTCTTTTTTATTATATCAATAACTGTTTTTTTTTGTTTATTTACACTATTTACATCATCTGGACTGTTATCCTTATCTTCATTGCCATATTCACAACGTTTCGGCCGTTGTATGCTCCGGCTTTCTTCAGGTGATTGGAATTTCGAAACGCGGCCTTTATTTCATCCACTGGAGTAGATTGTTCTAGTTCCATGCGTCATGCCTTTTCCGGATGTCTCAGTTATTTTCCTTTAACTCAACTCTCCAAGTTTTTTCATTCACCAATGCTGTAGCCCAGTATTGTACTAACAACAAATTTGGGTCTAATCACTTGATCTAACCAACGAGGAAACATGCCGCCTGAAGAAGGCCGGAATGTACAAAGGCCAAAACGTTGTGAATATGGCAATGAAGATGAGGATAACAGTCTGAATAATGTTAATAATGTAAATACTCGATACCTCATCTCAGAGATATAGACAGTTTGTGTCTTTTTTGTTTCCAAATATACCTTAAAAAACACTCAGTTGAGAGGATTACTTTCACTTAAAACGTCGTCGTTACACATATGATTACATCATACTATTCTCAGTATCCTTCTGTAGAACTAGATTTCTATTGCATCAGGTTCTTTTTTCATTTGTTTGAATATTGCTTAACATTCACTGTCATGGAGGAATATTAATTTTACACTATTATTTAGCACTCTTTTCATAGTTTCTAATGAAAATTTCCTGGTTTTTAATACTTTTCCTAGATTTTAGAAGGTCTCTTCATTATTCCAATACAGCTATTTATTTCATTCTCTGTTGGATCATTTCCCAGATATTTATATTTTTTTACTTGCCTGATTTTGCTATCTCTAACTCATAGTAAATTATTTTGAGCTGTTCCTCTTTCTGTTAACCATACATTGTTCCTTCTTTCTCGCTTTCTTTTCAGAATAATGAAGAAAATCTTGACAAAATGAAAACGGAAATGAGGAGAGAATTGAAGAAGGAAACACAAGAATCAAAAAAGTGTAAAAAGGAAGTTTAGAGAAGCAATAAAGATGAAAAACGAAAATAGATGACGTCTGAAGTGAAAATGAAAGTGAAAGTGAAAGTGAAAGTAGAATTCAACAAAAAGAAAAGCAATAGTTTGATTTTAATGCACGTTTTTTTATTGCAGTTATTACTGCTTCTTCCAATTCATTTTTTATTCATTCTCCTTTTATCTGGATTTTTCTTCTGTGCTTACCTTTTATTTATTTTTCGCTTCAAGACTTAGCTTCTTATCCTCTGTGATAATTTTCCTAAAATTGATAACGCGAATTTCGAATGTTAGACTCACATACTGGCCAAGAATTATAGAATATTTGAAATGTGGAAAGGACTCCACACGGCTACTTCCATCATCACTATAATTTTAAACTTTTCAAGTCGAGATATATAGTCTAAGTATCCTCATAATAAGCAACCGTTGCTCGTTCTCTTACAACATCCCCAGTCAGTAATCCTCTCAACTGAGTGGTATTTAAGGCATTTGTTGTGGGAACAGTACTAAAACAAAAGAAGGATTGATTCTTCTGAAACAGGGTTACTCGTGTAAGAGTCGTTTCTATTTTTAATTAACTACCGAGCTTCAGAATTTATATTTAAAATAGTTTCCTTCAAAATACATTTTTGTTCACAGTGAAAAGTTTAGACTAAGATTTAGCTTCTTTTTTCTTTCTTTCTTTCTTTCTTTTTCTTTCTTTCTTTCTCACATTTTCTTTGTCATTTTTTAGTCCTTCTTTAAGTCTTTATTTTCATTCTGTTTTTCTCGTATTTTTTTTCATATCTCGCTTCTTTTTTTTTCTTTTTTTTTTACTTTTTTCTCCTTTTATTCGTTTTTCCTACCCCACTTGCGACATTTTCTTTTCATCGTTTCAATTATTTTATTTCCGCGTTTTTCATTTCCAGAATTTCATTACTTTTTGGTTCCTTTTTTTTTTCTTTTCTTCTTCTTCTCATCTTTCTTTCACTTCCTTATGTCCATTTTTTTTACATTCACCTTTTATTTTAATTTGTCATTTCATATATTTCCTTCTTCATTTTTCCTACTTTTATTTATAATATTCATTCATACATTCACTTGCCATTTGCACGTGACCTTCCTTCGTCCATCGTATTTCTTTATATTGATTTGTAATATTTACACTTCATTCATACTTTATTTTATTCTACATAAGCTTTTTTTTTGCGATTCTTCATTTCATCTTTATTGTATCTACTTTATACCTTTTCTCTCCTCCATCTTTTTTCCTTTTGTTCCTCTAAATTGGTATTTTCCCATTTTATTCTTACTGCTTCTTTCCGGATCTTTCACGTATGTTCCTGGCGTTATTTTTTTCTTTCAAAATTTTATTCAATTTTGTAAACTTAGTAAAATATTTTTAAATATATAAGTAAAACTAAGGGAAACAAACCTGGAAACGTTCAAATACAATACAGTGATGTTCGATAAAAGTGACTCACCTGATTTTTTTTACTAAATGTTCTCTTCTCCGATGAAACGGAAGTTGAGCTAAATTCAAAGAAAAAGCGATCTAAAATCCCAAGAAGAAGCTTTGAAAGCTCTTTGAATTTAGTAGTAAGTACTGTCAAGCATCCGTTCAGTATAATGTTCTGGGGATGCTTTTCTTTTCATGGGACTGGTTTCTTAAAACCTATTGAAAAGATCCTCAGGAGCGAGCAGTACAAGAGAATTTTAGAGTCTTGTCTGCCCCCTTCAGCTGAAAGGGTGCAAATCGACCCCACCAAGATCATTTTTATGCAGGATAATGTTCCCTGTCACAAATCAAAATTGACGAAGGAATATTTTGATGAGAAGCAGGTGAGTGTTATGACATGGCCGCCCCAATCTCCTGACCTCAACCCAATAGAAAACATATGGTGCCTTATAAAGTACAGGCTCTCGAGAAAGCAGTTGAGCAACAAAGAGGATTTGATTGTGAATTTCATATCCGAATGGAATTCAATGCTTGGAGATGAGATTTGCCAAAACCTAATCAAGTCAATGCCAAAAAGGTTTGAAAAGGTTATTCAAAGTAAAGGAGGACCCATAGATTATTAAATATTTCTAACTATATTACCTATTATAAATAAATTATACCTTTATTATTCTTTATTTAAAGCTGTTCGGTTATGTTTCTATTGATTATTAGTTGCAGGAAATAAGTGAGTCACTTTTTTTTTGCACAGAGTTTTTCCCTAAATCTCATTTATATCCAAAATTATAATTATCAATAAAATACCTTCGGGTGAGTAATTTTTTTTTTTAATGATGGTCGGGCAGGTCTCTTTATATTAGTCAGATTCAAAATTAGTTTAACCCCAAAAACAATAGTCGAAAAAATATTTAAGTAAAAAAAAAAACAGGTGAGTCACTTTTATCGAACAGAACTGTATATAAATTAAAAAGCAGAAAGAAACGAATAACTCAGAGCTAAAAGGTTGTTGAAAGATAGTTAGAATTAAGGGTATTTTTGTCCATCGGAATATATGGAATAATCGTGTAAGTTCATGATTGCTATTTTGCATATTTGCGTATTTATTCGAAGATGAGGGACTCATATTAGCATAATGTTTCAACTTCACAGAGAGCTTGAATATGAAAGACATTCGTCCTGGGCCGTCTTGCTGGGAACTGGCAATCTTTTGTAAGCCAAGACAATGTGTTTTAAGCTCAGTTATTTATCCGAGAGCAACAAATCCGAAAATTATAATAGCATCATCCACATGTAAAAAAAAGACTAAAAATAATAAAAAAAAGTAAAAACCAACATTCAAGAGATCACTATTTCAATAATACTAAGATGAGTGCAACAACTTTATGGGAAGAATTATGAGGAAAGTTTTTGCTTATTCATTTTATGTCTATTATCGCTATTAATGGGTGACGAAATGAAACTTTATTCTCTCTCTCACACACACACAAATATACATATGTAAACATACACACACACATATATATAAATATATGACATGTCTCATTGAATAACTTACAAAAGTTTCTTAACATCTTAATTAAATTCTTAATTAATTTTAAATAAATTAAATTAAATTATTTCCTAATCAAAGGAAGAGAGAAAATTTCAACGCAAAAACATAATTCTTAAAATACATGACCCGGATGCTAACAAGAAAAGCATAGTATTATCATGTATATTGTCTTTTATGAAAGATATATATATATATATATCTGTGGGCGTGTGTGTGTGTATGTGTATGCATATATATATGTATGTGTGTATATATATATATATATATATATATATATATATATATATATATATATATATATATATATATATATATATATATATATATATAAATATATATATATATATATATAAAAGAAAGAGGTTATAGTACTTCCAACGAGAGAAAAGTGTGTATATAAAAAGAAGTGAGAGACCGCAAACGTTTTTGGTTGTAATATGGATTAAATATTATGTTTTATTTTCTATAATTTTATTACACGTGTTTCTGGTCTAGCGACCGTCATCAGGCAGAAGATGGAGATTTCCATATATTATTAAAAATAATTAATTTTTGTCTCCTTTATGTTTTTCCATGTTAAATATTTTCGATATGAGACATACTCTGTTTTTGTGTAAGTAATCCGAACATATTCTATTTCAGTTTCCGCCTTGATAGGTATAAAAAAAAAGGAACCTCAGGAGAAATAATATTTCGGAAACAACAAATAGGCTATTTTGTCAGTCCCGGTAAAAAATAGAGAAAGACGATTTTAAGGTTATTTTACCGGTATCGGTAAAATACACCCACAGGCTGAAAATATTTTTTATTATTATAAAGGCAGGTAATGTTAGAAATAACAAAACACAGAGTTAACAGAAGTTTATTCATTTTCAACATCATTTATAGAAACTTAAGTTTGTTAGTGCATTGGTTGTATGAGCTATGTAAGATTGACATGAAGAACACAGATCCTGTGGTCTGTGACCGTTGTCTTCGGTGAGTGCACCTGAAGTGTATTGGCAGGAGAAACATGGCCGAAGGCAGGTTTTGGATTTGCAGAGACTGTTGTGCCGAAAGTGTTTAAAATATTCAGAGACTATTTATTCTTTTTATTAAATGAAGATGAATAAATTATTTTAACTTGTGTTAAATCTGTGTTGTTATTTTGTATGCTTGCTTATATCTATATTTATATATTTAATTCGTGTACATATATATATATATATATATATATATATATATATATATATATATAACGTACCCTAACCATAACACCTCTCTCAAAGCAATTCAAACATTGAAAAGAATCCAAGTGAACACCTAAAGTCAAATGAAATTAATAAGTTAGAATATAATATTGAACATTAAATGTCCTTTGTACATACATGGGGAAATTTATATTACTAAATTTATAAATAAAAGTTTACTGAATTAGTGAAATAATTTAACCACCTTTGCCGTCATGGTCATAAAGTTTACATAAAATAAAATAAAATAATATTTACTTATACTCGATTAGAATAAATAATTTTAAATACTGTAAGTAATTCTAATACATTTACTTGGTTTTAATAAGAAGTATAGTATATTAAATATTAAAAATAATTTTTTAGAAAGGTGGATAAAACATATTCTAGCCTAAACAGTCCCTCAAAATCTTTAAATATACGAATAGAAAAAATACCATAAGAATTTTTGCCGTTAGAAAAAAACCCAGATGACATGAATTTAGCGGATGTCAGAATTTGTTAAAAGATACATCCCTACCCATCCCTAAACATAACCCCGCTTTCAAATGTAACTATTAACTGATACAACGAAAATTAAAAATTGAACCCTCTACCACCCCTTGTCTAGATGAATGGATTTATCGGTAACCTTGGAAACCCTCAATTATGAATCTTTGCAGTGCCGTTAACAACCGTAAATTTTAAAAAGTAAGTTACTCCAAAATTCGCTTGATGAGGAAATGGAACTAATGTCTTTGGTTTAATAACAAAATTAAATTCAGGGGCTTTAGCTTCCATTTCTGAAACATGGTTATCACTGTGTAGCGGTAAAACCATATTTTAAATCTATTAATTTATAATATATATATATATATATATATATATATATATATATATATATATATATATATATATATATTTTAAACATGTAGTATTGAATGTTAAAGACAACATACTCTTGCATATTTTCTTTTGAATTTTCTCATATTCTCTAATGAGACTTTTTATTTGAAAATGATTTCGAAATATGTATTGCCATACGATGACCTAGCGCTTTCGAACATCATTGTTCATCTTTAGGGTCAATATTTTTAGTCAAACTTTTTTTAAACAAACATTTTCCAATTAACTTGTAGCGGAAAAGTTGCAGCCAAATTACACACACACACACACATATATATATATATATAATATATATATATATGTATATATATATATACATATATATATATATATATATATATATATATATATATATATATTTGTGTATTTAGGCAGCAATCCTTCTTTCAAGCACATTTCATTAAAAACGACTGACAAGGTGCTTTTATTTAGTTTTTTATATAATTTCTCGTGCGATCTAATAAAGTTTTTCTTTTCAGAGGATAAATTATATAAAAATTGTCCGAATGTTCTTTTCCGAGCGCTTTCGGCTATACATTTAGACATTATCAAGGATTATATTTTAACTGTTAGAATTAGAAATAGTTTGTGTATGTTTTATAAAGTAATTCCTTTATATATATATATAATTTAAAGAAGAACAGACCATTTTGAGGCTCCATTAGTTATAATTTTTTTTTCACCAAAGAATTTTTTTCAGGATCTTCAGACTTCACCTTCAAAGGTAAATATATATATATATATTTATATACTATATATATATAAATATAAAAGTGAACATAGAAGTCAAAACTTAGAGGCGACAGTGTGTTTCATGCTAAATCGTCAGGCCACGATGTCTGTTATTTTTCTCGGCTATTTATATATACGGGCCAGTGGAGAATTGACCACTAACCGGTATATATAAATAGCCGAGAAAACTAACAGCACACGTGTCCAGACGATTGCATCTAGCATGAAACAGACTGTCACCTCTAAGTGTTGACTTCTAGTTCACTTTTATATTTACACACGCTCTATCTCTGATATTAAGCACTTTATCCCATAAATATACCAGACTTTAAGACTATATTTCTTTTATATATATATATATATATATATATATATATATATATATATATATATATATATATAACAGTCATTGGTCAGAGTCTGATTGGCCGATCTTTTTTAATAAATATATTTTTTCTATATTCATATGTAGTTTTTTTCCTATTGTTCAATAGTATATGGTCATTACTTTCACTATAATATTTAAGTAACTTGTCTTTCCGTTTCTTTAAGTCTTACACAGTGGTCTCTCCGACGCCATATTCCTCAGACAGACGCCACACACGGCGATTAAGCTTCTGCAAAAGCTCTACTTTTTTGTGTTATTGATGACAAGAGATGCTTCCTTTCCTTTTACTCACTGTTACCCATAATTTCTCTGAATAACGTAATAACGTAATAATAATAATAATAATAACAACAATAATAATAATAATAACAACAACAACAACAACAATAATAATAAAAGAAAAAAAACAACAGCGCACCCACGTCTGCCCAATACGAGTGCTTGACAAATGAGGTTTGGCAGTCTTGGGCCGCTGTGCCAGGCAGGGGGAGTGGTATGCAGAATCGTGACGATTACGACACCTGTTGCCACGTCATACCTAAGTGGCGTGGGTCAAGTAGGTAAGCATTCGCGCTTCAGACTCTGCACTAAAAATATTCGCTTTTCAGAGATTTTCGGTTTTCAGACATTCGTATATGGGATTGTCAAACGGTAGCTAATTACATGGATTCTAATGTTAGGAAGAAAAATGGTTTGGTGGCTATTTTGTTAAAAAATATTAGCACAAAACTCTCATTGATAAATAACATATCCTTATTTTTTAAATTTCTTGTAGCGATAAACACACCTCTCAGAATATGACTTGGACTCATTCAAATAATATATATACTGACGCCGAGAATCATTAGCAGAGAGCGATGCTTGTGTCCTTAATACAGAAGAGCGCTACGAAAATAAAGCACTTAAAACTGATTCAGCAAGTATTTCAGAGACAGCTTGATTACGGTTTCAAACTCACTGAACAGAAACGTGACTGCTTTGTGGATAAGATGAAATATTTAGGTCAGACAATCGACGAAAAAGGAAGAAGAAATTCCGCTAGAGAACATTCCATGAAAGATATGTCTGCCCTGAGATATTTGGTGACCCCATAATCATTTCTCGGATTAGCAAATTATAATATTTGTGTGCCAGAGATATACAAATTGCGAGCACGTCTGAATAATTTACATAAGAAGTGTACGAAATTGAATTCATCGGCAGAATGTCAAAAAGCATTTCAAGAATTAAAAAAAAACCTACTAAATTCAAAGTTATCGCTGACAGATTACGACCCACACCGAGAGATAATAGTAGCCTCGAACACGAGCGAATACGACATAGAGGCGGTAATAAGCCATAATTTTGAAGATGGTACAGTGAAGGCAATCGCCTACACGCTAAGAATTTTAACAAAAACACGCAAATGCTATGGTCAAATTCAAAAGGAAGCGCTTGTTATAATGTCTGCTGCAAAGAAATTTCACAGGATGATATTAGAAAGAACATTCATACTGTAAAAAGATCATTATACACTATTATGCATATTATTGGCCTGAAGTGGAACAACTACATTGAATCTATAGCTTCATCTGCCGCAAGGATAGTTGGTTCTCTGTGTCGCGCCAGAAGGTTTTTCTCGCTTGAGTCCATCCTTCAAATCTGCAAATCAATCGACCGTCCTTGCATGGAATACTGCTGCAATATATGGTCTGGTGCTCCCGCTGTTCATCTCGAGGTCCCCGACAAAATCCAGAGACGGATATGCACCGCCTATATTCACTTTCTAACAGACGTGCCGTTGCTTCCCTATGAATTTTACAAGTACTTTCACCGTAACTGCTCCGACGAGCTACTTTAGCTGGTACGCAAACTGTATGAATTTAAGCATGCTACTAGGTTGGCATTTCGGTCCCACCGTTTCACTGTCGAAAGCGTTATATGTAGCCATCTCTTCTACTCCAACAGATTCTTATCTCGCACCCCCATCAGTAGAAAACCCTTCCTGTCACTTGTTTCCCTGATAGCTACACTCTTCAAATAATCAAATGTAATGACAATCACCATCTTCTGAAGCCTTGACCTTGATCCCTGTCCCTCTCTTTATCCTTTTCCCAATCACTCCTCTTTACTCTTACTCTCACTCTCTGTAACCCCTTGCGTGCTAGTGACACTCCCGCTTTTCTTAGGTTCGATTTTATTGAACTATGATTTCAAGATGGAATTTCTATCGTCAAAACAAATGGGACACGCGGATGACTTGTTCAAATTGATATCGAAATGTAAAGATTTTAAACATGCTGTGATTGCTTCTCTGTAATCCGAAAGCAAAATTAAAAGCCTGGAGTGTAACACTGTTAAAGAATTGCCGGTCACGATAGACGATATCAAAATTAATTGTAAGAAGGATGCGTTTATTCAATGAACTATGAAATCGAAATGGAGTAAAATTGAAATTAAACTTGGTAGTAATAATAAAGCATTTTCTAATTGTGCTGGATTACTTTTGTATACGGAAAGAATAGTAATCACTGAAAAAAAAAAGTACAAAGACCCTGAGTAAAAGCTACACTTATTGGCTAAAGTCGGACGAATATATACAAAATAATGTTAGAAAATGTAATGGTTGAAATTCAGTAGCAAAATCAACACCTATAAATTACAGGTACGGCCAGGCACTGATAAACCGTGGGCAAGACTACATATGGACTTTGCTCGAAGACTAAATGTCTCATAATATTTAATAATAGTCGAGTGTTTAACAAAATGGCCCGAGATATTAAAATGTAAGTTACCTACTACCACAATAACGTTTAAAATCTTACTCGAACATTTTTCCAGGTTTGGAGTACGTGACAGTGTGGTATCCGCTAATGTAAAATGATTTACTTCTTTTGAGTTTAAAAATATCAGCAAAAACAACGCGATTGAACAGTTGACAAGGATGATTCATCATCAGAGGTCGAATGGTCAAGCTGAGCGGTTTGTTGACAACTTAACCAGGGCATTAAGAAAAACTGAAGACTTAGAAGCTGAAGAAACGGAACTACGAGAATTTTTAGCGTATATCGAAAGACGTCTAATGCAAACATCACCTAGAAAACATCGCCTGCAGAGATTATGTTTGCTAGGAAAGTTAGATCCATTTTTAACAAATTACTGTCAGGGAATAAAAAGAAAAGTCAACAATTTGAAACTATCATATTATTTATGATCAACAATAAACACTTCTTTAAAACTTTAATGGTGGAAAGGAAAATTTGCAGGAAGAAAAAATTATTCCACGTCTTGGTAGTATGATGTACACTATAGTTAATGGACGATTTTAACATAAAAGACATAAATTAATTAAGGTCAAGATATGCACAAAATAAACAACCATACATTTTAATTCATCGATAAACATACTTTACGATACGTTTCAGTACTTATTCCTAAAACTAATTACAATATAAGGTCAGAGTAAGCGAAAACCTAACCTGACTGCAGCGTTGGAAGTGTGCCTATGTTGGAAAGTGTATCGACTAAAGAAAGTGGGGCTTGTGAAGATGAACACACTTCTCCACAATATGACTTCGAATAGTCCAAAATCGTACATTTTTCGCTAACTCTCTGTCTCATATATATATATATATATATATATATATATATATATATATATATATATATATATATGTCCTCCGACAGGAATCGACCTGTATCCTATGAGGAACGGTCATATAGCCTGAGGAGCTCTACCGATTTACCCACAGAGGAGCGTTTCGGTTAGCAAGATCAATTTTACAGTTTTTAAACTACAATTCTCTATGATTTTCTCTCGTACATTCATATCTGCTCGATGTTTATCCAAATGTAAACAAATGACGTCACACATTATGAAATGGAAAAAAGTCCGACAATAATTTTCAGACATTTTTTTATGTTTATACGTTCTTTTTATAGATATAAATATTTAAGTAAATACTCTGTTTATAATAAACAGTATTAACGACATTTACCGGCCTGAATGTCCAAGAAATTTTCATAGAAAATGTGCGTCTTCCGACAGGAATCGAACCATTATCCTATAAGGAACGGTCATATAGCCTGATGTGCTTTACCGATTTAGCCACAGAGGAGCGTTTCCGTTAGGAAGGTCGATTTTACTATATTTAAGCTACAATTCTCCATGATTCTCTCACGTACATTCATATCTGCTCGATGCGTATCCAAATGTAAAGAAATGACGTCCCGCATTATGAAATGGATAAACTCCGACAATTACTTTAAGACACTTTTATGTTTATACGTTTCTGTGAAAATCTTTGGGACATTCACGCCGTTAAATATCGTTAATGCTCTTTATTGAAAAGAGAGCATTTACTTAAATATTTGTGTCTATAAAAAGAACGAATATGAATGTACGAGAGAAAATAATGGAGAATTGTAGTTTACATACATACATACATATATATATACATACATATATATATATATATATATATATATATATATATATATGTATATATATATATATATATATATATATATATATATATATTTATATATATAATATATATATATGAGACAGAGACAGAGAAACCACCATAAATGTGTACATTGTAGTACCATATTTTCTTTTCGACAGATGAGCAATGGTCTCGTTGCTGGTTCATCAACTACATTATACTATATATACAGAGAATATCAAAATTATTTTTACAAAACAACAAAAAAGGACAAACGTGTAGAAGCAAACGGAGGACATTTTGAACATTTCTTATGAATTCTTGTGATGAGGTAAAACGTTGGTCTTTCGCACATATGTTTACACGGCCATTTTAAAATATTTTGGTGTCAGAAACCCAACCCCAAAGTATTTTTTCGATTGTACATTTAACAGCGTCTACAGTAAACTAAACATTTAATAACTAAAAAAGGAAGGATGTCTGTATAAGTATTTTTGATATACAATATATATATATATATATATATATATATATATATATATATATATATATATATATATAGTGTTTATTGATCAAAGGCTTTTCTTTAAAAAAATTTTCCCGGCTGATTCAGATATATCTCTCTCTCTCTATCTATCTATCTATCTATCTATCTATATATATATATATATATATATATATATATATATATATATATATATATATATATATATATTTGAAGAAATATAGTTTTAAAGGGTGCTATAATTATGGGATAAAGTGCTCAATAGCAGAGACAGAGATTATGTAAATACAAATATATAAAAGTGAACATTCAGAGACAACAGGCAGTTTGATGCTGGACGCTATCGTCAGGCCTGAAAACAGCCTGTCGTCTCTGAGTGTTGAATTCAATGTTCACTTGGATATATATATATATATATATATATATATATATATATATATATATATATATATATATATATATATATATATATATGTATACTAGCAGCATGGCCCGGCGTTGCCCGTGCTTGATTCAAAAATCGTACGACTCAATCGCTATCACTTGATTTAAAATAGTTTTGCCCTTCCTTTTCTTTAAAGGAATGTATTTTGCCGTACTGATGTTGCTACATGCCTTACTTCTTGCCTATCTCACACTGCAAATTTTTCTAAGCACTATACAAAACATTAAATCTGTTACGTAAAAATAAATAAACAAAATGAACACAAAACGATCAGCTTTAATAAGGACTCGTAACTGGAAAAACCGAATGAAAAAAAGAATGTTAACAACAAATACATTTTGACACCCAACCTAGTTCTGCGGGATCAGAATCAACGTTGAGCTTAAGCAAGCGAATGAGCCAATTGGAGTAAAGTGCCATGCAGATTTAAATTTTTCCCACTTGTGACGAATGTAGCTATCGACTTTATTTTGCATGCTAGCATGCTAGTTAACATTCGTGTCAGTCAGCTGTTGGCTCTCACGCTGGCCAATAGAATCTTCTTGCCTATTCGTGGCAGCCAGCTATAGGCTATTACTCTGGCCAGTAGAAAATGGACGTAAACTACATGAAAACTGCCGTAGAACCATGAGAAAATCGATTATTTCCACTATCGATGGGAGTTGGGAAATGCAAAGTCAGTCTTAGCCTTGGCACTAACTTGGAGCATCTGCATGTAAATTTTGGTGCAAAATCCCTCGACATTTGCGCCTGTGCATTCGTCACACACACACACACATCTGCCTTATATATATATATATATATATATATATATATATATATATATGAATGTGTGGCTGTACGTGTTTGCGTTTCTATATGTGTTCTGTGAATTCTTCTAAAGAGATGAAGACTAATGTCGGACGCAAATTGGAAATCCGTGACTAATTTATCGAGCAAAAATCATTTAATTTATCCTGAATCCTTTCCTTATTTCAGATTCATTTAAATCACCTTAGTCTATTAAACAGGAGATATTGACTTTTCTTTTCTTCTTTCTATCAAGATTCATCCATGTTTTTATTGTTCTTTAATTTATTTAGATATTTTTATACTATTTTTTTGTTAAATTGCAATTTATTTTTACCTTTTTTCTTTTAGGTTCGCGAAGGCAATAATCAGGATTTCATTCTGTGGATAACTCCCGATTGAATATAATTTACATTTTAAAAATTTCCACACTTATATAACAGTTTCTTTTCGACGAAAACGTCTTTGGGACAAATTTCTATTTAAAGTTATAATGCAATTTTGGAAAAGAATTCGGACGAATATCAAGAAATATTTAAGAGAATTTACTTATTTTGGAATGAAAATATATTGAAATTATCGCTCTAAATTAAATTATTCCCAGTAAATTAATTCTTAATTGCAATTAGCCTTCGATTTAACGGAACGTCGATTTTGGACTTAACTTTCATATCACATCGCAAATATTGGGTTCCAGTCTGGGTTTAACTAAATTGGAATAATAAAAAAATATGTCTGGATCTTAGCAAAATATCTGGTGGATGTTAAATAGGAGTTTCTGTTAGGGTAAAAAGAAATAGAAAGAAATAATTAAGAATAAGTTGGTCCTGCAATGATGCTTTCAAATACGTAAAGAAATATTAATTTTTTTTTCTTATCATTTATAATGTTGAGTCATAAAAATTCGTTTTTTCTTATACATTTTGTTCTTCAACAGATTACATGTTTAAATTTCGGAGATGAGGTATTGTAACTATTTACACTATCCACATAATTCGAACTGTTCTCCTCATCTTTATTGCGATATTCACTACGTTTCGGCCATTGCATGTATCAGCCTTCTTCAGGTGATAGACGCTGGAATTTCGAACCGAACCCTATGGGGATAGTTTGTTCTAGTTTCACGTGCCATGTCTTTTCTGGGTATCTCAATCAGTCAGTTATGTGCCAATCGTGATACACGCTTAGGTGATCATGTATCTTTCGATACATGACTGACGAAGCAGACTTTTTTTCCCCGCAGGAGGGTGCCATTTGTTTCTGCGGTAAACCAGATGCTATCGAAGGCTATAGAACCCAGTATATATCCGTGGCTTTACGAGAAGAAGAGGATTCATACCTTTCCGAAATGGTATTAGCACGTAAGTAAATATAATGGAATTCGAACTCGGCTCATCGATACTTCAATACGAGCCTATATCTACTACTCCACCGTGTCGCTGGATCTCTCAGTTTCAGTTCCCTCTGCTTTAATATTTTTTTTGTAAGTTCTCAAGAACAAAAACAAAATGCATAAATTCCCTTTCATCATATAATGATCATTTTTTGAATTAATAAACATTGCCGATGATTAAATATAGTAAAGACAGCAGTGGTGTTGAGGGGAAATCCGTTATTCTGACACACCTATTTTTTCTTTGTGTCAAAAGATTCAAGATTTTTTTACCATTGGTCCCAAAAAATAAAAACGGAAATTAATTATAGCTCAACCTCAATAATAATTTTCTTTCCGCTACATATTATCTTGTATTAAAATAAAATGTAATATATGAATAAAAACAGAAATATGGACGATACATACACACATACATATGTAGGAAGCATAGTGAAGTAATGGATAGCGGCTCGGATTGAGGAATCCGTGAGCCGATTTCAAATTCCAGTCGAATCCGGGAAAGGTATGAATCCTCCTTTTCTTCTCCCTATTTATAGGTAAAAAGCAGGACAAACTGGAATGGCAACTGATCTAGAGAAGGACGACTCTGACCAACTCAAAACTTGGGGGGACCTTTGTGGCACACAGTGAACCCGGTTGCTGTATTCACCTCTTCAGAAAGTGTGGTTCGTTCTGCACAAAATCTTCTCCACTATAATGAAATCATATGTGCAGGGTGTCTGCCTGTGGGTTCCTATGAACTGAGTGGCCTGACCCTCATGTATTATAGGGTGAGGAATCGTGGTAAAAAGGGGTCCGGCAGGGAGTTCTCACTTCATGTCCGCGCCTAGCCGTGGATCCACAATCCACGATATATATATATATATATATATATATATATATATATATATATATATATATATATATATATATATATATATATATATATATATATATAATTTAAAGAAAAACAGACAATGTTAATGCTACATTGTAATAATTTATTTCACCAGAGTCCTTTTAAAGGACGCTGGATCATCAGACATCACTTCCAAAAGGTGAAACGAAAAATGAAATGAAAAATTCACACTTTTGACGGGTAGTATTAAGTTTATGTAATTTAAAAGAGAGGGTAGCGAGGAGTGGTGTGAGAGACATGGTCGAGTTTAGAGAAGGCTTATTTTAATATTTCTTTCAATCATACTTAGTATTGAGGAAAAAGGGATCAGACATTGACGTATTTAATCGGTTAACTTAACGGAAATGATATATTGAAAGGGATGGAGGGAAGAGAGAAAAAGAAAAAAAAGAAAGAAGGGTGAAGTAAAGACAAAGAATCTGTAATTAGGTTTAAGGAGGAAGAAGAATTATTAGCTCTGGATTTATATTAAGCTCTCATGATTTCATGATTGGGACTACGCATACGAATTACCAAGTTTTTCGTAATTTAACTCTCTCTCTCTCTCTCTCTCTCTCTCTATATATATATATATATATATATATATATATATATATATATATATATATATAATTTAAAGCCATAAGGAGCAAGGGGTTATTGAGTGTGAAAGAATATGAAAAAAATACGAGGACATTAAACAGAGAGAAATTAAGAACACGAAAGATAGTGATTGACGTTACATTTTGGAAGGTCAAAGAAGCCGGAAAAAAGTTTCAACAAGCGAGAAAAGAAACTGTTCGTGTAGACTTTACGTTTATATCTAGGCAACTCTACTGTAAATTGATCTCGACGCCATTCTATTATTGCGTTTAACTTCTTAAAATCTAAGTACCAAAAAAGAAATTTCATCGGAACAATTACAGTGAAAATATTTATAGAAATGCGCAGGGAATCTTCGTTAGGGCTTTGGGAAATGAAACTGAAGCCAAGATTTACTGTATTGGAACAAAATTTCCAAGAGTTTTAAATGAATATCAAATAAAATATTTATATAGGTTTCCCAGACATATACAAGGGTCATTCAATAAATAAGGTAAATTTTTCGGTATAAGGATTCTAATACAGATAGAAGCTTACTTTTTTCCCATCTGTGCACAAGCTTCCGTATTCCCTTAGCGTAAAAATCTTTGGACTGATGTCTCAGCCAGTCGCTCACAACACTTTTGACTTCATCGTCACTTTTAAACTTCGTGCCTCGCGTGAAGGCTTTCAAGGGACCAAACAGGTGAAAGTTTGAAGGGGCAAGGTCTGGGCTGTAAGGGAGATGAGGGAGCAGTTCCCAGCGCAGCTCGTTGATGGTCTGCACTGTTTGGGCTGCTGTGTGAGGACTTGCGTTGTCATGATGCAAGATGACTCTTTCTGACTGATGACCCCTGCGTTTCTCCCAACAGATAAGCTCAAAGTCCTTGCAATGTCATCCACTGTCACCCTTCTGTCAGACTGAATGAGGTCATTGACTGATTCGATCACCTCAGGAGACCTCACTTCTGTAGGCCTCCCAGGCATGTCTTCATCCTCAACACTGCTCCGTCGTTATTTAAACAATTTAGCCCACTTGTAGACATTTTTTGGCTGAAATATGTGGCACCATACACAGTTGACATTCTCCTATGAATTTCAACTTGTTTGCACCCTTCAGCAACCAAAAACTTGATAACTGACCGCTGTTCAATCCTGGAGCATGCTTCTTGGTCGGCCATCTTTGTTAATCACCAAATCTCTCAAAGTTTTTTTTAATCTGCAAAAGAAATTCAATCCATGTGAAAAAGAAGTAAAGCAAAAAAAAAAAGAGTAATCTTCTATCTGTATTAGAAGTCCTTATACCGAAAAATTCAACTTATTTATTGAATGACCCTAAAATAAAGGTAATCTAAGCTTTAAAATCAGAGACACCATTGACCAAGAAAAGTAAAACAAACCATTTCTATGTCTTCTAGATGCAGTTTCCTTTCAGGTCATGGGCGATCATGGCTCTCCAAAACATCTTATGCTTTGCACCTCATAGTAGATTTTATCTTCTCGTTGTATCTACCCCACCATTTAATTAAGCCACTTCGTTAAGTCCCTATTTTTCTGTCCCTATTCAGTCAGTGATGTGCCATGCGTGAAACACGCTTAGGTAATCATGTATCTTTCGATGCATGACAGATGAGGCGGATTTTTTCCCGTTGTAGGTTGCCATTTCTTTCTGCGGTAGACCAGTTGCCAACCAAGGCTATAGAACCCGGTCTGTCCGGCTATTTATCCATAGCTGAGGGAGAAGAAGAGGATTTATACCTGTCTCAAGGATATTAGCACCGTATGTGAATGTAATGGATTCGATTGGAATTCGAACTATGATCTCCGATTCCACAATCCGTGTCTCTGTCCATTACTCTACCGTGCTTCCTCCCTATCCCTATTACATATCCTATATATTATGAGTGTCTAGGTTTCCAAACCTTCTTTCCTCATTATCAGTGCTAGAAATATGAACCGGCTCTTTTGATTCTCAGTATAATTGTCGTTGTTTCCTTTTTCCTTAATATTTAGCCACAAGGTGATTTTTGAAGTGCCCACTTTTTTTCTATATTACTCTAGCTTAGGACTATTGAACACTAAAAAAGACCAATCCTATTAGTTCATAATTGTTTCTCATTGACTTCTACTAGGTCCGAACGGAACTGATACAGTGAAACCGATTTCGAAATTTATAAGACTGAAGTCTCCGGCATTTTTTTCTGATATGAATTGGTTTTGCTTGGTCTCGTTTGTTTGTTTTTTTTTTTTCATTATTTACGTTATTCGAACTATTGTCCTAATCTCTGTTGCCATATTCATCACAACTTTTCAGTCGTCGTACGTTTCGGCCGTCTTCTGTTGGCTGGAATGTCGAACTGAACCCTTTATTTCGCTCACTGGGGTAGACTCTTCTAATTCCACATGCCATGTCTAATGGACGTCAGTTATCAGTTATCTCCTGTTAATTCCCCTCTCCAAGTTCTCCACTGCCTTAACCAGCTACTGAATTCACACCACTTTGGGCCCTGTTACTGGATCTAACCAACGCCTTTATCTACTTTGCCATGTGTCCTTAAGGAGATCTGTATATTAATATCTGGGACGTATAACTGATAACTGACATCCATTGGACATGGCACGTGGAACTAGAACAGTCTACCACAGGGAGCGAAATAAAGGATTCAGTTCGACACCTGAATAAGACCGGAATGTACAACGGCCCAAACCTTGTAATAAATATGAGGGCAAAGATGAGGACAATAGTCCGAATAATGTAAATAGTGTACATAATACCTCATCTCAGAAATATAGACAGATATTGGTTTCTTTATGTTTCATAACATATCAACGTCGATGGGTTATTTAATGCCGACACCTTTTTTTTTTCCTGGTAATATTTTCTTTTGTCAAAAATCTATTCCCGGTAATATTTTTTCCTCAAAAATGTATTCCTGGTTATATTATTTTAAAAAATGTATTGCTGGTAACATTTTTTCTTTAAAAATGTATTGCTGGTAATAGTTTTTTTTTCTCCAAAAATTTATTTCTGGGAATAATTTTGTACAAAGTATTTCTGGTATAAAAACCTATTTTTACACTTTCATAATGATTTTTTACCTCAGTTTTGGTGTTAACTGTTTGCCCATAGCTGTGAGGCACCCTAACATGTGCTAAACTTCGAGTCAGGTTGAACCAGGGAACACCATCCATTAAGATGTGGTTCCACGTTCCTCAAAATCTCCTGATCAGAGGCCTTGCTGTGTGGCGTAGTTTATCGTCTTATTCTGGACGCGGATGTAGTTTATCGTCATACCCAGCACGGTTCTGATGGTAAAATCGAGGCGCAGCTCAGAAATATTTCCCCGTCAGATCGATGTAAGATATTAAAGTTGCGTGTTAATGTTTTTTCACACATGTTTTTTTGAATTTAGGTGAGAAGTTTATCACTCAAAAGATTGTGAGTCTATTGTAAAAAGAGAGCATTTGCATTCGTCATCGCTGGAGTGAAATATTAAGCTAAAGAAACACACTCATTAGGAGAAAAAAAACTATAACTATGTTATCTTAATGAGTGAATTTAAAATCTACGAAGACCTCTGTAGAGTTGTTATATATATATATATATATATATATATATATATATATATATATATATATATATATATATATATATATATATATATATATATACTGGGTGTCCATAAAGTTCGTGTGCATGTTTACAAATTTATAACTTTATTTGTAAAGCTATATTTCTTACCGTTTTATTGAAATCATATTTAAGCTTCCACATGTCCGCCATCATTAGCAATACAAAGGATAATACGAATTTGCAGTTCACGGAAAACATTTGCCAACTGATTTACAGTAATGCATGAAATCACATTAGTTATTTTAGCTATACTTAAAACTAGGTACGTTAAACTTTATAACATTTCTGGATGCAGAAGATGATTAATATAATTTTTTCCAAGGACATTAGCCCGTACGTTAATGTAATGAATTCAACTGGATTTCGAACTCATCTCTCCATATGCGCGGTACTTAGTGGAAAGTGTTCAATATCTGTGGTTTTGTGGTCATCTTAGTTGAAAAGGGGGAGAGAGGAAAATGAGGAGGATGAATAGATGGCCAACACCAAAGGAAAACAGAAAAAAAAACTAGTAAAGTAGAATAGAGAAGACCCTGTTACCTGAAAAATCTGGATCAGCCACGGTTTCCCAGGTAAGAGATCAAACCAGAGATCTGCCAGGTAAGACATGGGTACTACGTTCCTCTCGTTCTCGGGATCCGTCTTCTTTCTCTCTTTCTCCGAACTCATCCCAACACAAAAAAAAAAATCGGAAAGAAAAGAGAAATGTACTGTGTAGATAGTTTGGCCCTTGAGATGGGCCTTTTCTCTCAGCGGAATGCCCTCTTGAGCCCTCTGTTTAAATGTTCCAAGAAATTTCCCCAAGGCTCCCGGAGTAATTACCCTAATCAGGAGCAATTGGGAAAACCTTGAACTTATCGATTGGGAAGGAGGCGTTTGCAGAGCTTAGGATGGCTCACGTAGAATCTCCAGTACTCAACAATTCATCTGAAATGAATGGAGATAGGGTCTTTAACTCTTTATATAGGGTTTTGATGCTAACATTCCCGATGGTAGGATTTTTAAGGATGTTCGAATTACTACTGATATTGGAACTGGAAGCCGTGAACAATCTGTCGGGGCCTCGACACTGTCAGACTTCCGGTCAGTCAGCGTTTAGAAATTCGATTAGAAGATACCTATCAAGCAAGCCAGCTTGAATGCAAGAGGCCTGAGAGATCTGGGTAAGGCTGCCCGCCTTTTGTCCTTCGGTGTGGATGTGCCCGCGATCCAGGAGAAACATTCTTTGCGACGTCGATGCTAGTGTGTTGTCTAACGGCTTTGTCGTCTATTCAGGATACTGGAATCAAATGTCCAGATGTGGTTCCTTGTTAGCCAAGCGTTCTCTGGGAGCAACGGTAGACCTTGTCCATGTGGGCGCGGAGTGCCGGTACGTCGTGTCCAATACCGCCGTGAGAGATGGTTCGTTTCGGGTCGTTGCGGTTTATGTGCCCAGCGACCAGAGTGAGCGTGTCGACTCTTTCCGTCAGTTAAGGGGCGTTCCTGGTCGATTCGTCGCGATTAGTCTTAATGGTGTACTGGAATGCTGTCCTGGACTCCACTATAGACAGTGGACGGGGAGCTAGTGGGAAGGCATCAGGTGATCGTAGCTTGGTTGAACTGATCGGCGAGTTTGGTTTCGTTGATAGATAATGAGTTGATCATCCGGGGCGACAGATTTAGACGTGGCTTCTTAAGTGGCCGTCTCTCCAGGTAGCCAACAACCTCAACATAATGTTAGTGAGAAGGGTCAACCTAGATTTATTAGACCGTTCCGCGTACCACCGGTTAGACTATTCGAATCTGTCTGTGCTCGGATGGTGTTACGTTCTAATCCTAGAAGGGATAGACACAAAGTTCAATCTGTCCTTACTGGCAAGGCAGGATTTTCAGCAAAAGCTCACTAGATTAGTGCAGCGGGAATTAGTGGGGGTGGTTATTGTTGAATAAGTGGTGGCAGAGGATTAAGTTTAGGATTAGGTCCATCACCACTGAATATAGTCAATGAATCGCTCTGGATAAGGCTAAAAAGCCGAAGGCTATAGAAGTTAGTGTGTCCCTGGCGGTGGCTGGAGTATTCCCTAGAGATAGCCGTAGCAAAGCAGGCCCTGCAGCGTGAGGCTAGCAAGCGCTACCAGGGTCAGGTAGTTAAACATAGGTTAAACAAGATGTCTAACGAGGCTGTAAACATGGGCGCAGAACATGTCGAAGTCCCAATCAATACATTCGCGAGGCCATTACCCTAGTGGGGCGTTCTCAGAGGTCGACCAAGGACATGTACGAGGCGTTTCAGCATCATTTCAAGAGCCATTTTACCAAGGAGCCTGGTATCAGTGGGGGCGAGTTTCGTAGCTATTTAGCTGACTTTCCTCGGCTTTTGTCGACTGAAGCGGCTAGCTGAGAGGATGAGATAACAGAGGGCGAAGTTGATTTGGCATTGAAGAGGATCCGCAGTGAAAAATCTCCGAGATTTGATTGTCTCCGTTATGAAATGTACTTGAAGCTATCGCACATCTTTGTCCCGATTTTGACTGTCGTGATCAACAACTGGTTACGGCAGAGGTCTATCCCCAGGGGCATGAGTACGCTGTTGAAAAAGGACAAGGGTGTTGCGAGAGATTTAAACGATGATAGGCCCATAACTCTGCTAAACACAGAGTTAAAGAGCGTTTGTAGTCAATAGTCGCAAGCTTGTTGGGACCCGAGCAGACTTGTGCTGTGAAGAAACGGACAATTCAAAGTAACCTGCATCTGATCCACACGATCATAGAAGATTTAAAAACCGACAAGTGAGCCGCGCTGATAAATTTGGATCACTCAAAACCATTTAACAGGGTGGATCATCAGTAGCTGGCTGCCGTCGTGCAGACCACCGGGTTCACACCCAACTTCTGCAAGTGGATCAGACTCCTGTATCGCTCCCAATTGCTGTGGTTCAAATCAACGGATGGCGGCTGTCCGCTTTTGGACTGTTGGTCGGTTCGACAGGGTTATCCACTGTCGCCCTTACTTTACCCTTTGGCGTTAGACCCAATCCGGTTAAGAGACCAGTACTACGCGAAATCATTTCCCCCCTGGTGGAGCTCGAGCCAGCGTTTCTGCGTACGCTGATGTGGTATCCATTTTCGTGTCGTACCCCGGCGATATTAAGGTGGTACAGAGGACTCTTTAACTGTACGAGAATGTGACGGCATAAATTAACCGTGATAAGTCTTCCGGCGTACAGTTAGGTGCCTGGAATGGAGGCGAGCTTCCGGGGCCCTTTAATTGGACTAATAGACTCGTCCGCATTCTTGGAGTGTGGTACAGGCCCGGACTCCAGCTGAAGAAGAATTGGTCAGAAGTGCAGGTAAATGTCGTGACAATGTGTCGCCCCTTTTCTCTGGGGTAAAGCGGATGGTGTTTTTCACGTTGCTATTCGTGGCAAGAATGATGGTGTGGACGTTGCGAAAGGAGGAAATCTTTCGAGATGAACGTTATTCGCATCAGGATTTGGTTGTTTTCTTTAAGTATCAGCTTAGGATAAGAATCAGATCTGATCGAAAGAGTTTGATTTCGATAGATTTCAGTGAAAGGTGGGTGAATGAAGAGTGTCTGGTTCGTGTGGACGAGGCTAGCTTTGATTTTCTCTTTTAAGTCTTCTTGATGCAACGAGGCGGTTTCCTGTAACCCCCCCGGCTAAATTAGCACTATTTTGTTTTCCTAGTTAATATAAATAAGTGTAGTTCTCGGAAACTCTCTTTTGTTATTATTCATGTCGAGATTCCTAGTTTGTTTTTGTCCCCTGTTTATATCTCGGTTGGGTCAGCCTATGTTTTCCCCCATTCCGGCATTTATTTTTACCCTCCCCCATTCCATGAGTGATTGTGCTGCTTTATACTGTCTATTAGCAGAACACAGTGGCCTCTCTTATTATTTTGAATGGTGGACGAGTCCTACAAACAGTGGTTTTGATTTTATCTTTATGTTATATTTTATTTTGTTTTCTTGGTTTATTCCCCTCCCCATCATTTCATGAATCCTGAAATTTTTATGTTTGAAGAAAAAAAGTAAAAAAAAAGCTATTTTACATTTTCATCAATTTTTTATCTCATGTGGTATTTTGTAGGTCCTTCTCTTACTATGCGGTATTTTGATGTATCGAGAGGTGATGCATGTTCTTTTGCTGAATGAGCAAATTAAAAATGTATGAATGGGTCGCAAATCTGATTAACTAGGACTAGTATAATTAAGGCCATCTCCTCCCTTTTTCTCCCGCGGCCTTGTGCCAAAGTTTTGTATTTTTGCAAAATAAACATACCTGAAGATTGAAACTAATAGTAGTGGCCTGTCATTGCCGACTTGGTTTTGAATTAATATATATATATATATATATATATATATATATATATATATATATATATATATATATATATATTAGGTCACCCCATAAGTTATGTCCTAATTTTAACTTTTTGTTAAAATGAACGAAATTTAAAGATTATTTTATAATGTCTAATGGAGATGAACATTATATTTATGTTTAGATGCATTTAAACTGATCAAATTTTATTTCAGAGAAAAATAAAATTAAATTTCGTGTTATTAAAACCCTGCTAACACGGACGTACCCAAGAATCATTTGAGGCACATAATGCTTTATGAGTTCAAGAAAGGAAACGCAGCAGCCGAAGCGGCTAGAAACATTCACTCAGTTTATGGAGTGGAATGTGTGAATGAAAGAACTTGCAGAAGATGGTTTGCAAAATTCAGAGGTGGAGATTTCACCCTTGAAGATGAAGATCGAACCGGACGTCCAGTTGAGTTTGATGAAAAGCTTCCTGAAGCAGCCCTTGAAGAAAATCCTTCTTTATCAGTTGAGGAATTGGCAGTGGTTCTCAGTTCAGACCATACAACTGTTCATCGTCATCTTCAACAACTTGGAAAAGTCCCGAAACTTAGAAAATGGGTGCCTCATGAATTGTCTGAAAACAACCTCAAATCCCGAGTTGACATCTGCTCTTTTCTCCATTCTCGCCAACTTGTTTCACCTTTTCGGGATAGACTTGTGACTGGCGACGAAAAATGGATCTTTTATCGAAATGTTAAGCGTCGTAGACAGTGGCTTGGTAAATGGGAAGGACCCCAGCAACAGCCGAGAAGGGAACTTCATGGGCAAAAGGTTCTTCTTTCAATCTGGTGGAATTGCCAAGTAATAATCCACTTTGAATTCTTACCACCTAATGCAACAATTAATGCTCAAATATACTGTCAGCAATTAGAGCGGTTGAACCAAGCTTTGAGGAAAAAAAGACCTGCTCTAGTGAATCGAAAACGCGTGATGTTTCATCAGGACAATGCGCGACCACAGCAAGAATCACGTCACAACGATCGAAGAACTTGGTTGGGAGAAATTTCCTCATCCACCTTATTCTCCCGACCTTCAGACTACAATTTGTTTCGTAGCTTACAGAATCATTTGGAAGAAACAGCTTTTGTAACACAGGAAGAGATTAAAACTGACATTTGTGAGGTCTTCGAATAAAAGTCAAACGTTTTTTACAGTAATGGAATTAGTAAGCTTGTTAATAGATGGAAGGAATCATAGATAATCAGGGAAAATATATTGTTGATTGAATCTGTAATTAAATGTAACATTTGGTCACTTGTTTTCTTTATTCAAAATTCGGACAGAACTTATGGGATAACCTGACATATATATATATATATATATATATATATAAATCCACATTTTTCTGACTTTCCCATTATTATAGTGTTTACCCGTATTTCAAATACGCAGCCAAATATGAGTTTCCACTGTAATTAAATCTATAGAAATTACTTTGGTTACGTTTCGGATACTAAATTGAGCAGAAATTAATCTCGATGAAGTAATGCCCTTTCTTTAAAGAAGCGAAAATAGATGTTTTTTTTCCGAACTGTGATCATCTCCGTAGCCGAATCAGACCGTTGATTTTCTCCCTAGGGCAGGAGGGTCAGGTTCCTTCCCTTTAGGAGACCACTTTTTTCTAATAGAATTCCACGATAGCAACATCTGAATAATTAAAAAACTATTCATATATATATTTATATATATATATATATATATATATATATATATTAGTCAGTTTAAAAATCAGGTTGGTGTCCGTTGTTTGGCCAAATTAACACTTTGAACACTGACCACCGCTTTACGTGTAGAGAAAAATGACGTAATGCCCAGCCACCGGTTGAACGGTGGGTAAACACTTGTAACTATTATATCAACCCGAAAACATTACATACCAATTATTTGTGAATTTAGATTCAGAGGATCAGGCGGAAGGGTTAAAATTGTTCAGGAACGCAGGGCTCAAATGTTTAAGCTGGCTACATGGAAGTTTAAATTATTTCACGGTGACGTCATATGTCACTGATAAAGAACGTATTAACATGTTGTATATTTTTCTTTCTTATACGCCCATTAAATACTTCATGCATAATTCAACATACCATCTTTTGTGATGAAGGATTTTAATTAACTTCGGCTGTTTATTTTGTATAATAACTTCTTGAGTTTTTCTTTGTGTTGA
>OZ038502.1:74968070-74970570 GCA_964036315.1 Acanthosepion esculentum
TTGATTAACACATGCAGGGTTGCTAAACCGTAAAAACAAATCAATGATAGGCATATATCTACAGATTCTGTTAAATTCCAAAGGAAGTTAATGTCCTAAAACTTGTTTTAATTGTTGATTTTTTAAAATTTTTTATAAAAAGAATTTTCCACCGTTCCGTATTATTTTCAGTAAAGAATACCCAGGGATAAAATCTACTGAGAAGCAACAACACTATCATACCAAAAATAACTCCAGCTAGATCCAATACAAAAAAATAAATCTTGCTTTTTTACATGAAATCGACTCAAGATCAGGGATTTATACCAGGGATCTGTTAATCTGAAAAGGTTCATGCAAGAGACCAGCCAAAGCAACGGATATATGTATATACGCACATACAGTATAGCAGGATCAGCTGGGTACCGTCTGTGAGAAAAGAGCACCATGACACAATTCACTTCACTAGAAATTTGGAAACGGCATGCTGTATTGTTTCGTATTTACGCCGGAAGCTCCAATACGAAAATTTCAGTGTCTGGGTGTCAATCTGAGGACAACGCAGAAGATTCGGAAAGAGTTGGATGAGTCAAATGGTGATTACAAAAGTGATAGCGACGTTTTACCTAACTCTATCTCCTTACAGGGTCTCAGACTCAACACGCAAACCTATATCAAGTGCCTTGAGGAATTAGTGCTGCCCTGGGCCAAGAGAGTGGCTGCTGGAAGACACTATGGTTGCCAACATAACTGCACCATGCCACACAAGCGGGAAAAGCCAGTCATGGCTGCCAGACAATTTCTGCACCCACATACACGTTTAGATATGGCCACCTAACTCCCCAAACTGCAAACCCGCTGAAAATTATGTGTTGGCCGCAGTTGAGCGAGAGAACAAAAAAACATCTCTTTGTAACAGCAAAGATAAACTGAAGTCAATGATATTGGCAGCAATCACCGACTTAAACAATGAGAGCGTTCAGAAGAGATGCAGGAGATGCCGAAGTCGTCTGGAGGCCGTGGTTGAAGCCAATGGCGATTTTATTGAATAAATTTACTTTTGCATTTCAAGATAGACGACAATTTATCCATCGCACGATATATATATATATATATATATATATATATATATATATATATATATATATATATATATATATATATATTATGAAATGGACAAAGCCCGACAATTATTTTAAGACATTTTTATATTTATACATTCGTTTTATCGATACAAATATTTATAACAAACAGTATTAAACAACATTTACCGGCCTGAAATTTCGGAGGACGAATATTTTCTACGAAAATTTTCGGACATTCAGGCCGGTAAAAGTTATAAATACTGTTTATTATAAAACAGAGCATTTACTTAAATATTTGTATCGATAAAAAGAATGTATAAGCATAAAATTGTCTTAATATATATATATATATATATATATATATATATATATATATATATATATATATATATATATATATATATATACATACATACATATATATATATATATATACAGTTAGGTATTTAGGCTGGGCAGCAATCCTTGTTTAATACATGTTTAGTTGACTAAGTCTGACAAGGTACTTATGCTACTTATTATATTTTTCATACATGCGTTCAAGTATAAAAATTGACCGGGCGATTTCTGCCAAACAATTATCAATTGGCAATATGTTTTATTATAATTCTGTAACAAATAGTATAGAGGTTCTATTCTAGACAATCTAAAAGTTGGCGAAATAATGTATATTATTAATATTCGAATACGGCCATTAAAGTGTGACCGTGTTCATAACAGATGTTATTAAAGGTAGGTTTAGTGGGGTTGTTTTTACAGATAAGGATACGAATCAAATTTTTACAGATTTTACAGATAAGGATGCGAATCAAATTCGTGGTAGTTGCAATGCCATGTTTGTTTAAACGTGCTCATATGGAGCTCTAGTCAGGGAGGTATAGATTTAGTCGTCATACCAGGCAGCTGGCTATTTGATTGGTCTATAGACATAACCACGCTACCATGTGGGAAAATTGTTGAAATATGATTCATCAGAGAATGAGACATTATTCTACTGGGCTATTGACCTCTGCTATAAAATATTCATATGCTTTAATTCTTTTGATATAGGACAGGTGACGTTGAACCAATGTTTCGGGAAACGGTTTTGCTTAGAATCGGGTTGCCAATTTGGTGGTTTAGCTCAGCTGTCACATTCGTTGCTACATTTCGCTGTTTTCTCCACACAAACTTCTATTATGAGCCATGACCTTTCATTACGCGGATGATCACGGCTGTCCATAAACGTGATTCGTTAACCAAGCCTCTCTGTTCCGCTATTCTTTCAAACAAGTTGGTCAGGCAGGTGGTCCGCTGCCATCCTTTAACGGTTTTGCCGACAATATGCCCTGTCAGTGATAATTTTTCCAAGCCCGCCTTCCACATTATATCCCAAATATTTCAACTGTCTCTTTCGGATTCTGAGTAAGTGTTCATTTTTCTACAATCTTCTGCCA
>OZ038502.1:74973070-74990570 GCA_964036315.1 Acanthosepion esculentum
AAATCGAAAAACAACCAAATACAACCAGAAACCGAAGGAAAAGAAGAGAAACTACAAAAGCCGATCTTTTCCAAAAATATCCTTTCAATGACGTTGAGCCAAAATATACGGCGGTTTATCGAAATAATGAATCAGCCGAACGAAATAGAAGCGAACGTAAAAGAGAAAAAAAAAATGATTGGAAAAAGACGCGAGTATTTACGTGTCGTGAAGAATTTATGTGTTCCCGAATGTGGTTACAGAACCGTTCGCGAATGTTAGGGGTTTTGTATCGATGGGAATGTAGTTTGATGCGTTTGTGTCTATTTGAATATTTTTCTGATGTGCAACAGTGAGTGTGCTTCCATATGAGGAATATCGGTAGCAAATGGCTTCAAAATACAGAACAAAAGAAGTTGTCCAAAGGACCAAAAGATTTTTAATGGTTGCGGAATTTCGGCTTACTATTGTTTTCTTTTTCTATTTCAAATTTTTATTTATTCATCGGAATTGCTTCTCGTGGCTACCTCTTGTATTTTCAGGATGCTGTATTGCATTACCGTCAGAGGCAATTTAATAAAAGAATATATCATCCATTTAAGTGTAAAGTACTTACAGAGAAATCTAACCCACTTTTATTCAACATTTCAACACAGGCACACACGCATACACACACGCACACACACACACACAGACATATATATATATATAGTCAAAGCTAGAGAGCCAGACAAACCTACCAAGGTTTCACCTAAGCGGATCGTCAGTTAATCTGACGATCCGCTTAGGTGAAACCTTGGTAGATTTGTCTGGCTCTCTAGGTTTGACTAGGTCCGATCTACTTTTGTATTGAGCACTTTTTTAGTTAGTTGTTTACTCGTTTTTTTTCCTTTGGGCTTTGGACCTGTATGTTGTACGATTATTTTCGTCAGACGTTCATGTTCATAGCTCTTTCATTTTTTTCCTACGATATTAATTTGATCATTGGCAAATCAAGAAACCGAAGGTTTTCCGAGACGAGTGTAGTTACCTATATATATATATATATATATATATATATATATATATATATATATATATATATATATATATATATAGATAGATAGAATGCAGGGTTTGTATAGATGGAATAAAATTCTGGTAAGGAAAACTCTATTTCTAAAAAGTGCTCAATAAAAAGTAGAGCAAAGAATATTCAAAAAATATAATATAAGCATGTTATGGCATCACTACAAAAATAGCTATGATTCTCTCATAATTTTTGAATATATATATATATATATATAAAAGTGGACATGGAAGTCAGCACTTAGAGGCGACAGTCTGTTTCATGCTAGTGCAATCGTCAGGCGACTAGTGCTGTTATTTTTCTCGGCTATTTATATAAGGGTCAGTGGTGCATTATGGGTAGTCTATTTTGGCGGTTACTTTTACCGGAAGTCGCTTATTTGTTTATTTATTTATGTCAAATTATTTTGCTTGTTTTTTGTTTGTTTTTTTATTTTTATTTTTATTTTTTATCTTATATATTTATTTATTTATTCTTTTATTTTGATCGGTGTTTTTGGTTAACGTAGTAAAAATTTGTTTATATAGCTTATTGTTGGTAGTCTATAATCGCCGTCATTTACCGGAAGTCGCTTGTTCGCTTATTTATTTGGGTCAAATTGTTTTGCTTGTTTTTATTTATTTTCATTTTTATTTTTTATCTTATATATTTGTTTATTTGTCATTGATTAAATCTGTTTGTTGAATTTTGGGGTGTGATGTTGTGGTTTTTTCTGACTATTATTTAGGTGGGAACAGTTTTTTTATTTTATCTATTTTAGACTCGATAAAGCGCCGCTTGATCACATATTCCGTGGTGGAACTCATCCGAGTTTCTCGTAACCCACAGGACTGTGCCTCCACGAGCTACGACTACTCTCTCCAAGCTGCTCAGTCCAGAGCATCAGAAGCCGGTGCAAGCAAGGATATAAAGATAGAAATGATTAGGACAATTTGAAATAATCATAATTAAGTAATTCATCGAGTCTCGAAGAAAACTCAACAGAATGCCGCAGTGCGCATCCACTACCGAGCATTAAAACCCGAATTCCTACTATGCTTTTGGAGATAGACGCCTTAACAATTTATATTCTGAAACTACATTACCAGTGGTACTAGGATGAGTATATTTCATTTTTATCAAAGGGATCACCGGAGGGCACAATCACACACTGAATTTTTCCCCTTTGATTTAAATTAAATTTAAATTTGAACAAGGAAATGACTCCTATGCAAAATATAGAAAAAAGCATGAAAATAGCGATCATGTTGGCAAGATTATTGAGTAATATTGAAATGCATCATTTTTCTTCACAATTTATAACAACGATTTAATATCAATCATTTTTCCTTACAAAAAATGCGTGACACGCATCAATCGCGTGTAATTCAATTCATATATATATATATATATATATATATATATATATATATATATATATATATATATTGTGTGTATTTAGGCAGCATTTTTTCATTCATACATGTTTCATTAAATAATATAGACAACACTTGTCTATATTATTTAATGAAACATGTATGAATATATATATATATATATATATATATATATATATATATATATATATATATATATATATATATATGAGGCAGGGTGTGTGTGTGTGTGTGTAACGAATCTACGGCCGCAATTTTCGACGGATTTGCACCAAAATGTACATGCACATGCTCCAAGTTCGCGGAAAGGCCAAGACCGACTTTGCATTTCCCCAACTCCCATCGATAGTGGAAATAATCGATTTTTTCATGCTTCTACGGACACACGTGGGCGTGTTAATGAACATCGTCAGACAGAGTGAGTAAGTCGGGCAGTCGTCTAGACGATTACTGCAAGACATTGGAATAGTGATACTTCGAGACAACATAGTTCTCTCTAACCTAACCTGATTATTATTACTAACACTTCTACTCTTTTGTACATATATTCTATTTGTAATATATACCTGTGTTATTCCATACCTGTGTTCGTGTTATTATTTATTGGTTCTACCTTGAACCATCACCGTGGTACAAGGACCTGGACCATAACAATTATTAATCTACATTAATTACGACAAAATAAATTATCACCAAATAAATTATGAAAAATTCATTATCACCCAAGCTAGCTTTTTCAAAAAAAAAAGGTTTACCATCGTATGATTAGTATTTTTTAAAATTAATCTGCATTAAAATGCATTCGAAATTCTCAGAATTAAAAAGTAAAAACGAACTGTAATAACTCTTATTCCCGATTATCATTACAGCTCGTTTTTTTTAATTGTGCCAATACTTTCAAAATGCTATACATGTATGTATTTTTAAATGTCAATTATCTTGAATTTATTTTTACGTCTCTATTAAATAAAAGCGTAAATTTAAAAAATGGATATTACAATAACAAAGTACATTTAAAAGAAGAGTATTAAATAAAATTATTTGATAACTGTTTTATATTTTATTTATTCAATATTCGAGTGTGTGTGCGTGTGTGTGTGTGCGTGCGTGCGTGTGTCTGTGTTCAGCTACAAAATAAATTATATACTGACTCAGTATCACCCAAAAGGGCAATTGTGTCTGTCTGTTATATACTTATTATCGTTTTTCAGACATCTTCTGCAAAAAACATTTTTGATAAAATCTTTAAAAAATAAACTTCATTAAGTTTTATTAAATCAAAATACTATCGCGAACCTAATTTTGTCGGACATTAAATAAATTATAGTTAAAATCGTAAAACTAATGTTAACCGTGACTCATGTCTGCCTCGACTAATATTTATTTCACTAATAATTGGTGGTATTGATAGTGTGGTATTTTCCTAAATTTAGTTATTTTGTAACAAACCAAAAAAAGAATGAAGTTTATTCCTTAAAGTTTGACTTCAAACTTATTTTCCCTAAGATGTCTGAAAAATATTAATAAATTGTCAATAATAAACTATTATTCATAGATCTTCTGAGTAACACCGAGTATCGCCGCTAATCCTTAATAAAGGAATTCCATCTATAACACCTTCTTTGTGGTCGTTGCTCGGAGTTAATATTTTTCAATGTTTTAGATATTTAGTAAATTTCCTATGGCCGTAATAACTTTCAAATAGTATGGCATTGTTCACAAATCTAATAAAGAAACAAAAACAGGGATGAAGCGTCGCAGCTTGATTCAACTGCAAGTGCAAAAGCATGAACGCCTCCTCTCATTTTTCGCGAGTTTACTGTAAATGTGGGGTTAATAAGAGGTTCTTGGAGAATTTTTCCATTTTATCGCTCCAATAATATTTCTCAAACAATCTTTGCATCAAAGGTTGTTCGAATGCCAATTCAGGGTGGAATCATATGAAGAAACTGTTTGCTAAATGGCAAAAGCTGAGTTTGGACCTAGTTTGTCGCAGATTTTGTCCACTTAACTCTAATAATCTAAACCAAACATTCACGCAAGACAATTTGTATGTCATATGTAACTTACATGGCAAATTTGGAAAGCATCGTATGAAAAACCAGGCTGTTATGCCAGAAAAACAGGCTTTTTGAACAGCTTTCCGCGGTTTTTCTTTATACGCAGGGAAGCGAACACTACACTATCTTATTTCTTGCACGATGGTAATTTTCTGGTGAGATATTTGAAAAAAAAATCGGATGAAAATGAGGAAGGTATTCAAGTTTTTATTTTATTTTACGTAGTACGAAAAACCCGACTTTTTCACAGTTTTTTTGCAAATGTTTGTGTGAATCCAATGTCACAGGTAAACAAGCAAGCATTCTACATAAATCTCGTAACATGGTGTTTTGCAATAAGTGCAAAGAACATCAGCTCATCCAGTAAAATTATTTTCGTGACTAACTTTGTATTGGTTTTTGCAAAAAGTCGTACCTACTTTCTGTTTAGTCGATTTCTGCCAAAGCCGGGGGTGGGGTTAGAGATTAAAAAGTTGATTTTGACCTCTGTTAATATATTTGCAATGTGTATATGCAGTTCCATCGAAATTGCTCAAGAAATGTGGACGTCCATAAATTGCATACGGACACGCAGATAGACTCACGAAAGACACATAATTTTTATATATATATATATATATATATATATATATATATATATATATATATATATATATATATACACACATGCACACACACACATATACATATATATATATATATATATATATATATATATATATATATATATATATATATACGCATATATATATGTGTGTGTGTGTGTGCGCGCGTGTAGATGTGAACATAGATAGATAGGAATATAATGAGATAGATAGATAGATACTGAAGGGAGAGATAAAGCTTCTTGATGGTTTATATTTCTAGAGCACGCAGTATAGAACAACTTACGATAAACAGGCATGAGAAACGACAAATCTCGACAGGGATGTGGCTGTACTGCTAGTATATATTTTCATGAAGCCTTGTTCAATATGTTCCATCGATTTTGTATGCCAAGGTTTCAAAATATATCAATACATCCTTGATAAAATTTCGGAAGCTCAACACCACTGATTCGATCCGCGATCCTCGACATTCAAAGCCATCTCGAGATTTTCCATCAATAAACTCTTTTGTGATGTTACGAAAATCTGCTGAAAAGTACTTGGCCTCAGGAATTTAAAGTTTCCTCATTTTGGGAAGTGGTTTTAGAACGCGAGTTTATCAGCACCCTCTCGCTGCCAATCTTTTCAGAAATTTTGTTGAACATTTAAATACTTGTTCTGTCTAGAGTGGATGCTCTTTAAGGTCGACGCACTCTTTCTATTATTAGTTTTGTTAATACTTTTATTATTAGTGTCATAATACACCAGTTCTCGCGTATCGAGCGGAAGAAAGTAACGTCGAGTCAGTACGAAAGTGTGATTATTGAGAAATAACCTTAAGCTAAAGGAAAAAATAATTGGTCATTAGTATCGGGAGTCGGATCAATTTCAAAAGTCCTTGCTAAACCTGAGCTCAAATTAAGAAAATCAGTAATAATTTCGATTCAGCCACTGAAAACGGCAATTAAGCGAAAAATGATGAAAATACACATCAATAGAAAGATATTAAAGACCGGAAACGAACGAACGCAAGCACACTCACACACACACAAACACACACATTTATATATATATATATATACAACCTTGTCAAATTAATTGAAACAAAATGAATAATTCCTTTATTATTTATTTTTTGTATTTTTCCAATGCACATGTTAGTACTTCGTATATCTATTTCACGAGAAAGATTGACCACAGATTCTCAATTGGATTTAAACCAGGAGAGTTTCCGGGCCAGTTTAGTACTTTGAGTTGCTCACTGGTATGGCTTGCCAATGTGTACGTGCAGCGTTTCAAATGTTTTCGTACGCTTCCATGGAGTAACGTCTATCGCAGACAATAGCCGTAGGACAACTAATCGACAGTTTGGACAATAGTATCTGAGTGTGATAAAAATATGATGCAATCACGGACGAGGCAACATTTTTCAAGGCCAAACAATTTTTAAATCGTATTCTAAATGATGAGGTATGGTTATACCACCTCTTTTTAAACTGGCCCTCGGTGCAACCAATGTATTTTAGTACAGTGTGCCAGTGTCATTTTCTAATTCGGCACAATACACGACACGTTCTGTACAACATACCCCATTTAATGGGCTCTTAGTTTTTACCCTACAATTACAAATGACCGTTTTTCACTTCTGACGTCCTCTTCAAGATTTAAATTTCTTTTTTGTTCAAACTTTTGATGTTGCTATTACAACTGTAGCTCAATTTGACTGTATTGCTGTTAAATAACTTGTACAGCCCGGACGCTTTCGGAAGTGCTTATTTAGACGACTAAAATACATTTTTCTTTATATTTGTTTTTACTTGGATGTTAAAGTGTGGGTTGAACCAGATCATTTAGAATACCAGAATGCCAGATCAATACGAAACTGGCAAACCATCATTTGAGCGTTAAAGAAAAATAATAGAAGCCCGGCCATTATGTGGAGTATTTTAAGGAATATAAAGGCTAGCAAAGTGAATGGCAACGCGTGTAGGCTGTGTCGAGAGCTAGAGAGAGTTCGCAAGAATTTCGAAAGCGGCCCGGTCGCAATGAGACGATATTAAAATCGTCTTCTAAGAAACGGTCGCGCTGGAGGGCCCTGCAGGCTCTGTAGCTCGACGTTTTTCTAAAATGCCGCCCGTTACCTTGGGTCAGCGACGTGCATCTGAAACACACCCTACCCGACTTGAAAGGCTGACGAAAGATTCCTGGTCGTTGGCGAGTTGTAGAGACCCTCTCTGACGAACTATGAATGCGTAATGAAAGCAAGAGTCCGTGGGAGGTGTCGCCACAAAAGCAATCGAGCGAGGAGTTCCTCTTCCTTCAGCGGCCTAGCCGTGTCCGATGTCGCGGCTGCTTGCCGTTTTCGGCCCATCGTGCTTCTTTCTGCCGTCTGTCTCGAATTAGATTCTGATTTTCCCATCGCCGGGAGATGAAGGTCTCAAGCGTTGCGGCGGGAATATACTCACGGGCGAGTCATCAGCTGGCTGCAGCGTCAAACTTTCCTCCCACCGCCCACCGGTGAGATCCCTCGGCTTAAACCAGTCTCGATTTAGGTTGTTGAGTATATGCACTGCATGAGGGTGAATCACCCTCGTGTCGGTAATTTTTTCTTCGAGTACGACTCGGTCGTCTCTGATGTAGCGAGCGGACAGGGACCTGAAAGATGGCGATCCACGCCCAGTCGGGATGAAGCCAGAAGAAAGTCCAAAGCATCTCTGACGTGCAAATTCATCGTCGGGCCTGGGTGCATGGGCGAGAGACTAATCGAGCCGTCTAATTCCCTCCGAAGTTTCTCTCAGGATAGCTGGCGTTCGATCGTCGAAATTTCATCAGGTAAAGCGAACGATTGGATGCCCCTGGCCGTTCACGACCTCTACCTAAACTCGGAACAGGTGAAACGTTCGACTCTCTCCTGATCTAACGGGCTGTACATTAGGATCTTGGATATCCTGTCATCAGACATTCTCAAGACATGACTGAGACTGTATGAGAAAAGTCTCGATTCCTCCAATATTACACCTGTTAAACAGGTCTACGTTAGCTGTCCTATCTTGAAGGTTAACTCCACAGATTGTACGCAGACAGAGGAAAACATCTAGCTGGTGTATATGGTACCTATATGGAGTCTACGACTTTGAGCCATACAAATGGATGGCAAGTACAACAGCTCTGTAAACCCGAATTTTCGTATCCAGTCGAATACGCCGCTCATTTCACAATATATGGGCATTAACGCGGATAAATTAAAGAACTAGATATTAACAACCGTATGTACGTGCGTTAGCGTGCATAAACAGGTAACCGAATGAATATTTAATTGAAGGTGTAAATAAAACAGTGATCTAGACAGAGTTAAGAAATATATATATATATAATGCAGATTAAAGTTTCGTTGTTCTACCAACTCACCAGGCACGAATTATTACATTTGACACACACACACACACACACACACACACACACACACACACACACACACACACACACACATATATATATATATATATATATATACATATATATTCTTGCTATTGAAATAAGCCATCATGTTTAGTATATTTCATGAAAATTTTGAGATGTTGGACTAGAATCTTCATTTTGGTTTTTATATTCACCAGTTTTCCAGGTCTTCTCAGGCGGTTTGTTCACCGAAACAATCCAAGGAAAAGCAAGAACTTAAATACTTTCGTTCCTCACTTCTGTCGAGGCCGTCGTTGCAGTAGAAACGAATGAGAATGCCAAGTCAGCCACTTTTGGTAAGTAGAACTGGCGCTGTGTGATTAACCAAACGTCCGGTTAAGGTACCTAACGGGACGCCCATGAGATACCCGAAAGTGTGTCGGTCGATATAGACAGCAAGTCGGTGACCACGGAAATTGGAATCCGCTAAGGGGTCTGTAAAAGCTCACCTGGTGAATCAACAGGCCACGCAACTAACATTATAACGGACCGTCGAAGCGCTTTCCTAACCGATACCGCTACGGATAGGAGGGCGCCGCGGTGAGCACGGAAGAGTAAGGCGCGAAACCGGATTGAGCCGACCGCGGCTGAAGATTTCATTCGTAGTAGCAAAAATTCAAACGAGTCCTTCGAAGCCAACGGAGGTCGAGTACGGGTCAGTCAGCCCTAAGACTCTCCCTCACGTTACTCAGCGTTTTCTAGGTGTTCGTCCGGCAGCCAACTCCGCTAGTTATCTTTTGGGTACGAGGAGGAAACTACCATGGCGGTCCACCTCACTGTGCAAATTCTGATGACATATCGTCATAAAAATCAATCAATTCTACCCGTGATGGCCTGGTCGCAAACCTCCATAAACGTTTGTACACTTGGTGTCTAAAAGGATATGAACAAGTACCAGCCATCAATAGCTGGCTTGAACATGCCCCCGGCAACTTGGGCAGCTATCATTTTCAGGGGGCCGTTAGAGTCCGTTTAAGCAGTATGGGCATCCCTTTCCGGTTATCACGGGGTGGTAGGGCCGTTGACTCCATCTGCAAATGTGAACGCAATGCTCTCATGAACCTGCCCCACATTTTCTGAGACTGCAGAATTGTTAATGTTTTTCGAACTAAGCGTTACAACAACGTTTTTCTGCAAGACGCGGCTTCGACAACATCATGGAGCCGAAATTCTTGAGGGAGTGTATTGAGAGGAAACTGGACCTCGTGGTTGTGACCAGCAAGCAGCTCAAGATACGGTCTGACTTTGTTGGATGTAAAGTCCATGCATGCCATAGTGAAAAAAATTGTGAAGTACAGCCAGCCATACATTCTGGACGCAGTCCGCGACAGCTATGGACCCAATACTGCTATCAGGGTGCTGTCCTAACTTATAACTGCCAATAGGTAGTTACTCAGCTATCCTTTCAGCTGCTGGAGTCACTAAGGCTTTTGCACTGGAATCACTACGGTCCCATCTCCAGTGTTATCTTGCCCATCGACCTCAGCTGGAATATTCCGGGCTTACTGGAACGCCCCAGCAGAGGGAACTCTTGGACTATGCCGAATAGCCCGTGTCTACCCTGGCACGCTTGGAATAACTCGCGATCGACACGTGACTACCTCAGCTAACCTTAAGATGTTAAAGGGAATTTTTCTGACGTCCGCCCAATTAGATGACATCAAAAGCGCCCCATCTCCTTGCGGTCGCATTTCGAAACGGAGATCAGCGGATTGCTCTGATCGACTCCTAAGTGAGCGTGCCGGATAAAGCGCTTCCAACTGGCAGGCGAGTGTCAGTGAGTTAGTCAAATGTCTCGTCGTCTGATTAATAACGCGTGTGAATGGATCAACGAGATTCCGACTGTCTCTACCTACTATCTAGCGAAGCCAAAGCCAAGTGTACGAGCTTTGAACGGCGCGGACGGGCCCTCGTCTGCATTTGCCGTGTCGTAGTCACCTTATTGGATATCGGAGGCCGGCGAGCTTGGTCCTAGTATAAGTGACTGTCTTTAACAAGCAACATGTCGTCGTCATCGTTGTTGGGCGCACGTCGTAAGCGTAGCCGAGGTTCAAGAGCAAAATGAACGTCGGCTTGTGTCGATTTTCGAAATTGCTCAACAAATCAAAGAATGAGAAAAAAACGAATATTAAATAAAACCGTTTCATTATGATTTTGTTAACCTCCCGAATGTATGAGATTCGTTTTGCTTGCTTCTGGTATGAAATTGTATAAAAAAAAATCAGAAGCAAAGTCTACCGCAAAGAAGGAGTATGGGCATAACTAAAAAATATAAATGGCGAAAATTTACTCATCGAACCATATATATATATATATATATATATATATATATATATATATATATATATATATATATATATAATTGTTTTAAGTGAAAGAATTTATGAATGTCAAAGTACAGTAGTAATCTGCTGCACGGTCAATGGATGCCGAATAATTCCTTATGAAGTAATGGCTAATTTTAGCACGCACACTTATATGCACATACACACATGCATATATGTATACATATATGTATATGCATGTTCGTGTGTATATATATCTATATCTATATATAGAGATAGATAGATAGATAGATATATACAGACACATACAGACGAACAGACAGACACATATATATTTAAACTAAATATAAATAACTGCACTATATATATATATATATATATATATATATATATATATATATATGTAAAATATAAATAATTGGAAAAATAATATATATATATATATATATATATATGTATATATATATATATATATATATATATATGTAAAATTCCTGGACAGATCATGATCTTAGAAATACAAAAAATTACTTAGTGTGGAACTGCCCATATGATCCACAAAATCTCTCGCCATCTAAAAGATACGTCCTGAAGGTGCATAATTTAACTCACCTACTCTGCCCTTTTTACTCATTGACACCGGAAGCGACTTGGTTCAATATGATACTACCAATAATAATAATAATAATAATAATGATGAAGGTCTGAGGAATAATTGTGATTTTCTAAGCGTAGCATAGGTGTGACACAAGGCCGAAAGTATGGGGTAGACAATGAGAATCGGTCACTATTCAGTCGTTTGATTTAGCGAGACAAGCTTCCTAAATATTACACCAATTTGAAGTGCGTAATGATTTTCTAAGAGTAGCTTAGGTGTGACACAAGTCCAAAAACCTGGAGCACCCAGTGTATCAAACTCACTACTCAGTTGTAATCGATGCAGCGAAACAAGCTTTTTATTCATTTCGTCACAACGAAGTGCCCTTGTTTTGAAGAGTAATTATCACCTACAACGTTGAATGTTGAAGATGCCATTGGCCAATATATCGTAATAAACACAGCAGTTATGAAGATTTTCGTCGGAAATATTTGTAGAACATTTACACTAGGTCATCCCAGAATTTACAATATTTCGGTATTCTTTTTTTCACAGGAGGTCGTGCATAGCGGATAAAGGCGTTGGTTAGATCCAGTGACAGGACCGAAAGAGTGTGAGTTCAATACCCGGTTAAGGCAGGGGAGAACTTTGGGAGATGAATTAACAGGAGATAACTGAAAACAGACATCCATTAACCATGGCACGTGGAACTAGAGCAGTCTACCCCAGTGAGCGAAATAAAGGGTTCAGTTCGACATTCCAACCACCTGAAGAAGGCCGGGGCGTACAACGGCCGAAACGTTGTAATAAAAAGGGCGACAAAGATAGTCCGAATAATGTAAATAGTGTACATAATACCTCAGCTCAGAAATATAGACAGATATTTTGTAATTATTCATAGGAAATCTATGTGTTTGTATATATTAGTGTGTGGGTGTATGTGTGTATTCAAGTGTATGTTTTTTCTGTAGCCGTAAGTGCAGTTGTGTTCGAGTGGATATTATTTAGGGTCAGCGTTGATTCTCAATTCCAAGCCGGACTATTTTGGGAAACAAATCACTTTGAGTGCCTCTCCTGGACGAAAACATCTTTTCTTTTCCCACTCGACTGGGCCGAAGGTATTCATTGGAGACAACCGACTTATAATTTCAATAAAACAACAAAAATGCCAAGAGTGACTGAAGAGACTCATTTTACTACGAAATCACAAAGACTATAAATAGCTACAACTATTACTCATGAGGCAGTTGAGTGCATACTACTACACCGATATCTAAAGAACCGAGCGAGCAATTATCAATTGATAATAATGAGTACACAGAAGCGTGGATTATGATTCTACCAGCTAAAGCTAGAACAAAAAAAACATGAAGGATTTGAAATCAGTTGGGGGGGAAACCAGATAACTGATCTCATCTTGGTAACTTCTGTCTGTGAGGGTATTATAAACTTATCAGCAACTGTAAACCCAAGACGATTGGTGGAAATGACGTTTATATGTGTTGAAACTTGACTAATGCATGGAATAATAATGCAACACAAAATGTACTTAGAACAAAATGTATTAAAACAAGAAAGTGTACACAATATTTACATATAGTCTTTTGTATATTTCTGGGAAGACCGTTCCTGGAGAATGTGTAGACTAAGTCGCAGTCGGGCAGAGTCTCTAGTTGAATCTCTTGATTCGCCTCCCTGTCTTCCCGGTACCAACCATATTTATATAGTCAGTACTCCACTATGCAAATTAGGTGGATCCTACTAAAAGTTAACTAAAAGTGAGAAATATAGCAACCAAGAAAAACTAATGAATACAGAGAGAGGTATACTCATGAACATTTCTCAATGCGTGAATGAAACAGTTATTGAATTTCTTCGCTTTAAACATGCCGCTAAATATAGTGAGTTTGAGAAACTCGGAGCGGAAAACCAGTCAATCGAAAAGGATTTGATCCAAATGAAATTGGTATGCAATATTCAAAATGAGGAGTATCGGCAAATGACTAATGCATTTACAACTGGGAAAGTTGTCGCTAGATCAGTGTCTCGAATTTGTTCAGTAACAAGAGTTAATTCAAAAAATTAATACAAACTTTTACGGATCTGGTAGCGGATATGGATACATACAGGATAAAGAGAAAAGACAGAATAATGTGTACTTTTTCGTGTATTTTATCTACAGCAAAGAGAAAAAATGGCCTGCATATAAAATATGTGAAAGCATTTCAAAATTAATATTTTTTAAACGTATGTGTAAGTCCACAAAGAAAAACGTAGAGACGGTTCAACAAAATGAAGTGAAAATAAGTATGGTCGTCTTTTCTTTCAAAAGAAAAATAAGCAAACGTTAGTTAAACTCGAATCAATCTTGTTTTATTGCACATGAAACTAGATAGAAGTAATTTGATATTGATATTCAGAGATTTCTGGAAAAAATTAAGATTAAAGAAAAGCCATATCCAATTGAATTAGTTCGACAGATACGTGATGAAAAGATTAAAGCTATTCTGAGGCATACGTTGAATTGGAAAAATGAGTTTGACGTATTACCAATTATCGTGGCAAACTGTGAAAAGAAACATGCACTAATTGGAAATTATGTATTGAAAATAATTTCGACAAAATTAGTAAACAGAATCAAGGCGGAAAAACTGGAAGGTTCAAATACTATGAAAGAAAGTTAAGACTTAAAACACATGTCTTCCCCTCAAATTTTCAAATACTAAAATTGTCAGTCCATCTACGATCAAGATTTGTGAGAAAAATTAACAGAATTACTGAGACAAGATCTTCTCCAACGAGTTCCGCCATGTCATTGTGGGATAAGGTGGAAATAATAGACAGAGAACATCAATGGAAAATACAAAAACGTAAGGAATCAGCGCATATGCTAGGCCACAAAAATCTCCTAAGCTTGCAAAGCGTAGAAAAGAATACAATATGTGAACAAGTAATACGGGGGCTAGAGAAAAGCAATAATAACAGCAAAATTGCAATATGAGGCGTGTTAAAAATGGTTACTGAGATATTAAGTTTATAAGTCCACAAAATTCATACACTGATGTCTTGAAGGACGCATGGCCTAGTGGATGAAAGCGTTGGCTAGATCCAGTGACTTGACCCAAATAGTTATGAGTTCAATTCCTAACTTCTGCAATCGTGAAAAAAAAACGAGAATTGAGCCAAATGGAGATTTGACTTAAATGAAGAGGAAAAGCACATGGGACTAGTGCAATCTACCTCAGTGTACGACATAAATTATTAAGTTCGAAATTCGAATCACCTGAAGAAGGCCGTAACGTACAAATATGGCAAAAAGATAATGTCTGTCCAAACAATTTAAGTAATAACCTTTCGTATTTTTCACTTTACATTTATTTACTATGCAAAATATTTTAAATTTGGGTGTGCATTTTGTGCAGAACAATTTTGGCGAAATAAAAGTCCATTTCATTTAACTCCACAGGTTACAGGGAATGAAAGGGAAAACTGAGAATAGGGAGGATTGAGGAAAGGACAGACGATGAAGGGGAATGCCACTAGTACGCACGGGGTTACAGGGAGTGAAATTGAAAGAGATGACTGAGAATAGGGAGGATTGAGGAACGGGCAATATATGAACGCAAATTCCACTAATACGTAGGGAATGAAAGTGAAAGAAAAGCCTGACCGTAGGGAGGATTGGGGTAAGGACAAAAGATGAGCAGGAATGCCACTGGTACGTAGGGTGTTACAAGGAGTGAAATTGAAAGAGAAGCCTGAGAATAGGGTTGATTGATGGAAGGCCAAAAGATGAGTTGGAATGTCACTATTACGCAATTGGTTACAGGGAATAAAAATGAAAGAGAAGACTGACAATAGGGAGGATTGAGGAAAGGACAAAATATGAACGGGAATGCCACAAATACGCAGGGAGGTTACAGGAAATGAAAGTGAAAGAGAAGACTGAGAATGGAGAGTATTAAGGCAAGGACAAGATGAACGGGAAGGCGACTAGTCCGTAGGGGGTTACAGGGAGTGAAAGTGAAAGAGAAGACTGAGAAAAGGGAGGACTGAAGAAAGGATAAAAGATGAACGGGAATGCCACTAGTACGCACGAGGGTTCAGGGAATGAAAATGAAAGAGAAGACTGAGAATTGGTAGGATTGGGGAAAGTGTTCAAGATGATAGAAGATAGTGATTGATACAGCATTTAAATTTTTGAAGATCGTATTTATCAGGGAATCAAGTAAACAGAAGAGAGTTCCATTGGGCTGTTACGGTTAACTGTTTACGTCGTAGTGACTGTTACATCTAGCTTGTGCAACAAGACAAGGGTGAGACCCAGTTGCCAATTTAGTAGTACTCTCAAATTGATGTTGTCGGGGCACCAAGTAAATGCTCGTCAGAATAATTGGCATGAAACTATTTGTAGAACGGATAGAGGGAAGTCTCGTCACATTGGTGAGAAAGCGACTGATGTCGAGTTGACTGTTCAGGATCGATTACATTACAGATATTTCTTTAGAATTTGTCAAGAATCTCTAGATGTAGACGAGGGGGCACAGACAGGCACAATTTCTTCAAATCACGGACGAATTTTATAGCATGGGCAGTTTCCTTTGCAGCAGATGCAGCTATTGATGAATTATAGTCGCTAGCAAATGTGAGGCTAAGTAGCTGTGTGTTGTTCTCCTGGAGTCTTACGCCAGCCGTTCTGATGACTGGCAGCCAAATTTCTCTATTTTCATGTCATCTTCTCTGGCGAGCTATTTTCACTGATGCCCGACTGCATGATTTTAAGCGTGCTACTAGCTTATTATCCCCACCCCGTCCACCATTTTAATGGAAAAACAGTTAAACGTAACCGTCTCTTCTACTCTAACAGTTTCTTTTGCACTTCCTGACAGTGGAACTCCCTTCCAGTTACATGCTCTTCTGATAACTATAATCTTCAAAAATTTAGACGTGATGTCAATCGACATCTTTTGCCTTGATACCGCTTCTTCTTTATATCCTCCTCCGTTCTCCTTTTTATCCTTTCCTCACCCCCCCATACAATTCTTTTCCCTTACTTAGACTCTCTGTAGTCTCTTACGTACTAGTGGCACTACCGTCTTGTTTTGGTTGAAATGTTTAAAAAAATAAAGCAGATTGTTTTTCAGGCGTTAACATTTACAGGCTATTAATCACGCCAGGTAACCTCTGAATGGAAGTCTTTTCAAGAGCAGTTGCCGGGTTTATTTTGTCAGATCTGAAAATTTTTATATTGAAAGAGAAGTAAATGGCAATGTCATCTTCATGGGAACTGATGAGATCAGGGCGTTCATTTATGAAGATCAGAAACAACGTCGAACCTAGGACAGCGTCTTGAGGGACATCCACGTTCGTGTGAAAAGATATGGAAATCAACCTGTTCAAAATGACCTTCATTTCACGATTTCAAAGAAACGATTGAATTAAATAAAATAATAGGAGTGTGTAGAATATAACACGAAGACATTTAGGCGATACTACCACCACTACTACCACCACTACTACTATTATTAATAATAATAATAATAGTGAACAATTCGTTGTAGTGATTAAATGAAAGCAGTTTTGTTTGAGAGGTGTTGGAATTTACAAATCATTTCTTGCCCAGTTAGCCCCACATTACAGCTACTTTTCAAGCGTATTTTCCAAGTTTACTTTGTCATGTGTGTCGGAATGGCTACGAAGACAGGAGTAAATGGTTATGTCGTTTGCATAAATACCTATCTGAGAACAGATGGCATCGGTGAGATCATTTATGAAGATCAGAAACGGTGTATATATATATATATATATATATATATATATATATATATATATATATATATATGAGACGAAAAAATATAATACAAATCGAAAGATGTTTTTGGAAATGGGTTCCCTAATACCTATATATGACTCCCAAGTTACCTTGGCTGCCTCATCCTTCGTACGGACGCAGTCGTGATACCCTCCCAATAATCTCGTCTATGAAGAGTGATGGAAAGGGCGAAGTGTTGCACAACATAGTTGGCATTGGTATTAGTATTAGACTAGCTGCAGTAGAAGCATGCATATATATATATATATATATAT
>OZ038502.1:74995570-75005570 GCA_964036315.1 Acanthosepion esculentum
TTCATGCTTACATAAGTCATCTTTTCTCAAAATACAAAAATTGAGATATATATATATATATATATATATATATATATATATGTGTGTGTTGTGTGTGTGTTCGTACGTGTGTGTGTGTGTGTGTGTGTCTACACACAATATATATAGTTTGATGCTTCATGTCTATGTTTTAACAATAAATCTGCTATTAACCGACCATTTTTATTTAATAAATATACCATAATAAATTTCCCTTTATAATAGCAGAAATGTTGTTTTTATTAGAAATATTTACAGACACCTATTCAATGGTGTCGGATGTTATGGTGAAACTCGATTGTTCATCATATTGTAAATAATTAAATATAATAATAGCGTCGTTATTGATATTTTTGTTGTCATCAGACGTATATAAAATTGCCATAGGTTGTAAGAAATAAATAGTCTCAAAAGAGAAAATACCATGAAAGTAATTTAATGATGTGCACACGAAACTGGAAATTGGGAATAAGATGAACTCTATTGACAGAAGAAGAAAAAAATGAACTGAAATATTAGTAATATAATGTAAGTACCGATCCGGAGTTTTGAGTGACTATATAATCTACTAGCTTAGCTAGGTTATTCCTGTTGCAGACACCTGACAATGCAACTTGTTTGATTCTATGAAACCAGGAGAGCCAACCTGATGTTTATACTTCAACTATGTTGAGTATATTGTAGGTATAGTGTCTGGAAGAAAGCGTATACCCTGGCATAATAAAGGGATTGGCCATCTTTTTCTTTGTTAAAATCTGTTTAAACCTATGCAAACTACGAAGATACAAAGCGTTACAGTGCGTGGAACAATTAGAAACAGAAACATTACTAATGAGCTGGAATAATACTGAGTAATCGGGGGATAGCGTATATTCGGGCGTAATAAACACATAGTCCGCATTTTTTTCTTTTTTTTGTAAATCTGTTTCACCCCATTCAAGGCAGTAAATCCACTAAGACACAAATGATTACAGGGCGTACAAGAATTAAGAACAGAAGCATTAGTAATGTGCTAGAAGAAGAATAACCATAAAAGTAGTTAGCATATACCTGGCGTATAAACGGATTTTCAACCAATTTTCTTTTTTTTAACTATAACACTAGATAGCATATATCCTGGAGTAATAAATGGATTTTCAACCATTTTCTTTTTTAAAAAAAATCTGTTTCACCCCATGCACGGCAGTAAAGCCACTAAGACACAAAGTATTACAGAGCGTGCAAGAATTAGAAACATAATAATTACTAATGAGCTGAAAGATAATATTAGAATCAGGGAACAGTAGATAGCGTATATCCTGACGTAATAAACAGATTGTCCACTTTGTTTCTTTTAAATCTGTTTCACCCCATACAAGGCAGTAAAGCTGCTAAGATACAAAGGGCTACAGGGCGAGGAAGAATTAGAAGCAGGAATATTAATAATGAACTGGAAGAGAAAAGTGTAATCAGGAGAACAGTACATAGCGATTGATACAGCCTTTAAATTTTTGCAGATTAAAGTTGGCTGGGAAGCATGTTAGCCGGAAATGAGTTCCAAGAACGACAAGTGCGAGAAAAGATACAGTTGTATGTAGCCAACTCAACTGATTGATGAATGTTGTTTCCAAACTAGTATAGAAAGACCTATATATCTCTCACTTTCTGTATTTGTTTAAATTTAGGAACAGAAACAGTAATAATGAGAATAAAGAGAAAAGAGTAATCAGGAGAAAAGGAGATAGCGATTGACATTGCATTTAATTTTTTTTCCGGATTAAAGCTGGCTGGAAAGCCCGGAGCCAGAAGGCCGTTACACAGGGAGAGGTTCGAGAAAACAAACTCTTAGCACAGAAGTTACGGCTGTATTTAGCCAGCTCAAGTGTAAATTGATTGAACCAATAGCTTCATCTACCACATAGAAAGTTACTTCTCTGTGTAGTGCCAGAAAGTCTTTCTCGTCTGAGTTCATACTTTAAATCTATAAATCAGCCATCCGTCCTTGCATGGAATATTGATGTCATATATGGTCTGGTGCCCCCGCTCTATGTCTCCAGGTCCTCGACAAAATCCAGAAACGAATATGCAATTCGATAGGTCCTGATCTGGCATCCAGTCTACAGTCGCTTTCTCACTGACGTGCCGTGGCTTCCCTGTGTCTCTTCTACAAATATTTTCACGGCAACTGTTCCGACGAGCTACATTCGCTGGTACCCAGATTGCATGGATTTAAGCGAGCTACTAGGCTGGCATCTCGGTCCCACGCTTTCATTGTACAAACAGTAACCGTCTCTTCTACTCAAACAGGTTCCTCTGTCGCCCTTCCTGTCTGTGGAACTCTCTTCCTCTTGCTTGTTCCCTGATAACTATAACCTTCAAATATTCAAATGTAATGCCAATCGACATCACCTGATACCTCGATCTTGGTCCCCGTCCTTCTCTGTAGCCTTTCCTCAAACACGCTTCTTTACCTTTGTTCTCAATCCTCTGTAACCCATTGCGTGCTAGGGGCACCTCTGCCTTGCTTGTGGTGAATTGCTTGAAAAGGAAATCTCAATACCAGTCTATTGATGCGCTTAAATTAAAAAAAACGTTTATGTATCATAGCGAGGAACTCATCTAAACAATTACCGTGATAGTATTTGGAGAAAAGACACAGAGAGGCAACCTGAAGACGGTGGGAAAGTGACAGAAAATGAGTCGCCAGATGAGGAGCGATAATGATGCATATTCTTCTTTAAAAAGAACAAGCAATATTCTTGTGGCCAAAACAGACTTTTAGAGGCACCAAATTAACAGGAATTGATATTCATTCAATCTAGTTATAGTGAAACATTCAAAGATTTGTAAGTTAGAAGAGAAAACCTTGTTCAAGTGAGGAAGATAAAAATCAATACAAATTTCTCAAGTAATATTGAAGGTGAAACAGTAGATCAGGTAACAAGATTCTTGTGTGAATGTTGGATGAAAATAAGAAAATATCAAGGAGTTCGTATATATATATATATATATATATATATATATATATATATAAGACTGATTCCGACAATTATTTTAATATATTTTCTGTTACCTTTATAGATATAATTTATTTAAGTAAATACTCAGTTTTTTAATTAATCTGCACTAATATTATTTACTGGCCTGAAATCTCGTAGAAATTATGTGCTTCCCAACGGGAATCGAACCTGTATCCCTTAATGGGAATCATCATTTGATCGGATGTGCTGTTAACTATTCAGCCACAAAGAAGCGTCTGGTTAGCGAAGTCCGAATTACTGTTTATAAACACACACTCTCGACGAATTTTCTCGATCGATTATATCTGCTCACGAAATAAATCTTAATATAAACGATGATAACATGTTATGAAATGGATTAATTCTTACAATCATTTAATTTTTTTTTTCCGTTTATACGTTATTTCTATAAATATATTTTATTTAAGTAAACGCTCTGTTTTTTAATTAAACAGTTTTAATTACATTTACCGGCCTGAATGTTCGGGAAATTTCGTAGAAAATTCGTACTTCTCCGACATAAATCCAACTTGTAACCCTTAATGGGAAACATATTTATATCATTAATCACGACTGACAAGATACTGCGATTAATCTATTTATTTAATTTTTCTCGTGTCCAGCAAGTGTTTTCTTTTCTGGATACAAAATGTGGAAAAGATGTCCAAAAAACGGTCACGTTACCAAATTTCAGTCTATTTTAACAGAACAAAAATCTACCAAACTCCATCCGAAACATATTAGTTAAAAATACAAGTATAATAGCCTCACCCACATGTTAAAAAAAGATTAAAACTAATGGAAAACCAAATGATAAAAAAAGAAAAAGCCAACACTCAATAACATTAAATGAGATCACGGCCACAATATGCTGACCGTGTTTAAAAAATAAATCATTCTTACAGCTCCACACACATGCATAAAAACACACATTCAGTTAAATATAAAAAAAATAAAAACCATTCTTGATAATGGATAAAAGAATAGCCGAAAGGGGTCGAATATGTAGAACTTTTATAGGATTTTAGCACACTTTGGGCCCAGAAAAGAAAATACTTCCAAGAACACACACACAAAAAAAAAATAATTAAATAAAAAGCTTAATAACAGTATCGTGTCAGCTGTCTTTAATGAAACATGTATAAAAGAGGGATTGCTGCCCAATATATATATATATATATATATATATATATGTGTGTGTGTGTGTGGTCACAGTTAAATATCTAATATTCGACAAGAACTCAGTCTATACTGGGGTTAAATAAGACTGATGAAGTTTTCCCCGGTTGAAATTGGCCTATTCCCCATAGGAGGTAATTTTAGATTTTATTGTGCACTAATTATAATAATTATCTGTAATAATAAATACATTGGACACTTTTTGTGGATCAGTTTCAATATTTTATATGACTATGATCCCCATGAAATATATACCGACGGATTTAGTACCTTTACTAATATAATTTGATATTCCAATATATATTATGAAATGGACTAAGTTCAATAATTATTTTAAGACATTTTTTTTATGTTTATACATTCTTTTTATAGATACAAATATTTAAGTAAATGCTCTGTTTTATAATAAACAGTATTAAACAACATTTACCGCCCTGAATGTCCGAGAAATTTCATAGAAAATTTTCGTCCTCCGACAGGAATTGAACCTGTATCCTATACGAAACCGTCATATAGCCTGACGTACATTAACCGTTTCGGCCACAGAGGTACGTTCGGTTAAATACAGTAAAATCGACCTCGCTAACTGTAAATTCACCGTAAATTTTCATTAAATTCTACTCTTGACTCATCTGGAGTATCCATGCCTAACTTCCCGCCTAAATCTGCATCTCTATTGAATGATGTGAATATAAATACGCCTATAGTTTCTGTTATCATATCTAAATTGGATCAGCACAAAGCATGTAGGTTTCGTAGTGTCCTTGCAATAGTCCCTAAGATATGTTTTTTTATGAACTAGCTCCTGTTCTTTTTAAACTTACTGTTTCATGCTTTCCTGCCTATCGGAAATTTCATCCTGGGTATGAGGACAAACTACATCCGCGTCCTGAATAAGACCATAAACTACATTCAGCAGTAAGGCCTCTGATCAGGAGGTTTTCAGGAGCGTGGAACCGCCTCTTAATTGCTGATGTTCCCAGGTCCACCCTGACCCGGGGTGGTAGCACCTGTTAGGGTCCCAGCTATGGGCAACTAGTTAACTCCTAAACTGGGGTAAAAATATTATGAAAGTGTAAAAATAGCTTTTAATACCAGAAATACTTTGTAAAAACATTATTACCAGCAATAAATTTTTGAAGGAAAAATAGTACCTGAAATAGATTTTTGACAAAACAAAATATTACCGGCAATGAAAATTGTGTTGGCATTAAATAATCCATTGAGGTTGGATTTGTCAGGAATTTTGTTTCTATTTTGCAATATTCTATGATCGTTTTGTTTCTCTTTGAATATTACATAGGGTACTTGAAGAACATGAAAGTATTTCCAATGTATTTCTCCTGTTCGTGTAAATACTGAGGGCTGCATATTATGAGTGCTCTTAAATAGTATCTGATGATTATTCCGCATTTTACTTTGTTGTTATGGTGAGAATAGAAATTTATGAGATCTTTTATATTAGATGCGTTCCGGTGAATACTAATTTACAGATCAGCCTTGATAGGTCCCGTAACCGAAGGCATAACGCAGCGACATAAGCACTATACATAAACACTAACCCTAACCCTAACCTTAACCCTGAACCTAACCCTAACTAATTAACACTAACTCTAATTAACCTTACCTTATTTAGCAAGGGAACTATTGTATTAAACATTTTTGTTTTGTTTTAAATAGAAAGACGATAAACCGAATCCCAGCCACGCTCCATTCGCGGGACATGAAATAAATTCTACGACTATATATTTTTCTTTTTATATATCGTGTCCTTTCAGGGCGTAGGCAATCATGGCTCTCTACCTACCTTGTAGCTCTTAGCAAATTCCTTCCCTCTGCTTCCTACCCCAGACCACGTTCTGTCATCCACCTGCTCAAGCTCGTTAGGTATGTCACGCGTTGCTTTTCCTTGTCTCACTTTCCCTCTATTTGACCTGTAAGTATCAGATTCTCCAGGCCCTCCTTCCTCATTATATGTCCCAGAAACTTCAGATGCCTCTTTCTGTTAAGTATAAGCATTCTTCTTGTTTTCAACCTCTCTAAGACATCATCATTGTTGCTCACACACTCGGTCTCGTACTTAGCATCCTTCTGTAGAACCGCTACTGCGTCGGCTCGATTATCTTCTTCATCTTTGAAGAAATCGTCCAACATTCGCTGCTGTAAAGAAGGACAGATGTCACCTAACAGCTCAGTAACCTTTTCTTTGTTACGAAAAAAATCCTCCTGTCTCGCAATACTCTGCCCAGTTTTTGGAATGCGTCCTTGGCCATCCCAATACGTCTACGGATCTCAGTGTCGCACTTACCGTCCTGATGTTAAGGATAAGCCTTCTCCTTGTTTGCCTCCTCTCTAAGACCTCATCTTTGCTCACACGCTCGGTCCATGATATCCTTAGCATCCTTCTGTAGATTCACATCTCCGTCACCTCGAGTCATTTCTTCATCTTTGAGGAGACCGTCCAATATTCGCTGCCGAAAAGAAGGACAGACGTCACGCAACAGCTCAGTATCCATTTTGTTTTTGTTACCAAAGAAATCCTCCTGCCTCGCAATTCTCTGTCCAGATTTTGGACTGCGTCCTTGGACATCCCAATACGTCTACGGATCTCTTAGTGGCATTTCTGTAAACCATGATCACTGTAGCCTGCATGTAGAAATCCAACGTAGTAAGTAATTTGTTCAATGAAACAGCACCAATATCTAGTAGCAGCTATTCAGGAATGCTTAAAGTCTTCCATATCAGAGATTGGCATTGAAAAAACAAAACAAAACGGCCGCCTTTTTACACATCTGATCGAATATTCCACGTCTTCTGATTGATTAACCTTCTCTAGGTAAACTATAGAATGAGTCAGCTCATTTTGGTTGGCTCACTAGTACACAATGTACACAAAATAACTTAACACCCCCTCTCTTTGGGTCAATTATGGAATCTTCTTCCACAATATTAGTAAAGTCAATATTTATATGGAACAAATACTTTAGTATTAATAAAAGGAATATTTTTCTTTTTTGTTTTAGCGTTCATCAAATAATTATTTTTTTCTCTTCTTAATATTCATAAAATGATTTTTTTTTAAATGAAAAATTAATATTCCCAAAAATTAGTTATATCATTTGTTCACTGTTAAGTACTTTAGGTTAATAAACATTAACAACAATATTATAAATTTAGGTTGTGATCACAATAATAAAAAAGGTGGAAAAAGTTGTTATTTTACTCATACCTGGGACCCATTAAAACAGTCACTATCACTCCGGGTCAGAGTGATTCTCAGGGTTATTCAGGAGGAGGATTGGGCTAAAAGTAGGACTATTCACCTTTATACCCCAATACAGGGCAATAACTAATGGATGGAGTTTTACGTCCGACCCAGGACTATAAGAGAATCTTATAAGCCAGTACCAAGTATGAGAGGAATGAAAGCCCGAAATTTCAATTTTGTAATTGGCTTCGTAAACAAATCCGACACGTTATTTTCCGATTGAACATATTCAATTTGTACTGTTTTCTTTTGTACCTGATCTCTAACAAATAGATATTTAATTGTCCCAAAAATATGCATACAAATTATGTTGAGTTTGTAATTCGTATAAGCTTCGTAGGGAGTCTTTTTAATGTTACTATAATAGCAACGGTTTCTTATATATACGGCGGTATTTAATGCATAGACCCACAGATTTTTTGGTAACTTAGATTCTATTAGCAAACATCTAGCCATTTCAAAAAGCGTACGCCAACTACGTTCAGTGATTCCGTTCCGAATAGGGGCTGGTCCTCTCATGTTTAATGCCTTTATTTATTAGGAGGTGTTCGTAATCATCAGAAGTAAATTCTCCACCATTATCTGTCTAATTATTTTCACTTTTCCATAAGGTGAAATATCAGATAAATACATTCTTGTAACTTGTAAGGTATCAGATTTGTTTTTCAGAAAATATATCATGATAAGTCCTGAATATTCGTCCACAAAGTTTAATACATATGCGTAAGTGCCTATACCCATTGGCGAAATTGAACCCGCTAAGTCGCAATAAACTCTGAACAAGATATCTGTTGATTTTTGGATTCGATCCCTATTTCTATACGTTGTCATTTTTCCTTTAATACATGTGTCACAATGTTGTAAGCCCTTTGAAGATGCAATTTTCATTCCAGTACCGTGTTCTTGTAATTTTTTAACATCCAAATTATTACAATGACCTAATATTTTATGCCAAGTCGCTAAGTCGTGGGTGGCTGTTTTCACAGATTTAATACTTTTCAAAGAATATAAACGTCCATTTTGTTGTATATTAAATTCAGTTCCGTCTGGGTATATTAACTTTGAATTGTCTCGGTGAAAATTAACTTTAACACCAGTTTTAACAGCAGATTGATTCGAGAAAATATTTTGTTTAAATTTAGGGATGAATAAAGCCCTTTTTAATAAACATTTACAAATATTTCCTTTAGTACCTCGTAAATAAATACAGGCATCGCCTCTTTTTAAAACTAAATTGTTAGCTCTAGTTCCGTCAGCTAACTCTATAAAATGTTTGTCAGTTTCGAAATAGGGGTCAAAATTAATAAATTTTGTTTTATCTGTAATTACATGATTTGTCGCATCCGTATCGTCTAGGTAAGAATTATTATTATTGTGTATAGTATCAAACTCAAACGAAAAGGCATATGTCGAAAGTTTTTTTTTTTTTAATTTTAATAAGTTTTGACTCACGGATTCAATCATGCGACCATTACCCAGAAATGTTTTGACCAGTTCATACGTTGAGCGAAAAGGAACAACTGGCGAAGTATACTTTTTTTTTATTAAAAGATCAGTTTTCATCCGTTTAAATAGTTTAAAATTGATTTTTAAATGTTCAAATTTATTTGGCAAATTCATGTAAAAAAAACATCTGCATAATATTGTATATTATTTCATTAAACATGTTAAATTTTAATAAAGGACATTTAAAAAAAATATTCACACCAATACGTAATATTAAAATTAAATTAAATTTTTTAATTCAAATTTTACGCATTAATGCCGGTGTTATATTAAAGAGCAAAGGTTGAGATTTAGCTTAAAAGAACATCTGGGCAATTAAAACAATTTTAATTAAAACAATATTAATTTATTTTATGTGAAAATAACGAACTGTCACTTTTCCCGTCATCAATCAACGCAATTTTCTGATCTCTGTCGTCAAACGATGAGAAACAGATTTAAACATTTTTTTTTATGAAAATAAAAATGTCTAGTCTCGTTAAAAAAGAAACATTTGATTTGATGAATTGTAATCTATATTAAAGAAATTACTTAGATCTTTTCCTAAAAAGCAGTGAAAAAATATATTTTCCCGGGGTGGGGGGAATTTCCTCTTCACCGTGGCGATAAGCCTGCATAATGAACTGCAGGCCCTCGTTCCCAAGTAAACTTCGCCACTTGTTAATCATATATATATATATATATATATATATATATATATATATATATATATATATATATATATATATATATATATATATATAGATAGATAGATATCGGAATATGAAACTTCGTTCAAATGTATGTACTTATGCATATATAGAGATATCAGCATATATATATGTGTATACATATATATGCATGCATATATACATGTATATATATATATATATATACATATATATATATATATATATATAGATAAGAATATTTCACACTCTCTATCTCTCACTATATATATATATATATATATATATATATATATACATATATATATATATATATATATATATATATATATATATATATATATATATATATATATATATAT
>OZ038502.1:75020570-75028070 GCA_964036315.1 Acanthosepion esculentum
TATGACGAACAATCAACTCAAGTTTTCCACATTCATCTTAATACAAGAATCTTTTTCATACTCCTTCAAGCTCAGCGTTAATTATTGCAATTAACATAAACACAGCTTGTTAAAAAACATTTATTTCAACTACAGAATATTTTCTTCAAAGTGAAAACAAATCAAAGAACAACAATTTCGTAAACCTTAAAGTAAGTCGTAAACATATTTTTCCAATTTTTAGTACAAATTTGAACTGTACATTTTTTTCTTAAATTAAAATAATACCAAGATACTGTTGAGTCTTGACTCATTGTTGAATCTCGACTAATGCATGGAATAATAATGCAACACAAAATGTACTTAGAACAAGAATGTATTATAACAAGAAAGTGTACACAATATTTACATATAGTATTTCTGTATATTTCTGGGAAGACGTTCCTGGAGAATGTGTTGACTAAGTCGCAGTCGGGCAGAGTCTCTAGCTGGATCTCTGTATTCGCTCCCTCTCGTCTTCCGGTACCAACCATTATTTATATAGTCGGTAGTCACCTATGCAGATTAGGTGGATCCTACCACAACAGATACACTTTCTCATTATTGTACAGACCATACAACAAATTACAATATTTTAACATAGAACTTTGACAACATTTCAATCTAAACATAAAAGGACGTTTCAACTTTTTTAAAACCACATCATTACTCCAGTTGTTTGTATCTCTTGTTTATATAAATATTGTATTCATTGTTGTGCAAAAACTGTTGTTTCTCATGTTGTCCTTCTTCTATGTTTGTTGAATACTAAAATTTAATGTGAGAGGAAATTGTCAATTTCATCACGCAGCCTAATTTACTCAACAATTTTTCATCCATCCATTAACACCACCTCCACATTAGCAGTGTCTTTGGCTTGTTCTAGCTTTACTTCCATAGCTTCATCTGCCGCAAGGAATGGTTCTCTGTGTCGCGCCAGAAGGTTTTTCTCGTTGGAGTCCATCCTTCAAATCTACAAATCAACCATTCGTCCTTGCATCGAATAGTGCAACCATATATGGTCGGGACTAAACATACCCCCGCCCTGTTCGTCACAGGGTCCTCGACAAAATCCAGAGACGGATATTCAAAATGATGGGTCCTGATCTGGCATCTCGTCTATATTCACTTTCTAACAGACGTTGATTTCCTCTGATTTTTTTTTTACAAGTACTTTCATAGCAACTGCTCCGAAGAACAACTTTCGCTGGTTCTCAAACTACATGAATTTAAACATACTACTAGGTTGGCATCTCGGCCCCACCCTTTCATCGTCGAAACGTTTAAATGTAACCGTCTCTTCTATTCCAACAGCTTCTTAGCTCGCACTTCCCGTCTGTAGAACTCCCTTCCCCTAAATTGCTTCCCTGATTATTATTAAGCTTGCAGAATCGAATGATATGATATTTATATGGTTCATGATTTCCTTTTTGCAATCGCAAAATATATACCGAATGGCTAATGGTGAAATGAAATATGTAGTCAATTGTAATGTGGACAGATAATTCCAAAATTTGAACTTTTTGGTAGCAAGAGAAACCTGAAGAAAGAATGAAAAACAATGTAGTTAAAGAAATTCTATCTTTTACTTTAAAAATCGTTAGAAAAATACATTTTAATTTGGTTTTGAAGAAATGAAGGGCGTCCCCAAATGCTTTGCCTGTTGTGCGTATAAAATTCCTGTGAATATTAAGAAATTTAAGATCCATAACATGCAGAGCAAATTGTCAACCATTATATCTTTTTAATTTCGAGCTTGCGCGTCTTCTTTTCTGATTTCGTATAGTATAGTCGGGTCAATCGTGCACTGTCTGTGAAAAAAAAAGAGCGCCATGAAGCAATTCATTACGCCAATGTTGATTACGAAGGTACGGCAACTCTGAAAACTCACTCTCGTCGTTCTGATAAGAAAAGAATTCCCGAATTTACTGGTGACCACCTCAGACTCAATACGGAGACCTACATCAAGTACCTTGAGGAGATAGTGCGGCACTGGGTCATGTGGGTGGCTGCTAGTAGACCTACGTCTGGGAACAGGACTCTGCATCATGCCACTCAGACAGGAGAACCCATTCATAACTTTCCGACAATTTTTGCGTCCACATCACCCCAAACATCTGGTCACCTTACTCACCAAACTGCGTCTCACTTGATTATTATGTCTGGGCGAGAGACTAACAAGAATCCTTGTAACACCATAGATGAACTGAAGGCAAGGATTATGTCAGCATTCACTGTCCAGAAGATTTTCAGGAGATTCTGAAGTTGTTCGGAAGCCGTGGCTGAAGCCAATGGCGATTTTATTGAATAAATTTACTCTTTAGTATTTCAAGATATTTTTGTGGAATTTTGGAAAATATAGCCGTCAAAATGAGATGTCAGTGTTATTTTAATTTTAGCGTTATTTAGACGAAAATTGATCCATCTCATCTTGCATATCTGTTAAAATGAGATGTCAGTGGTATTTTCATTTTATATGTAATTTAGATAACGATTTATCCATCAGACCCTGTATTCGTGTTAAAATGAGATGTCAGTGTCATTTTCATTTCTGCCTCATTTAGACGACAATTTATCCATCGCTCGCTGCATATCTGTTAAAATGAGACGTCAGTGTTATTTTCACTTTATATGTAATTTAGATAACGATTTATCCATCGCACCCTGCATTTCTGTTAAAATGAGATGTCAGTGTTATTTTCATTTCTGCCTCATTTAGATGACTATTTATCCATCGCGCGCTGCATATCTGTTAAGACGAGACGTCAGTGTTATTTTCACTTTTGTGTAATTTAGACAACGATTTAACTGTATTCGTGTTAAAATGTAGATATCAGTGTTATTTTCATTTCTACCTCATTCAGACGACAATTTATCCATCTTCACCATGTGGTGTTTGGCATGACGGTCTTCTTCATATGTTGAAAGATTATAGTATTTCTGGACGAATTTTTAAACTGCTTCCGTTTCTCATATCAAATTGCGTAATTCAAGTTGTCCTGAACGTCCACTTTTCTATGTCTTTTAGCAGTAATGCAGGTGATCACCAGACCTATTTCATTGGACATATATATATATATATATATATATATATATATATATATATATATATATATATATGTATATATATATATATATGTATATATATATATATATGTATATATATATATATATGTATATATATATATATATGTATATATATATATATATGTATATATATATATATATGTATATATATATATATGTATATATATATATATATGTATATATATATATATGTATATATATATATATATGTATATATATATATATGTATATATATATATATGTATATATATATATATATGTATATATATATATATATGTATATATATATATATATGTATATATATATATATATATATGTATATATATATATATATGTATATATATATATATATGTATATATATATATATATGTATATATATATATATATGTATATATATATATATATATGTATATATATATATATATATATATATATATATATATATATGTATATATATATATATATATATATATATATATATATATATATATATATATATATATATATACATATATAAATATATATGCTGATTATACAGCTATTTACTGTTTTCTTAATGGCATGTCTGATCTGTGCTAAGAGGTCAAATTGGCAGGTGACCTCATAAATGACTTACAATCTGCTGATATCAGGGTTAAGGAATAAAGATATCTTAATTTTAACGCTTCCAAAACGCTATTCCCTGTCAATAATCAAAGCGACTCCCTTTCGGCTTTCCATCAGCATGGTTTACGCTAACCTACTGGAGAGTGATGACTAATTGTGATTTATCAGATAAACATTTTCCGCTGGCATTGAATCAATTTTGTGGTCTGCTGCTTGGGTAGTTGGTTTCGTATGTTGTGTGCGCCAGTTTTTCTCCCTAAAATATATATATTTACCATTCGCTCGTATATTGAATATTTCTGGCATATCTATTGTGGTGTTCCTGCTATACATTTAGAGATTCTTGATAAAATCCAAGGAAGAATCTGTTATTGGTATATCGGCTGTCATGTAGCGGGTGGTCCAAAATCTCGTCACTCCATACCAAAAAGTAATGAGAACAATAGAAGAAGAAGTAATACAGTAATACAAAGCACATGCACTGAATTCACTCTATTGATAAATGTCTCATCTGAAAGCATGGTTTAGTGTCTTTTAGATATTATACATTTTGTGGGATGGAAAATTATCCTATGCTATTACAAGTTTCCGACAATTTTGCTGTTACAGCCGACACCCCCACCATATATATATATATATATATATATATATATATATATATATATATATATATATATATATATATATATATGTATGTATGTATATATATATATATATATATATATATATATATATATATATGTATGTATATACATATATATATATATGTATATATATATATATATATATATATATATATATATATACTACTGATAATAATAATAATAATAATAATAATAATAATAATAATCCCTGGAAGTCCATGCCTCAAAGAGATACAAAAAATTGTTCTGACAAGTACAGCCCACACTTTACGAAGAGCTTTATCTATGTAATTATTATTATTTTTTTTTTTTTTTGCAGTGGAAAGTGTCATGATGCCATTTCTAACCTTAGGTCCCTGGGCAGGACCCGGAAAGAAATGTGTAAACGCCAGATATCAAAGGAAATAATAATAATAATAATAATAATAATAATAATAATAATGATATATACGAGGGTCATTCAATAAATAAGGTGAATTTTTCGGTATAAGGACTTCTAATACAGACAGAAGCTTACTTTTTTTAACGTAGTCTCCCAGCACTCTCACACACTTTTCCCTTCTGTGCACAAGCTTCCGTATTGCCTCAGCGTAAAAATCTTTGGACTGATGTCAGAGCCAGTCGCGCACAACACTTTTGACTTCATCGTCACTTGTAAACTTCGTGCCTCTCGTGAACACTTTCAAGGGACCAAACAGGTGAATGTCTGAAGGAGCAAGGTCTGGGCTGTAAGTGGGGATGAGGGAGCAGTTCCCAGCCCAGATCGTTGGTGGTCTGCACCGTTTGGGCTGCTGTGTGAGGCCTTACGTTCTCATGATGCAAGATGACATCTTCTGACTGATGACCCCTGCGTTTGTCCCAACAGATAAGCTCAAATCCTTTCAATGTCATCCACTGTCACCCTTCTATCAGACTGAATGAGGTCATTGACTGATTCGATTACCTCAGCAGACCTCACTTCTGTAGGCCTCCCAGGCCTGTCTTCATCCTCAACACTGCTCCGTCCTTCTTAAAACAATTTAGCCCACTTGTAGACATTGTTTTGGCTGAAACATGTGGCACCATACACAGTTGGCATTCTCCTATGAATTCAACTGGTTTGCACCCTTCAGCAACCAAAAACTTGATAACTGACCGCTGTTCAATCCTGGAGCATGCTTCTTGGTCGGTCATCTTTGTTAATCGCTAAAACTCTCAAAGTTTTTTTTTAATCTGCAAAAGAAATTAAATCCATATGAAAAAGAAGTAAAACAATTTTTTTTTTAAAGTAAGCTTCTATCTATATTACAAGTCCTTATACCGAAAATTCACCTTATTGAATGACCCTCGTACAAAGCACATGTACTGGATTCAGTTGATTCAAAAATGTCTCATCTAACAACCTGGGCAAATGATTAGTTAAGTATTTTCTTAGATATTAAATATTTTGTGGGATGGACAATTATCTCCTACGCTGTTACCTGTTACACGATTCAGACAATTTTGATGTTACAGTCCACATACACATACACACACATACATTTATGCATATATATATATATATATATATATATATATATATATATGAAACTACTTATAATAATTATACAAATAATAATAATAATAATAATAAATACACAGGGTGGTCGGAAGGTCTTGTCAACCCCACCTACGAAAATGTATCGAGAACAAAAGAACAAATAATACAGTAATACAAAGTACATATTCGGGATTAAGTTTATTCACTTTCATTGACGCTGTCACACACCGAGAAGCTCCGAATGAACACCACCATTTTCGTGTCAGCCATCTGAAATAGAAAATTATATTATGTACGGGTGACCGGACTTTCGGACCATGCTCTACTTTATTAAAAAGATCATTTAAGATTTACTCCTGCTACTACTACTAACAATAAACAAACAAGTTGGTCCGAAAGTCTTGTCACCTCCTACGAAAAACTGATGAGAACAATAAAAGTAATGCAAAGCACATGTACTGGATTCAGTTTCTGATTCAATTTCATTGACGCTGTCACACATCGGGAAGGTCGGTATGAACACCATCATTTTCATGGCACAAAAGAATGTGGCGCTATGCCCTCCGTGATATTTACAAAGCTGTGCTTTGTAGATTGTTAGAAAGGCTCTTCAAATGATAGGCATTCTGGTATCGTTCAGGTGAAACTCACTCCTTGATAATACCCTACAGCGCGTTGAAATAGAAAGTTATAGGATTAGGATTAACAAGACATTTGGAGCCCCCTGTATTCCCCGCCTTCTTTACTTCTATCTTTATGCTACTGCTACTACTACTAATGCTACTACTACTACTACTAATAATAATAATAAACAAACAATGTGGTCTGAAAGTCTTGTCACCTCCTACGGAAAACTAATGAGAACATTAAAAGTAATACAAAGCACATGTCCTGGATTCAGATTCGTCGCTTTCATTGACGCTGTCACACATCGAGAAGTTTCGGTATGAACGCCATCGTTTTCATGGCAAAAAAGAATGTGGCGCTATGTCCTGCGTGATATTTACGAAGCTGTGAGTTGTTGATAGATTAGTTGCAAAGGCTCTCCGAACGGCGTCCTTCAGCTGATGGGTATTCTGTTATCGTTCCTGTGAAACTCTCTCATTGATAATGCCCCACAAAGCGTTGAAATATAAAATTATATTATGTAGGGTTCAGGTGAAACTCACTCCTTGATAATACTCCACAGAACGTTGAAATAGGAAATTATATTATTATATTTCTATAAATACTTTCATAGTAATTGTTCTGATGAACTTTTCTCCATGGCATCTAGACATTTAAAAAAATTAAACGCAGTACTAGATGGGCAGCTATGTCTCATCAGTCTATACTTGAAATGAATAGATGTAATCGTAAGTTCTATGCTAATAGTTTCTTCCTTCGCTCTTTTCGCTTGTGAAATCCTCTTTACAATTCTGGCTTCCCAGTCAACTTGATTTATCAGAAGTTTAAATGCCATATAGATTGGTATCGTTCGTCTTTTTATTACTTGGATGCATCCAATGCAAAGATAATGAAAGAAAAACGTCTAGGGAGAAATATCGCAATCCGGTTACAATGAGAATAAATAACACTTAAGATGAAACAGAGAGCCGAGTTCGAATTCCAGTCGAGTTCTTTA
>OZ038502.1:75033070-75058070 GCA_964036315.1 Acanthosepion esculentum
TCTGGTGTGGGGGTTGCCTCCTGTCAAAGACAGTGACGTCGAAACAGTCTGACGCCTAAACGGCTGTGCTGAATACTCCAATTATATAATTCTGACGCCGAATAAGCCACGCCAAATAGGCTACGCCGAACCGTACAAAAGCCATTTCTTAGCACCTGGCTTAGCTTTGGATATGCATCTTTGGCTATGCCAACACGACTTTAGATTTCAGTATCGTACTTTCCGTCTCCTGTTAAAATATTTCTTTTTTATTTGTCTCATTTTAATATCTCCGATTTGCAATTTGCACTTCCGGCACCTCCATTTGTTTACAACCATGTATTCTGTCTACTTGCAGTTGACGTCTAATCCTTTCTTCTTGCTTTCCTTTACCTTCTGTGGGGGATTTTGTAGCTTTCTCTTTGTGTCTGTTACCAACACTGTGTCATCTGCAGACTTTATGTTTATAAGATTGTGGGCACCGATAAGAAATTCTTGTAGCACTTCTAATTCCCTCAGAATCACTTCACTGAATAGATTGATATAAGTCTGTTGAGAAGGCACACCTTTTTCTATTTTTGTATATCTGCTGAAATCATTTTCTATTCATATGCAGGAAGTTTACTTCCAGTATAGGTTTTTAATTATTTTAATATCCTTCCTAAATTTATCAAGGACGCGAGAAGTTCCAATAAGTTTTTGTGGCGTGATTTACAGAACGTCTTTACGTAATCTATAAAACACATGTACACGTTCTTCGAATTATCAGTTTATCTTGCATGCATAGATTGCAGTTTCTTCATTTGTTTTTATATACAGGTTGCAATGGTTAAATTGCCGCCATTTTTTTCAATTTCGCGCATGCGCGTTGTTTCTTTTTTGATTTTGTCGACTACACTGTATATTAGGTTCAGTTGGGTACCATCGTTGAGTAAGAAGGGCACCATGACGAAATTCACTAAGCAATTTTGGAACGGCTTGCTCTACTGCTTGGCATTCGCACGGGAACTCCAATCCCAACATTTCAGAACGTTTGGGTGTCAAACTGAGTTCAGTGCAGAGGATTTCGAAAGAGTTGGATAAGTCTAAAGGTTGTTACGAAGGTACGCCAGCTGGGAAAACAAACTGGTCGTTGTAATAAGACAAGAACACCCGATTTTGTTGGCGAGGGTCTCAGTTTCAACAAGAGGGCCTACATCATATAGCTAGACGAGTTGTGCTGCTCTGGGTAAATTGGGTGTATGTTGGAAGCCCCGGTGTCTGGCAACAAGATTCTGCAGTATGCCACACATGCAGGAGAATCCAATCATGGCGGTCAGACAATTTCTGCAACCACATCATTTCTTACATCTGGCCACATAACTCCATAGTTTGCTACCCACTTATTTATTATATGTGGGGCACAGTTGAGTGAGAGAACAACAAAACTCCCTGTAGATGGGGGTTCTACAAGCGAGAAGTGCGAGTTAAAAAATCTTTTAGCATAGAACTTACGGTTAGATCTAGCCAAGCCAACTCTAAATGGATGAGACCCCGTCGCCAATCTAGGACTACACTTAAATTAAAAAATTCTTGGCACCATAGCGAAGAGCACACCCGAACAATTACCATGAAAGTATTTGTAGAAAATGCATAGAAAAGCAACCTTACGGAGGTGGGAAAGTGACTAAAGCCAAGATTCCAGATCCAGGCCAATAATATTGTAGATTCTTCTTTGGATTTTATCAAGGAGCCCTAAAAAAATAGTGGATGAACCGTATCATGTGTGGCAACAATATTCGAAAAATGGACGAATGGTATATTTATAGATATGTACGATAGATTCTGGAGATAAGAATTGAATCTCCCGAAGTTTTTTATAACTGTACTGTTCCCTATACAAATTTAAACAAAGAATAATATTTAGAATTAATTATTTATTTATCCGACATATTATTGTGACTTAAAGCTTTTTTTAGTCGATATTATTATTTTGAGTGGGGGCTCCGTTTATTTATTAAAAAAAAAGTATATTTATGTTTTCGAAAAAGTCCAGCAAGACATATATATATATATGCACATTTCATTGAATACGACAGACAAGGTGCTTTTATTTAGTTTTTTCTACAATTTCTCATGCAATCTAATAATAATAATAATAATAATAATAATGATTGACACGCAGTCTCACGCTACACCTTTCTGACCATTATATCTCATTTAAATATTCATGGAGACCTACCGCATTTCATAACATACTTGTTGATAACACTAATATTATAGCATAATCTACATGCAAAAAAGGTCTAAAATAATGGAAGCTTTATTAATAAATATAAAAAACAACACTTAATACGAAACACTATGAATACGAAAATAATAATATGGATTATATACAAGTCGGACATATACGTGCGAAATGTCAATTTCATACAAGAAGTTATTTTTGGAAAAAATGTAAAAGCTTTTTCGAATGAGCGAACATATGCTTTTTTGTTTGGGTTGGATAATTTACCCAATAGTTATAATTCTTACCTAGTCGACACGGGTGCGACAAATCATGTAATTACAGATGAAACAAAATTTATTAATTTTGACCCCAACTTCGAGCCAAATTCCCACTTTGAGTTGGCTGACGGTACCAGAGCTAATAATTTAGTTTTAAAAAGAGGCGATGCCTGTATTTATTTACCAGATACTACAGGAAATATTTGTAAATGTTTATTAAAAAGGGCTTTATATATCCCTAAATTTAAACAAAATATTTTCTCGGTTAAGTCTGCTGTTAGAACTGGTGTTAAAGTTAATTTTCACCGAGACAATTCAAAGGTAATATACCTAGAAGGAACTGAATTTAATATACAACAAAATGGACGTTTGTATTATTTGAAAAGTATTAAATCTGTGAAAACAGCCACCCACGACTTAGCGACTTGGCATAAAATATTAGGCCACTGTAATAATTCGGATGTTAAAAGATTGCAAGAACATATCACTGGAAGGGAAAATGACATCTCCAAAGGGCTTACAACATTGTGACACATGTATTAAAGGGAAAATGATGAAATATAGAAATAGGGATCAAATCCCAAAATCATTAGACATCTTGTTCAGAGTTTATTGCGACTTAGCGGGTCCAATTTCACCAATGGGTATTGGTACCTATTCATATGTATTAGACTTTATTGACGAATATTCAGGACTTATGATATATTTTCTAAAAAAAAAATCTGATACCCTACAAGTAGGTATGTCCAATATTTCGCTAAAAAGTGGTATACCTTGACGACAAAATGTCCCCAAATTGATAAAACAATTTTTAACGTTTAAATATTTATGTTTTTATTAAAGAGGAAAGACCAAAGTATTTTCTGAATATTTTTTCAGATTTTTTTAATCCTTCCTATAAATGTTAAAAATTTTATTAAAAATCATGTTTTTTTTTCGAGTCAAAAAATTTCGTAAAATGGAACTTATCGACATTTCTGTCGGAAAGATCATAGTTTGTTAGTTAAAAAATCATGAAAAATCAATTACACCTTTTTCTTTTGTTATCTTAGGAAATTTAGAATGATTAAAGTATACTTAATGTAATTTGAAAGAAACATTACTTACATTTTTAGCAGAATTTTTTTTAAGAGAGATATTTCCAACCGTAGTCGTTCCTTTTTTAAGGAATTAGCAGGCGTTAATTGATGTACGTCAATATATTCACAACTTACTGCACGGAATTTTATTGGATGGTAGCGCCAAAGTGATATAATTCGTTCTAATTTTAAGTGAATCTGGTTAGTAGATTTTTTTTTTTAAAATTCACTTTCAAATTTTTTTATTTTTTTTTACCTTACGTTTGAGGAAGAATTCTGCACTGAAAATAACATTTAAATTATGAAAGAAAATCAAATTTTACAAGTAAAAATAAAACAGTAAAAAAAATACATTTTTTTAAATTGAGATTTATTATTTCAGTCATGAAATATTTTTCTGAGAATATAAAAATTACATGAAACACCATTAATTGAAACGGGTTAACTTAATGAAATGAGATTTTATTTCTTTTTTATTAAGGCAGATTTTTTTCTATTTATTAATAATTATATGGCAGTAATATGAGTTTTATTTTATTTATTAATAAAATTAACATGCTATGTTGGTTTTGTTTTGACTTTTGACTCAATAAGTATTTTTTAGTTTGAGAAGTAGCGCGCTAACTCCAGAAAATTTAAACTCCAAAAATCGTTTTAATTGATAATTTGTCGTGTGGATAATAATTCCAAAGTAATGTACAATGAATTTATGCATTCGATTTCAAACTTGAAAATTTGGGTGGACTTCCAAGGGCGTTTTTTTTTTTTTTTTGTAATTGTAAATAGTCGATATTTTCTTTTATCCCACTATTCGATTCATATTTGAATAGAAAAAGAAAAAAATTGAAAATAATACGACGATATTCAGAAAACTTGACAAGCGTTGTTTTCTTCTTACTGAACGAATCAAAGCCATTTCTGAAGTAAAAAAAAACTTGCTTCTATCAAAGGAAACTACTCATGTGACATTATTTCAACAATGTGCATCCGTACTTTCGTTGTAGACGATTTTAAATACAATTTTGGAATATTAAAAATTATTTTTAAAATAATTATGGTTGTCAGATTTTAATAAGCTTTCAAATTTATGATCTTTAAAAAGTAGAGAACATAATATATCATTTCCATAAGGTTGCAGAAAGAACTTAATGTATAAATATATAACAACCTTTTGTCATATTGTGTACTTAAAATTGAAAAAAAAAAAGAAAATTAAAGTAAAAATTTTCTTTCAGATAATAATTACCTTCGTATATATTATTCAGAAAAGCCATTAAAAACTTTCTTAATTAAATATTGTCTTAGTTTTATTGGGTTTTGTATTTTTACAATTGAGGTAAAAGTTTGGACAATTTCGGACATTTTTTAACAAAAAACTCGATGATTTAGATTTTTCAGAGTTTTGTGCATTTAATTAAAAAAAAAAAAATTCAGGTTGCAAATAAATTTTTTTTTGTGTTTTCATAAAATTTAGTTCGAGGGGGGTAACAGATATAAAAAAAAAATATTTATACCATGACTTTCAAAGAGACAAACATTTCTAAAATAAGTTCATTCATTTCTGAATAAGTTCTGAAGTTTTCATTAAAATCCAACAAGTAGTTAATTTTTACAAGAATTTCGAAATTAATGTGTCTTTCAACTGACAAAAAAACAACTAAAAAAAAAACGCTAAAAAGGTCAAAATTGGACATACCTACCTACAAGAATGTATTTATCTGATATTTCACCTTATGGAAAAGTGAAAATAATTAGAAAAAATAATGGTGGAGAATTTACTTCTGATGATTACAAAAACCTAATATCTGAAGGAATTAAACATGAGAAAACCTGTCCTTATTCCCCGCACCAGAACTAATCGCTGAACGTAGTTGGCGGACTTTTTCGAAATGGCTAAATGTTTGCAAATAGAATCTAAGTTATATCCAAAAATCGGTGGGTCTATGCATTAAATACAGCCGTATATATAAGAAACCGTTGCTATAATAGTAACATTAAAAAGACTCCCTACGAACTACAAACCCAACGTAAGTGGTATGCATATTTTTGGTACAATTTGCTACACATATGTCAACCACAGGCCGAAACTCGATCCAAAATGTGAAAGAGGTATATTCATTGGCTATGACAAAACAAGTCCGGCCTATATGATTTATTTCCCACAAAGTAAAATAATAAGGAAGATCAGATGCGTCAGATTTACAGATTCCTTCGAGCAAGTGGAGGATCCGAAGGAAAGAACATTAACTGCGAGGAACTGGTCCAACATGAACTAGTATAGCCTAATTATGAGATAGGGCCTATAAATAGAAAACCCGTGCAAAATCCACAATTAAAGGAAGGTGTTATAACAGATGATATAGACGAGGAAAAATCAGTCTCAAACCTTGAGTTAAAAGCAGATACAAGCGAAGAGGAGGGGCAAATTCCGCGTTATCCGACCTGAAATAGAAGAAAGCCAGACTATTTTGGAATGGGTCAATGTAATATCTGTGACATTGACTGTTGCTATTCGGTGCAATGTATCCCGAAGAACTATCAAGAAGCCATACATTTTGATAATTCCAAACGATGGATAGCCGCCATGCAAAAAGAAATGGAATCTTTAGTATCAAATGATACTTTTGAATAAAAAAGGCCCCGGATGATAAAAATATTATCGGCACCCGTTGGGTTTATACTATAAAGCGAACTGAGGATGGCTCGCCAGTCTATAAGGCTCGTTTTGTAGCTAAAGGATTCTCGCAGATATACGGGGAAGATTATGTAGAAACATTCAGTCCAACAACAATCGGAATTTTGATGCAAATGGCCACACATTATGGGATGGATATACACCATATGGATGTTAAAGCAGCGTATTTAAATGCCCCGATTGACTATGAAATATACATAGAACCGCCAGAAGGTTTTGAAAAAGGTGATAATTATGTATGGAAACTAAAAAAGTCACTGAATTGAACAACATTTTGAACCCTCCCCACTTGACCCATGCCTGTACACAAGAATATTTAATAATAAAATATTAGCAATTCTGATTATTTGGGTCGACGATATGTTAATTGCTTCAAAATGTGAAGCTGCTCTATTAAAAATTATACATTCCTTAAATATAAGGTTTAAAATGACCGACTTGGGTCGACTATCATGGTTTCTTGGTATACAGTTCGAATTTAAGGACAACACTATTATATTGAATCAATCCAGATACATCGAAAAACTCTTATCTAAATTTAGCATGCAAAATTGTAAAACACGAACTACTCCATGTTAAATGGATTTAAACACAATTATGAATAATGAAGATGGTATAGCGGCGTGTAAGAAAGCATAAAAGAATATTGATTGGAAGTCTTATTTACGTCATGACATCCACAAGGCCAGACATCTGCTATACGGTTACTAAGTTGTCTCAAAACTTAAATAAACCGAGGACTGTGAATTTAACAAGAGCTAAGCAAGTATTACGTTATTTAAAGGGAACTAAGAATCAATGCCTAGTATTTTCACAATCAAAAAAAGCACTGGAAGGATTTTGTGATGCTGGTTGGGAAAATTCACCAGATTGTAAAAGTATCACAGGATATTGCTTTAGATTGGCAAAAGATAATCCAATAATTAGCTGGAAATCTAAGAAACAGGGAATGATTTCACTTTCAACATGTGAGGCGGAATATGTTGCATTGTCGCAAGCAACACAAGAGGCTATTTTTCTTAAATTACTAATAAAAACAATTACAACACTGATAATAAGTGAGCCTATAACTATTTACTGTGCCAATCAGGCCAGTATTGCTTTGGCTAAAAATCCAATAATACATCAAAGATCAAATCAAATTGATATTAAATATCAATTTGTTAGGGATCAGGTACAGAATAAAACAGTACAAATTGAATATGTTCAATCGGAACATAACGTGTCGGATTTGTTTATTAAGACAATTACAAAATTGAAATTAGGGTCTTTCATTCCTGTCATGTTTGGTACTGACCCATAAGGTCCTTATTAGTCCTGGGTAGGACGTAAAACTGCATCCATTAGTTATTGTCTTAAGAGACGTCAGTTTTGGTATGAATGCGGGTCCTTAGTTTCGGGGTTTAAACGTAAATCGTCCTACTTTTAGCCCAATCCTCCTCTAAATGACTCTCAGAACCACTCTGACCCGGAATGATAGTGCCTGTTTTAATGGGTCCCAGCTATGGGTAAAATAACAACTTTTTCCCCCTTTTTTGTTGTGATCACAACCCAAATTTATAATATTGTTATTAATGTTTATTAACCTGAAATACTTAACAGTGGACAAAATGATATAACTAATTTTTGTGGATGTTAATTAGAAAAAATATATTTTATGAATACTAAAGTATTTGTTCCATAGGAATATTGACTTTACGAATATTTTGAAAGAAGATTCCATAATGTACCCAAAATGGGGGGGGTGTTGGAGTTTTTGAATACCTTGGTATACTAGTGAGCCAGCCAAAATGAGCTGACTCATTTTATAGTTCACCAACAGAAGATGTGACCAATCAGAAGGCTCAAAATATTCAGTAATTGACGTGTATAAAGGCGGCCATATTTATTTCCGGAATATTCACTGCCGGCCTTTGATATCGAAGACTGAAGAATTACGGAACAGCTGCTGGTGGTATTGGCGATATAGTCAGATTCAGTAGCGTGTCTGACTCGTGAGTGTTAATCTTTAACGTTGTTTCATTGAACAGATTACGTACTGCGCTGGATTCTATAGTCATAGACTATGGTGAACATGGTCAACAGTAACCAATCTGATGATGGCACGTGTGAGCCGAAAGATTAGATCGTTGAACAGCATAATAAAAATTATATCCAAATGTTGGACAGTTTTTGTGTTTATTTTCTCCCGAAATTAAAGCAATTTTACGAAGCTTAGAACGGCTCATGATGAAAGAAATTAGACATTTGTTGTCTGTTATATTTAACCATATATATATATATATATATATATATATATATATATATATGGATGTGGATGTGGATATATATATATATATATATATATATATATATATATATATATAATTATGTATGTATTCGTACCAGTTTCTTGCACGTGGAGAAGAAAGCACATACTTTAAGAGTAAGAGCGAATTGAAGATGCGAATAATGGGGTCTTACTTGTGACGAGTTCTTAAAGAAATACATAAATAAAAATTCATTATAATGTTATTTTGTTGTGCCCATAAAACATAACTAAAAATTAATTATAGTAAAAATAATTATCACAATTATAATTGTCATTAATTCACTTATTCGAAACCAATGAGAAACAATCCCCTAGCCTCCTCTACACACATGCAAACACATGACATTCTCGCTATCGGACAAGCAGTTCACATTCATAGGTCATTATTACGTGCGTCAACGAAGATTTCATCTCATTTTTCATTTTCAGACCATTTATCTTTTGACACTCAACAAAAATTTGAGGGGAAAAAAAAAACACCCAGGCACTTCTTGTTCCTGTCCAACCAAAATTATGTGGACGCTCATTAAACAATATCTATAAAATATAACAGACGAGAAAGACTGTATTAACTTTGCTTTTAAGTTATCACTCTTCTGTCGGCTTCCGATACATATTTGATCTAAATTTGTCCCCGACTCTGAAATTTATTGTGTTGCTTTCTCACGTGTTTCCAACGCTACATAACAACCTAATAAGAATAATACGCGTTTTGTTGTCTCTACGTCTTGCTGTTTCTCATTTAAAGTGTATTTTGTATATTAAGAGGTGGGGTTATACTTATTTAACTCCCCTTCATCTTCAATTTCTCTAGGAAGATCACTGCAAGCTCGGCTGATGCGATTTATGTACTTGTTTAGGATACATGGCATTCTCTAAAACACCACTGACTATCCAATCTATACCCCTTTAGATTTAAGCTGCAATTGAACTCTTCGACTAACGGGCTGTCACATGGCCTTTACGGCCTCTTAGGACGTCTGTAAATTCGTCACGTGAAAAAGGCGCTAAAACCAAACATTTTTTTTTAATATAAAATGATATGAGATCACAAAAAAAAATGAATGTTTGGAAATTGCGCGGCAGTTAACTGCCTATTTATTCAATTATAGCTTATTTAGTCGGCAAGTAAAGACACGCTTACAACATAGGCGCAAACGAAGAACGCTTGCACATGAATAGAATCATTCGTGATGAATTTTCGGCGGTTAACTGTGTTAATTTATACATATCATCAAGCCATGCGTATATTGGCTGCTTGTAATCGAGTCAGACAGAAAGACTGCTCAAGCATATCGCATTATTTATCGATTTGCCGTGACTGATATATTAATTACTTTAGCCTTCGTTTTCCACTACTTAGCTGTCAGTTTTTCGGTAAGTCTCTCCATCAGAGAGAATGTAAATATTAGAAAAATATTTACATGCCTAGATATCGAGATTTTCGCCCGTCTGTGAATTAATGGTAAATTCCTACAAACAATTTGTTTGCGTATTCTTCATTTTCTTGATCTACGTCTGCTTTACCGTGTATAAGTAAAATTCAAACCAATTCTTAGTTAGTTATTCTAGTCTTCTTTTATTTATTCAATTGTGTATTTAATAGCTTACTCTTAGTGATTTATTTATTTTTTTTTTGTTTAGCGGCATGTCAACACCTCTATGAGTTATTCACTGACGAAATCTAAATATTTTGTACGCAATTTTATTTTATTTATTTTGTGTAGATAATGGCACTAGTGATACAAGTCTTACTAATTAACCCATATCTAGGGGAAATAGATCGTTTCATATCTTTCCCAGTGGTATTTACGCGTAAGTGAATGTAACGAACACGACTGGAATTAAAATTCGCCTCTCTGTTTAACAATTCCAAGCCATTATTTAGTACACCACCCGCACATTCAAGGTTACAACACTTTCTATCCCCAAGAGGTCACCCATCTAGGTAATGACCTGACTCGACGTTGCTTAAATTCGGTGATTGTTTCCACACCGGTTTACTCATTTGATATGAGTATATGTATTTTCCTAATTATATTTTCTTCTTAAATACATCCTGTTCCCTCAAAATGTTGGTGAACATGGCTCCCCACAGCATCCTCTACTTTGTAGCTCTTAGCAACACTGATCAATTGATTTCGGTTTTTTATTGCAGGTTATTTAAAGCCTAAAAGTATTTTTAAATTGCAAGAATTGTTTGGCGAGATTAATGATCCACTTATACAAGCCCTACTCATTAACCCAAAGTCGATTTCCAAATCCGAGCTGTTATCCATTTTACCACCTTTCTATAAAATATAACATACGAGAAAGACTATAAACTTTGCTTTTAAGTTATCACACTCATGATTACAGAATTATTCTGAATCAATCAACCATCTACATACTGACCCGGCTCGACTTTGCCTAACTTCGGTGATTGTACGAGAACCGTGATATGGCCGCAAGACAGGTCTTATTAAGTTCTGATTTTCACCATGCCTACTGCCTCTTCAGCCATCCATTTGCAAAATCGACACGCTGTTTCCACCATGTCTCTCTTCCGTTCGATTTCTACTGCGCGTGTCTAGTTCTCTAAACGTTCTTTCCTCATTATGTGTCTTGCGAATTTCAAATGTCTGTTTCACATACTAACTATAAGTAACGTTTCTCTTTTCATTTTTTTAGTTCATGGTTTACTCGGCATTCTTCTGCAGAACCACGCCTGATTTTATTATAGACATGAACAGCCCGAGATAGATAGATAGATAGATAGATAGATAGATAGATATGATAAGACTGAGATAGATGGATATGAATAGACTGAGATAGATAGATAGGTAGATACGAAAGACTGAGATATATATATATATATGAAAAGAGATAGATAGATAGATAGAGAGATAGATAGATATGAAAAGACTGAAAGAGAGAGAGAGAGATATGAAAAGACATAGATTGATAAATAGATAGATAGATAGCTATGAAAAGACTGAGAGAGAGATATGAAAAGACATAGATTGATAAATAGATAGATAGATAGATATGAAAAGATTGAGAAAGAGATAATAAAATACATATATAGATAGATAGATAGATACATAGATACGAAAGACTGAGATATATATATATATATGAAAAGAGATAGATAGATAGAGAGATAGATAGATAGATAGATATGAAAAGACTGAGAGAGATATGAAAAGACATAGATAGATAAATAGATAGAGAGATAGATCTGAAAAGACTGAGAGAGAGATAATAAAAGACATAGATAGATAGATAGATAGATAGATAGATAGATAGATAGATAGATAGATAGATATGAATAGACTGAGATAAATAAGAACAACTGAGAGGGATCGATATGAAAAGACAGTGATTGATATACAAAGTCTGAGATAGATAGATAGATAGATAGATATGAAAGACTGATATATATATATATATATATATATATATATATACATATATATATATATATATATATATATATATGAAAAGACATAGATAGATAGATAGATAGATAGATAGATAGATAGATAGATAGATAGATATGAAAACACTGAGATAAATAGAAATATAATATAAACGACACAAGAATAAAAATTCTCTTTATTACCACACTGTAATAATAATAATGCTTCCTCGTGTCTGAGTATGCCTGTCTCCTATGGCAGCTCGTCTATCCCTTTTCCAGATAGATAGATAGATAGATAGTTATATACATAGATACATAGATACATAGATACGAAAGACTGAGATATATATATATATATATATATATATATATATATATATATGAAAAGAGATAGATAGATAGAGAGAGACAGAGATAGATATGAAAAGACTGAGAGAGATATGAAAAGACATAGATAGATAAATAGATAGATAGATATGAAAAGTCTGAGAGAGAGATAATAAAAGACATAGATAGATAGATAGATAGATAGATAGATATGAATAGACTGAGATAAATAAGAACAACTGAGAGGGATAGATATGAAAAGACTGTGATAGATATACAAAGTCTGAGATAGATAGATAGATAGATAGATAGATAGATAGATAGATAGATAGATAGATAGATATAAAAGACTGAGATAAATAGAAATATAATATAAACGACACAGGAATAAAAATTCTCTTTATTACCACACTGTAATAATAATAATGCTTCCTCGTGTCTGAGTATGCCTGTCTCCTATGGCAGCTCGTCTATCCCTTTTCCAAACGCAGACTCAGGTACAGTTGTGTTTGTCTAACACCAACAGTTTGAACAAGGTCAGTCTGCTCATATCCCTCAGTCACGAAGACTTGAGAATTCGTGTAAGTACACCCATCTGTGGCATACCCAAGACTTTGGTCAACCTGTGATATGACTTTCAGGCATTTTCAAAGGTTTTGAACTCTGTTACAGCCTCTCCAAGCCGATAACACCAATGAGTCACTTTTCTGACAAATCGAAATGCGTGAAATTTGAAGCCGGCGTGAAACTGGAAACTGGACTCTTGTATAAAAAAATTCAAAGATAAGATACGCATTCCATTACATATGTATTTGCTATTTTAATCATTGAATTGTTTTTTAAATAGTGGATGTATTTTTTATGTTAAATAATAAAACGTTTAAGTTTTCAAATAAAATGAATGAAAATTTATTGTTATAAAATACGCCCACGAATAAATCCAACTGTACCTTGTACCCATTCCCCAAAATTTGGTTTCGATCGGCCAAGGTGTGGCTATTTTAGAGGGTGTGACGGATTGTCGGACTAACGGAAGTCACAGAATTTTATATATAGATGGAAAAATTTACATTAATAAATGTATTTATTCATATATTCTTCACTTAATAATAATTAGTATCTCCCAATGATTTTGAATGTGTATCCAAAAGTATCCTACGTAAATGTATAAAAAAAGTTTAATGAAAATGTTTAAAAATTCAAGAAATTTAAAAAAGAATATACAGATATCAATGATATGGTGCAGACTTTGAAATCTGAAATTAGCAAATAATAAATCAAGTCCGGATATCATCCTAAAAATAGGGATTCGATTTACGACTGTATCTTTATGTTATATCGTGGATAATACGATATTATCCACCAGATAATCCTGAGTGGAAAGATTACACTAAACACAGGAATTAGGTTAACAAATAACATTCGTTTTATTGTACAGAAAGTACAACGAGTAAGAGTTCTTAATAATAAGAAGGGAAACGGGAGATACATCACGGAGGTGCGTATTCTCTCTCTCTCTCTCTCACACACACTCTCTCTCACACTCTCACTCTCTCTCACTTTCTCTCTCACTCTCAATCTCTCTCATTCTCTCTCTCTCACTCTCACTCTCTCTCACTCTCTCTCTCACTATCACTCACTCTCACTCTCAATCTCTCTCACTCTCACTCTCTCTCACTCTCTCATTCTCACTCTCTCACTCTCACTCTCCCCCACTCTCACTCTCTCTCTCACTCTATCTCTCACTCTCTCTCTCTGTCTCTCTCTCACTCTCTCTCCTGCTACTCCAATCCTTCGTCACGTCTTTTATTTTCTCCTCTTTAGACTGAACAATCACTGTCGGCGTATGACACGTTGTTCCACTATAACACTTTATATTATGAAAAGGACGCACATTACAAGTAGTGATTTTCCAAGTGTAGCTTAGATGTGGCACAAGGCCGAAAATATGAGGCACCCAGTGAGGATCGAACTCACTAATCAGTCGTAATTGTTCTAGCGAGACAAGCTTGCTAACCATTACACCGCCTCGATGTGCCCAAACGCACATTACAAGTAAATAACTTTATAAGTTAATAAAGAAAATTGCTATATTTTTACCCTGAGAAATGTCAAGACTTGGGAAGGTACAGGGAAGCCTAATTTATATAACGTTGTTAGGTTATGCCCTGCGATAATATATTTTGAGAGGTTTTCTTGTCGTCTTCAGAAACTACTCTTTGTCCAGGTTAAATAATTCTGGTGAGAAAACACACCATTCGCACGCTACTTCATTGTATGATTCAACGACCTTGATCATTATTCCCTTACAAGAAGTTTCTTCCAAACACAGATTCGGTATCCTTTCTTTCTAATTAAATCTTGCGAACTTCTCACCGATGTGACGTGGCTTCCCTGTGTCTTTTCCACAAATATTTTCATAGCAACTGTTCTTTTTTTCCCTTGGTGTCCCAACTACATAAATTTAAGCGTGCTAGATTGGCAATTAGGTCCCACCGTTTTAGTTAGATGCATTCGCCACTTCTACGTTAACAGTTTCTTTCCTTGCACTTCCAATTTGAAGATCTCCAAGTTATCAAGAGGAATTAATTAAATCTGAGATATCCGAAGGGATGACATATGTAAATAGAACAATCTACCTCGTTGACTAAATAAATTTTTACTTTTTATTTTATCGAATCAAGTCATTCTGAATAACTACTGCTGCTTCTGATAGAATATTATTCATGAAAATTGCATTTCTTGTTCCAGTGTCTTGAAAGAGATTACATTGCACCTATCCCATTTCCGTTATAATTACACTATCCTCTTTATAATAATAATAATAATAATAATAATAATAATAATAATAATAGTTACGTTGTTCTGGAATTGTCATCAATGGTCGACTGAACTTGCTTTGTTTCAATGACTTTTGTTTTGTTATTATTAGTTGCTTTGTTCAATAAATACGTTTGCTGTTAAAAATAATGAAACAACGCAGATTCTATGAAAAAATCATAATAATAATAATTTATTATGGTTTTAGATGTGGCTTTCTTCTGGCTTCTTTGAAATAACAAATCATCTGTTCATAATGTTATTGAGCTTATTTTAACGTGTACCGTCCCATCTATCTTGCAAACTGGACATTTTGAAATTTACCGTTTCATTGCGTCTTATTCTGATATCTTAGTTTGACCTGAATGTGACACAACTGTTTCCTTTAATTGTTAATTAATTTAATTAACAATTAATTGTATGATCACAGTTAAAGATGAAATTAGGTTTGATCTTTGGTGACATTACCTCATTTCATGTTCACGTTAGTTAACAATATACCCTCTTTCAAAATCTCGCAACAAAATGCAATGATGCAGACATATCGCGTCTCCGCAAACTATTAATAAATGGTTGAGCAAGGCAACCAGATGTGGAGAAGGAAGGCTTGTGTACAGATTCTACAAAGGCATCGTCGCTTGCCAGAGACAACATGGGCGATCACCTAAGTGATGGAAAGACCAAGCCAGAGAGGACTCCAGAATACCTTTGCTTACACTTAAAAATATTGTTTTGTAGATGAAGAAGTGAGGGAATACTATGGACAAGATGTACACAAGGATGTCGTCGGGATTATACTAATAAATATAGCAGAACCGTATGGATTTTTGCTAATTCAAATACTAAATTAGGTTTAATTCAGAATAAGTTTTCTCAGTATACTGTTAATAATCTACGGAATGTTATTTACCGTAATTCCTCATGTATAATACGCCTTCATCATTAATACATACCCCTAAAATTGTGCTGAAAGTGTGGGAAAATGCTTCTACTCACGAATAATACGCACTCCTTGTTTGGTAATCCAACCCTATAAATTGTACCTTTCCAATTTCATTACAGCCAGCGTTTTCCAATCTTATTCAAGCTTTTATTGAAAATATTTATCAAAATTTCCGATCATCACAATTCTAAAAGGAAACGGAAATACCTATATAGCGCCTACTGCGCAGACTCATTAACCTATTTTTCTTTGATGAAATGTGCAATCTACAGGATCTGTTTGTAGTTTTTCACAAAAAAATGATTTCAAACATAGAATAATATTATTTTAATTTAATTTTATGATAATTATTATTTATTTTACATTTCTAAGTATTATTAGTTACATATGATTGTATTTGACATCCTTATGGGGTCGCAATCGCCGAATGTTAGGGTCAAATTGTCGGGTTTTGTGGTGAGTAGTCATTTCGCAACTGAAATCGACCTATGAAACGGCAATTTTTAAAGATCTTTTGTAGCTGGGTATAATACGCACCGCTAATTTTGCTTCTTTTTTTTTTTTTTTAGAAAAATGCGTATTATTACATGGGGAATTGCGGTACTCATTTATTGTTTTTGTTTACGAAAGTCCACCCAATACAAGGCTGGAGTGTCCCTCATGGTAGAGGGCTTGTAAAAGGAGGAGCGTGATAGGAATATAAGTGGAGTGAGAAGAAAGCGATAAAAGATGGCTGAACTGTTATATAATATCAATGATTCACATGGTCATTGAAAAGTAACTCCCTATTGTATATATGATGGACTCTCCCGTCTTGTGAAAATAATAGTTAGACGGGAGAGTTCATCATACATAAAATAGGGAGTTACTTTTCAATCACACCGTATATGGCAGGGAATGCTGAATAATCAGCTCAGAGATGAAGAAGTGACGCAAAGCAATAGAAATGCTCTGAGAATACCAGGAACTGAATAGGTAAACGGATGGCAGAACATGGATGAGGAGAGACAGCAAAATTTACTATGATCTACAAAAGAGATAACAATTGAGGAGAGCCATGATCACTAAAGTCCTGCAGGGATATGGCACGAAGAAGAAGAAGAAGAAGAAGAAGAAGAAGAAGAAGAAGAAGAAGAAGAAGAAGAAGAAGAAGAAGAAGAAGAAGAAGAAGAAAGGGAAAGAGTAGTAGTAGGAGAACAAGAAGAGGAAGGATGAGGAGAACAAGATGTTTTTACGGATCCGTATGTTAACTTCATCCGAGATTCATATTTCAGCACACACACACAAACACACACACACACACACACACACACACACACATATATATATATATATATATATATATATATATATATACATCTATCTATGTATCTATCTATCTATACATATATATAAACATATATATATATGTATATATATATATATACATATGTATATGTATATATATATATATATATATGTATATATATATATATATATATATATATGAAGAAATATGAAGCGTTTATAAATCTAACATGTTTTACTTTATTAATCTTTCATCAGAGAATGAGATCGAAAGACATTATTGTATTTTTATTTTTATGTGGTTTGATTTTCATTCGCCTAGCAATCTTCACGTGCATTTGACTTGTAAAGCGATGTTAGTATAAATTATGGTGTTCTGAGCTCAAGGAGAGATGATGCGTCTTTTCGAAGCTCACTCAAAAGGATAACGGGAAAAGTAAGAAAAAGTACTGTTATTTAAGCATACACATATACACACGTCACATGAATCATGGAAGTGTTACGGACACATTACACTGAAATGCCGGTCCCATACAATCACCAAAGTTAAGCAAAGTTTAATCAGGCCAGTACGTCGGGAGGTGACCGAGTGCGAATAGCAGGTACGTAAGCTTCGTGTAAAGGATAATATGAAGGTCATTCAATAAATAAGGTGAATGTTTCGGTATAAGGTCGTCTAATACAGATAGAAGCTTACTCTTTTCTATTTTTTTGTTTTACTTCTTTTTCACATGAATTTAATTTCTTTTGCAGATTAAAAAAAACTTTGAGTGTTTTGGCGATTAACAAAGATGGCCGACCAAGAAGCATGCTCCAGGATTGAACAGTGGTCAGTTATCAAGTTTTTGGTTGCTGAAGGGTGCAAACCAGTTGAAATTCATAGGAGAATGTCAACTGTGTATGGTGCCACATGTTTCAGCCAAAACAATGTCTACAAGTGGGCTAAATTGTTTAAAGAAGGACGGAGCAGTGTTGAGGGTGAAGACAGGCCTGGGAGGCCTACAGAAGTGAGGTCTCCTGAGGTGATCGAATCAGTCAATCACCTCATTCAGTCTGACAGAAGGGTGACAGTGGATGACATTGCAAGGACTTTGAGTTTATCTGTTGGGACAAACGCAGGAGGTCATCAGTCAGAAGGAGTCATATTGCATCATGACAACGCAAGGCCTCACACACCAGCCCAAACGGTGCAGACCATCAACAAGCTGGGCTGGGAACTGCTCCCTCTTCCCCCTTACAGCCCAGACTTTGCCCCTTCAGACTTTCATCTGTTTGGTCCCTTGAAAGCGTTCACGAGAGGAACGAAGTTTTAAAATGACGATGAAGTCAAAAGTGTTGTGAGCGACTGGCTGAGACATCAGTCCAAAGATTTTTATGCTGAGGGAATACGGAAGCTTGTGCACAGATGGGAAAAGTGTGTAACAGTGCTGGGAGACTACTTTGGAAAATTTTTAAAAAGTAAGCTTCTACCGAAAAATTCACCTCATTTATTGAATGACTCTCGTAGCTTGGAATTGTTTATCTGAGCTGATCTCTAATTTCTGTCATTTTAATTGTATTTATTTACGCTCAAATGACCTTGCGAACGGTAAAATTAACCTCTTCTCACCCAAGCTATGTGTCAATTAGTAAGACTAAACTATTATTATCTAAAACAAATTCTAACAATCTCAAAATATTTCCCGCCGTTAAATAACCTCAAAAATATAGATTAGACGTAGAAAACAATCACAGGAAGGTTGATAAATGTTTGCTTGTTAGGTTCCAGTAATTTTAAGTTCTCTTTATCTGCTATCTCTAATCTGTTGCCTTTAAATCATTTTGAGTATTTGGCTTTCAGTTGGGCTTTGCTTATATCTAAATAATTAAACGGCAAATTCTGTCCGTCCGAGTGTCCAAAACCACTCTAACTCGGACCACACTTACTCTACGTAATCACATTATACATTTTGGAATCAGGATGATCCCGAGATTGCAAATCTGCCCTTCATCTGGTGCATGAACTTCCAGAATTAGTATTTGTGTCTGGATGAGGAATGATCACTTAACGGTTCAAAACTTCTTATCTTCAAAATAAATAAACGGAAAATTCAGTCTGTCCGTGCGTCTAAAACCACTCTAACTCGGACCACACTTACTCTACGTAATCATGTTATACATTTTGGAATCAGGATGATCCCAAGATTGCAAATCTGCCCTTCATCTGGTGCTTAAGCATCCAGCATTGGAATTTGTGCCCGGATGAGGAGGAAACGGTTAAAAATTCAAATTTTAAAATAACTGAAAAAACTTTGTCATTTTAAAAGTTATTTTTAAAAAAATTTATATTGAGTTTAAAGTAACGGAAAAACTTTGTGAATTTAAAATGTTTTGTTTTGAATTCAGTTTAAAATCTCTTCAAAACTTTGTGAATTGAGGAATTAAGTTTTATTTCTTCAAAATACCAAGGAATCAGATTTAAAGTAAGAGGTTTCGTGTCGTGAGTTATATAAATCCCCCAGATTTTGTGATTTGAAGAACTTAACTTAACGGAGTCTGTCATTTGAAGAACTCAGTCTTCGTCCCAAATCGGAATTGGGCTCATAACCCGAATCAGGGTTAAAAATGAGGTTTTCATGCCCTATAGAGTGAAATAAGGAATTTCAAAGTTATTTCTTCAAAATTATCTTTGCAGTTTTCTAATCTACGCCAAAGTTTTGGACCGGAGACGCAATTAGTAGTCCATAGGATCTAGCTTACAAGCTAGTATAGAATGCGGCTTTTAAGCTAGTACAGTAGAACATCGGTTGACGAATTTAATTCGTTTCCGAAGGCGGTTCGTAAACCGAAATGTTCGTAAACCGAAACTATCTTTTCAATAGGAATCAATACAGATAAAAAAAATGTCACTACAATAAAAGTGGAAATGAAAAGCACGGGACAACATACGAATGTATACAATATGGCGGTCGACTCAGAAATTATTACGTTCGTGTTAACTCGGTTAGGTAATGTTGTTCGTGAACGGAAATTTTGTTCGATAACCGAAGCTTTTTCATCTAGAATCTTCTGTTCGAAAACCGATTTGTTCGACATGTGAGGCGCTCTAGAACCGAGATTCCACTGTAATTAAATAAAAGCTGTTCCATTTGCATAACAATCTTAAATTTGAATAAGTATTGTAAAGTAACAAAATTGTTTTCTAGATTCATTTTAAATTTCTACATTTGAACATCTCGTTCACGTAGAGTCCTACATAAAATTCCAAAGTTTAAATCTCTTTCTTTTACAGAAGTATGATAATCTTATATCGATGAATGTTTTGAGGGTGACGGCGTGGAACATTAGCATTAAATGCATCGTATTCCCTATGCGTATACACCTGTTAAAGAAATGTGTTTTTTCTGCGTAGCAGGTTATTAAGTCTAAACTTGTTTCGAATTATTTGCATTTGAAATCTTATCAGTATTTTCTGGTTATGCGATTTGATTTACTTTTAATAGAATAAAAGACGCAGGAACGCTGAACCTTGAAAATATGCGACGGTATCTAATGATATTTACTAAGTCAATATGATTTTCTCTAAGTGATGTCTGAGAATGCATGTGTGTGCTACAGACAAACAAGCGTTCCTGGTTAGGCAGATCTATGTATGTATGTATGCACGTATATATATACACACACAAAGACACACACACACACACACACACGCATATATATATATATATATATATATATATATATATATATATATATATATATATATATATATTATTTCAGTCTATTCATTATTTATCTATTATTTATCTATCTATGTGTTTGTCTAATTATTCATTATCTATCTTTCTCTCTCTCTCTGTCTCTCTGTCTCCCTCTCTCTCTCTCTCTGTATATATATATAGAGAGAGAGATAATGAATAGACTGATATATACATATATATATATATATATATATATATATATATATATATATATATATATATATATATATATATATATATATATCAGTCTATTCATTATCTATCTATCTATCTATCTATCTATCTATGTGTCTAACTGTCTCACTGTCTAATTGTTCATTATATATATATATATATATATATATATATATATATATATATATATAATGTGAAGAGGTTATAATGGTTCCAACGAGAGAAAAGTGTGTATATTAAAAAGAAGAGAGGTACTGCAAACTTTTTGGGTTGTAATGTCGGTTTTTAAAAAATATTATTCTTTATTTTACAACACGTGTTTCTGGTCTCACGACCGTCTTCAGGTAAAAGGTGGAGATTTCCACATATTATTAAAAATAATTATTAAAAATAATTAATTTTTTTCCTTTATGTTTTTCAATGTTAAATATTCTCGATATGAGACATTCTCTGTTTTTGTATTGGTCATTACAATGTCTTTCTTTAATATATATATATATATAGAGAGAGAGAGAGAGCGAGAGAGAGAGAGAAAGAGAGAGAGAGATATTAATTATCTATCCATCTGTTCATTATCTATTTCATTCTGGTTCATTCATTATCTATCTATCTACCTATCTATCTATCTATCTATCTCTCCGAGTCTATTATTTTCTACTTTTCTATATATGGACGAAGTTAATACGGCTTTATTGCGCATATATATATATATATATATATATATATATATACATACATATATATATATATATATATATATATATATATATATATATATATATATATATATATATATATTTATATATTATGAAATGGATTAAATCCGACATAGTTCAATTTGTTTTTGCTTAAACGATATTTAAGATTCATACTCATATTCGAGTGAATGCTCCCTTTATTTCAATTAAAACAGCATTATTTCTTTTTAATTTAATGATATTTATCAACCTGAATATTCAAGAAATCTTGTTATCAAATATGCGTCGAATTTGCATCTCCTATGGTGAACCGTCATTAGATCTGATGTGTTTATCCGATGCGTCTAGACAGGACTTCCGAAATTGTGCCTTTGTGAGTGGAATATTCACTTGTCTTGACTATTGCGCACGCAATATAGTTCTCTAGCGCAGTAAGATCAGTAAAAAAAAAACGACCATTAACTACATTCCTGCGCGCTTAACTTTCCGTAGCGAAACTATGCAAACAACGCCAGTAATGGCTGCCGGCAACGACGCAAATTAATCCGAAATTTTACTACAGATAACTCCGAAACAGTAGATTTTATCTAATTTATCAAGTCATTTTTGAATGAAGCATGTACATTTACACCTTAATGTAAGTATTCAGGAAATTTTTGATGCATACTGATAGAGGGTGCTAGTCTTCAAAATAACCGATATCTCATACTATCTTGGGTGGCCGATAAGTATAAAAAAAATACTGTTATTGTTTTTTAATTATAAAAATAATTTTAAAACTATCTATCTATCTATCTATATCTATCTATCTATATCTATATATATATATATATATATATATATATATATATATATGCGTGTGTGTGTGTCTGTGTGTATGTATATATACTCTTAATAATGTTTAGATAAGTATATATATGCATATGGTAGCATAAAGAAGAAATAGGAAAAGTTTATCAATCTAATATTTTCCGCTTTTATTAAATCTTAGTCAGCGAATGAAATATGGAGAAAAAGAAATAAAGAATGAAAGGAAGAAAGAAAGAAAGAATTAACGAACGAAAGAAAGGAAGAATGAATGAAATAATGAGAAAAAAATTGGTAGTTTTAATTTTGTTTGTTTTTGATTGGTTAATACTTCCCGTGCATCTATCTAATCAAACACCGTTCAGTGTATAATTCATCAGTGTAAGTTTATCCTAGTTTTAATTTGTCTGGGCGGTATCAGGATGAAAATGTATATTTATATGGGTGCGTGTCTGGTAGACGTTTTTTGGTGGTTATTTGACTGTTTATTCAGGAACGTCTTGTGTGAGGGTCAAAAACTATCTATCACAGCTTGTAGTATGTAGAAATAGCTTAGAGTATTTAAGTGTGTTTAGATATAGTAAAATATTTATCAGAACTCCCTCAGAGTATTTTCTGTGCAATTATCTTCATCTTAATTATGGTGGATTTATATATATTGGACAAAATAAATGGATCAGGTGCAAATTCCACTCCGATATTTCAAAGACCTATTATATTAAGAACTTTAACTAAAACTTCGTAATTGCAGGTTATATTTATTGTAAATACGTCTGGTTTTTCAAGAGCTACCATATCAAGGACTATGACACAATCCGAGAAATAGGACAAATCGTAATATATATATATATATATATATATATATATATATATATATATATATATATATATATATATATATATATAAGGGGGCACTGTGCGTGTATGTGTGTTTATTCAGTCAATATCTATAGCTGTTTCATTATTTGCATATGCTGACAGACACACTCAGATACAAAGATGCGCACAAACCCACCCACACAGACATACCATCGCCATCATATATATATATATATATATATATATATATATATATATATATATATATATATATATATATTGGGCAGAAATCACTCTTTTATGGAGGTTCCGTTAAAGAACGTCTGACAATGTGTTGACTTGAAGTTTTTTATATAATTGTTCATGTGCACTTATAATTTCTTTTCAGGAACTAAATTTAAAATTCATGAAACCTAAGAAAAAATTACAAGAACACATAAAATTCTATAAAAAATAATTAACCACATCAACTTGCCTATCGTTTTTAACGAAACTTGCATATATATGTTTCGGGGTTAACTATTTGCCCATAGCTGGGACCCTAACTGGTGCTACCGCCCCGAGGAAGTGTGGGCCTGGGAACACCAGCAATTAAGATGTAGTTCGACGCTTCTCAAAACCACTTGATCAGAGGCCTTGCTGTTGGAAGTACTTTATCGTTTTACCCAGGACATGGATGTAGTTTATCGGTATACCCAGAACGGAGGAATAGGCTTCCGGTTCGTTCTAAGGACTGCTTCAACTCTATACTACTAATGCGATCTGAAATTTTATTTTGTATTTTTTTTCTTTTTTGCCCACAAGTGGAGTAGATAGATTTGTCTATCATCCGGTTCACACTCCTCCCCGGTCTTTTGAACAGATGTGGGGTTTATCCTTTATACGCTGGTTAGGATTGGATTTCTGGTTCCTTCTAAAAAAAACATCTCATTCTCTTTCACTCCCAGTAGCCCCTTGTCTCTTAGTAGCATTATCACCTTGCGTGGGGAGATTTGATTAAAAAAGAAAGAAGACTTGTGAGGATTTAAAGGATTTTGTCTTGTGTTTGGTTGATTTCGATACCAATTTCAAATACTAATTTCAGGTTCTTTTATTTTTTAATTTAATTCCCGGGTTTATCTATTTATTATACTTTCTGAGAACACATCGTCTTTAAACACATCGTCTCTATTTCAATATCTTTTTATTTTTATTTTATAATCTTAGCTAGTGTGTATACTAGTTCACAGGAAAACGCAAAGTCATAACTACCCAAGATGACGTCGATCTTTTTAAAACCATGTTGCGTATATGTCGAACAGAGGTGATCATGGGAAGGTTTTTTTAATCATTTTCATTAGGTTTGTAGTGATTTGATTGTGTCTTTGATAATAAGAAGGATGTGTAGAAATATTAGCTAAGATGTGTGAATTCTAGTATCTTCCGGATTTA
>OZ038502.1:75063070-75113070 GCA_964036315.1 Acanthosepion esculentum
TAGGCAGGGCCTCCGATCGGGAGATTGGAAAGTTTTGCGGAATCTAGAACGACCGCTTAATTGTTGTTATTCCAAATCTACCAAGATTTGGGGTGGAAGCACCTGTTAGAGGTCCCAGCTATGGACAAATATTAAACGCGATGAAATTATAAAAAACGTTATACAGTGTAACCCTGATATAAGAGACCCGGATATAAGAGAAATCCGGATATAAGATAGATGCTCTCTGGTCCCAAATTAGAGCCTGTGTTAATGTATATATAATAGATCAAACCCGGATATAAGACAAACCCGGATATAAGAGACTTCTTCTCCGGTCCCGACAACTGTCTTATATCCGGGTTACACTGTAGTAAAAATAACAGCAATACATTTTATAACAAAAATACCAGAAATACATATTCATAATAAAAAATACCAGGAATACATTTTCATAATAAAAATACGAGAAATAGATTTTCATAGTAAAAATACCAGCGATACATTTTCAGAGTAAAAACAATACAAACTATATATGTTCATAATAAAAATACAAGCAATTCATCTTCATAGTAAAAATACCACCAATATATTTTCATAGTAAAAATACCGGCAATATATTTTCTGAGTAAAAATACCAGAAATATATTTTCAGAGTAAAACAATACGAACTATAGATGTTCATAATAAAAAATACAAGCATTCCATCTTCATAGTAAAATAATAACACCAATATATTGTCATAGTAAAAATTCCCGCAATACATTGTCATAGTCAACATACCAGCAATACATTTTCATATTAAAAAAAAACACCAATATAATTTCATAGGAAAAAAACCAGCGATACTTTTTCAGAGTAAAAATACCAGCAATACATTTTTAGAGTAAAAATACCAGCAATACATTTTCAGAGTAAAAATACCAGCAATATATTTTCAGAGTAAAAAATATCAGCAATATAATTTCATAGTAAAAATACCAGCAATACATTTTAAGAGTAAAAATACCAGCAATATAATTTCATAGTAAAACTACCAGCAATACATTTTCAGAGCAAGAATACCAGCAATACATTTTCAGAGTAAAAATACCAGCAATATAATTTCATAGTAAAAATACCAGCAATACATTTTCAGAGTAAAAATACCAGCAATACATTTTCAGAGTAAAAATACCAGCAATACATTTTCAGAGTAAAAATACCAGCAATATAATTTCATAGTAAAAATACCAGCGATACTTTTTCAGAGTAAAAATACCAGCAATACATTTTCAGAGTAAAAATACCAGCAATATAATTTCATAGTAAAAATACCAGCCATACATTTTCAGAGTAAAAATACCAGCAATACATTTTCAGAGTAAAAATACCAGCAATATAATTTCATAGTAAAAATAGCAGCGATACTTTTCAGAGTAAAAATACCAGCAATACATTTTCATAGTAAAAATACCAGCAATACATTTTCAGAGTAAAAATACCAGCAATATAATTTCATAGTAAAAATAGCAGCGATACTTTTTCAGAGTAAAAATACCAGCAATACATTTTAAGAGTAAAAATACCAGCAATATAATTTCATAGTAAAACTACCAGCAATACATTTTCAGAGCAAAAATACCAGCAATACATTTTCAGAGTAAAAATACAAGCAATATAATTTCATAGTAAAAATACCAGCAATACATTTTCAGAGTAAAAATACCAGCAATACATTTTCAGAGTAAAAATACCAGCGATACTTTTTCAGAGTAAAAATACCAGCAATACATTTTCAGAGTAAAAATACCAGCAATACATTTTCAGAGTAAAAATACCAGCAATATAATTTCATAGTAAAAATACCAGCAATACATTTTCAGAGTAAAAATACCAGCAATACATTTTCAGAGTAAAAATACCAGCAATATAATTTCATAGTAAAAATACCAGCGATACTTTTTCAGAGTAAAAATACCAGCAATACATTTTCAGAGTAAATATACCAGCAATACATTTTCATAGTGAAAATACCAGCAATACATTTACAGAGTAAAAATACCAGCGATACTTTTTCAGAGTAAAATCAATACAAACTATATATGTTCATATTAAATAATAGAAGCATCTTCATAGTAAAATAATACCACCAGTATATTTTCATAGTAAAAATACTAGCAATACATTTTTGTAAATATTAACAAAAATAAAAATTTCTAGCAAAACATTGCTGTAAGAAAATTACCAGAAATACATTTTTGTAAAATAAATTAAATCCCAAGAAAATTAAATGTTTGCATTAAATGGTCCATAAGAATTTGATATGCAGTTAAACAAACAAACGAAGAATGGAAAGCAAACAGTATTAAGCGCAATGTAACAGGCGATTCGATGTCTCGATTTAAATCTTACGACTTTTCCCTGGACTTTGATGGATTTGAATTGAAGGATGTATGAAAATTACATCCGAAAAAGCATTCTAGCAATAATTCCAAATTTTCGCCGATATCAAATTGAAAGAAATTTATTACATATGTTGAAAATATGCTCCACAGTTTTTTGGAGAGATTCCAAATGTAAATAGTGGTCAAACTTATTATTAAACTAATAATGATATTTTCATTTTTTTTTTAAGTTTTACTTGTAGTAATATGTAAATGAGTTAATTAGTAAGATTTGCATCGCTAAATTATTATCTGAGAAAAAACAATTACAAGCTAAAAATATTTTCTGGCTTTAAATAAGCTGCAATGGGTAGATAAACCATAAAAAATGAGACAATTAATTAATCCAATCTAACCACAGTTTGGCTATTTTTGTAACAAATTTACAGATGATTTTCCACACTAGAATTCCGCAAAAAATATGTTTTGATATTTAAACATTAAGAAAGAAATCATTTTATGAAGGAAATGTAAAACACTACCGGATTTGACGGCATATATGACGCACGTGTGTATAAGACGCATCCCAATTTCAGCAGGGAAAATCAAGAAAAAATTAGTAAGTGGTAGGGCCTAGGCTATATTTATGAGGTATTATTTTGGTTAAACAAGCCATGATTACAATTAAACGAAATATAATAGGAAAAAAGAACACGAGCCTATAAAAACTTTAGTATATCCAAAGGAAAGGAAACAAAATAAAAATCAAGCAATTATTAAAACTGAGCAAAACAGTACAGTTGCCATTAATATTTTATTCCTCTTCAAATCCATAAAATTCGTCGTCTTCATCATCAAAACTCTGATAATCATTTTCAATAATCGTCGTTAAATAATGCGTCATCTTGACTTCCATTGAGAGCATTTCTAATGACACACTTTTAAAAAGATTTCACAATTTCTGGTCTAATATTATCCCAAACTTGCTTTACCCATTCGCAGACTTTATTATTCCTGTCAGTGTAAGGTCGTGATCGGGCATTGCCATCCACGTGTTCCATTGCTCCTTCATCTTTAAGTCTAAGCTAAATGGGGTTGCCAGCTAGCTAATTTCAGCCGACTATCCCGAATTTTAAACCTACATATGGCATATAAGATGCAGGGGAATTTTAAGATATTTTTTGGAACAAAAAGTGCGATTTATATGTCGTCAAATACGGTATATAATCAAATAACATTTTTTTGTTCCTATTTATTAAGAAAAAAAAATGAAGCAATTTTTGTTGTTTTTTCTGCCATAATTTGCTAAACATCTTTTCTTTCTTTTCAGGACTTAGTCGATCATGGCTCTCTACTTCCTCCTATGCCTTGTAGCTCTCAATAAGTTCCGTACCTCTGCCACGTTCTGTCATCCACGTGCTTAAGCCCAGCATGTATAACATGCGTTGCTTTTCCTTGCTTCTCTGTCCCTCTATTCGACCTGTGAGTATCAGATTCTCCAGGCACTCATTTCTCATAACATGTCCCATAAATTTCATCTGCCTCTTCCTGACGTTAAATATAAGTTTCCCCCTTGTTTGTATCCTCTCCCAAACCTCATCGTTTCTCACACTCTCGCTCTATGATATCCTTAGCAACCGTACACTGCCATAATCTAAGGCGGGATCAAACTAGTTATTCGATATATTATTTACATTATTCGGAATATTGTCCTCATCTTTGTCGCCATATTTATCACTACGTTTCGGCCGTTGTACGCTTCGGCCTTATTCAGGTGGTTGGAATGTCGAAATGAACCCTTTATTTCGCTCACTGGGGTAGACTGTTCTAGTTCCACGTGCCATGTTTAATGGGTGTCAGTTATCTCCTGTTAATTTCCCTCTGAAAGTTCTCCACTGCCTTAACCGAAGAAGAACTTAAGAAGGCCGGAGCGTAAAACGGCCGAAACGTTGTGATAAACATGGCGAAAAAGATGAGGACAATAATCCGAATAATGTAAATAATGTACATAATACCTCATCTCAGAAATATAGACAGATATTAGTTATTCGATTATATATTTTTTGTATGAAAACAATGGGGGGAATTAAGAATTTACTCAAGAGATTTTGGCAGTGTTTATATCAAAACTTGTATGATGTTTTCTAATCTGTCTCTTAGATTAAATATTAGAATAGATTCAATTCGGATAGTTGAAAAAGAAATATTTGGATGATTTCATTTTTTTCTCTTCATTTTCTTGTATTCCTGAAAATTGAGCACGGATAATCGAGTAAGTGCTGTAACTAGTGATTATCATGCTAAGTCAATTAACCGAAATATCTTGTATATTGCAATTGTAAGAAAAAGTGATTCTTTTCCCGTGAGAGCTGCTAATTTGTAGAACAAACTTTCATATAGATCCTTCTGTGAAGACTATATTCACTTCTGAGGAAAGCCGGAGCGTACAACGGCCGAAAGGCCGTGAACAAATATGAGGACGACAGTCCGAACAATGTAAATAGTGTAAATAATTACAATACCTCATCTTAGAAATATAGACAGAGATAATTATTTATTTATCAAAAGGGTATATTTAACGATTGACCTTTGACATAAAGAGGTTAAGATTGTTGTGATAGCGGAAGATAATTCATCTAAAGAAGATTTCCCATCGAGGTTAGTGTACCCATTATGAGATGGATGCTGATGACATAAGTGTCTATAGTTAAGAAAAATAAATCAACATTTTTGCCAATTGTACCAACAAGTCGGACTCGAGATAAACATTTCCAAGATAGTATCTAAGCGTCTCCATAAAAGTAAGTATGTGAATTAGTGACTAGTAAACGCTACAATAGATTTAATATAAGGCTGAACTAGCGATAGTTTCGCTCAATACCGCAAATTGCCACAAAACCAAAATATTTACCAAAATTTTCGAGTCATGTTTTTAAATAGCTTTGTCAGACAGCGACATTCATAGACAGACATGGCGCCAAACAAGTTCTTAAACAACTAAACAATCTATGTGATTGGTTTCTCAGATTATGCGTTATGAATTATAACATTGTGGATTGGCGCTACAGAATCACAAATAATAGAAAAAAACAACATCAATAACTAAAACGGATATCAAATGTACCTCGAATAGAGATTTTTTAAGCGTTTCACCGGAAGCAAAGCGGGAAGCCACTAGCACGCAAGGGGTTACAGAGTGTTGGAGCGATATATATATATATATATATATATATATATATATATATATATATATATATATATATATATGTGTGTGTGTGTGTGTGTGTGTGTGTGTGTATGTATATATATATATATATATATATATATATATATATATATATATATAAACATAAATCATTAGGCAGCATGTATTTTATATACAAAGAAATAATCACGCATAGAATCAATCAGAAATAGTAATGCGATTATTGGTGATATCACATCGCTAGTAGAATATAATGTAATATATTATATTCTACTAGTGATGTGATATCACCAATAATCGTATTACTATTGCTGATTGATTCTATGCGTGATTATTTCTTTGTATATATATATATATATATATATATATATATATATATATATATATATATGCGTTTCATCACAAGCAAGGCGGGAAGCCACTAGCACGCAAAGAATTACAGAGAGTTGGAGCGAGAGCAAGTAGGAGAGAGAGAAAAAAGGATGGAGAGAAGGATAGGAGATAGATCAGGGCATCTAGAGACGTCGATTGACATTACATTTGAATAGTTGGAGATTACAGCTATCAGGGAAACAGGAAGAGTGGAGGGAGCTCCACAGGCGAGAGGTGCGAGACATGAAGATATTGGAGTAGAAGATACGATTACATTTAACAGTTTCGACAGTGAAAGGGTGTGAGGGAGATGCCAGCCTAGTAGAATGCTTAAATTCATGAAGTCTGGGAACCAGCGAAAGCAGCTCCCCGGAGCAGTTACCATGAAAGTATTTGTAAAAAAGACAGAGGGAGGTGACGGCATGTATGTGAGAGAGCGGCTGCAGACGAGATGCCAGATCAAGGCCAATTACTTTGCATATCCGTCACTGGATCTTATTAAGAACCTTGAGTCAAACATAATATTGACATAATAATTATGTTGTCTTTACATGCTTCTCTAAAAAAAAGTTTAGAAGGGAAATAGATACATGGATAGATAGATAGATAAATATGAAGAGAGTGGGATAGATAGATAGATAGATAGATAGATAGATAGATAGATAGATAGATAGATAGATAGATAGATAGATATGAAGAGAGTGGGATAGATAGATAGATAGATAGATAGATAGATAGATAGATAGATAGATAGATAGATAGATAGATCTGAAGAGACTGAGATAGATAGATAGATAGATAGATAGATAAATCTAAAGAGACTGAGATAGATAGATAGATAGATAGATAGATAGATAGATAGATTGATCTGAAGAGACTGAGATAGATAGATAGATAGATAGATAGATCTAAAGAGACTGAGATAGATATATAGATACATAGATAGATAGATAGATAGATAGATAGATAGATAGATAGATAGATCTGAAGAGACTGAGATAGATAGATAGATAGATAGATAGATAGATAGATAGATAGATAGATCTAAAGAGACTGAGATAGATAGATAGATAGATAGATAGATAGATAGATCTAAAGAGACTGAGATAGATAGATAGATAGATAGATAGATAGATAGATAGATAGTAGATCTGAAGAGACTGAGATAGATAGATAGATAGATCTGAAGAGACTGTTATAGATAGATAGATAGATAGATAGATAGATAGATAGATAGATAGATAGATAGATCACAAAAACACATGATCTGCTAATAACATATGGTAGGAAATTTTGACTTCCATGCCAAAACAGTTTATATCCATATTGTCTAAATGCAAATACACTTTATAAATACAGCAAACACATACAGGTTGGCTCAAACTCACACTCACACGAGTACATACACATGCACACACGCTTGCAGATATCCTACGTATTTCTATATGCACAAGTGCTTCATTTTTTGTTTATGCAAACTTTACATGTAACTATATTTGGATATTTGAAAGCACATAATTATGTTAAAAAAAAAGTACGTCCAGATACATTAGAAACAACTGTAGTATATATATATATATATATATATATATATATATATATATATATATATATATATCCGTACTAAAGATGATAATGATATTAAATATATTTCACATAAAACAGATTAGCCAAAGATATGTATTTATTTTTAATGTGTTTTCTACTTCAAAAATATTCAATATTTTCCACAGCATTTTCATAAATGATGCTTTTCTTTTTACTTTTGCATCTAAATTACGAAAGAAAAAAAAATTCTGGTAATGTGATTTTTCATTCCTTTATAAAAAAAATAAATAAAAATTATAAAAAGGAACAAAATAGAAAAAGAAACTTAAGCACTGCGTCTATTTGTCAATGAAAAACGCATTTTTCCTGTTTTCACACCGGCCCAGTTTTCGTGCGGAAGCAGCATTTTATAATTGAAGCTGTTCCCTCCGTTGAGTTGCGCCGTTTCGGCTGACAGTCCCAAAAGAGTAACTCACAGAAAGCAGTTAGCTATTAGAAAATTCATGGCTCTATTCGGCGGCTAATAATTACTGTGAGGTTGTTCACATTATCTATCTATTCATATACATATATATATATATATATATATATATATATATATATATATATATGCAAATCGCACCCTATGTATATATATATATATATTTATATATATATGTATATAGGGTGCGGCTGGTATTTGAGGACATACAGATTTAAGATTAATACTGCTTCCCACTAACTTGTAATAATTTTATTTTTCAGAAATCAGGAATGGCAAACACTATGATAACAAATCAAATGAAAAGGCCTGCTGTGATTGTGACGTTAAAGGCTGACATTAGCGATTTGGATATTGCACGTTTCCTCAGAGTTGCAAGATCGTTTGTCCACAAGGTACAAAAAGAGTTAGAAGACGCTGACAGTTCACCAATGTCTGTATCAAAACGTAAAAGACATTCTGCACGTTCTGATAAAGTGGGAACATCCGAATTTATTCAGCAAGTCAAGCAGACAATTGATGAAAACCGAGGTCAATCAATGAGGTGAATTGCCAAAAAGCTTTTCCCCACAAGGTCTTAGAGTAAACGCTGCTGCTTACATTGAGGTTCTAGAAACAGTTGTCAAGACCTGGATTGACAACATAAGCAACGGCAGGCCTTACATATTCCAGCAAGATTCGGCTCCATCCCACAAGGTGCTACAAACAGAAGAATGGATGGCTGACCATTTGTACGAACACATCACACCTAACATTTGGCCTCCTAACGCTCCAGATCTCAATCCACTAGACTATTACGTGTGGAGCGTTGTTGAGAAGGAGGTTAATAAACAGCCTCATAAGACCAAAGACTCTCTTGAAGCTGCAATAGTTCGAATAATGTCTGACATAAATAAGGACCAATTAATCAGAACTTGCAGCCGATTTTGACATCGTGTAGAGGCAGTTATTGATGCTAGTGGTGCTTTTATTGAATAAAATTAAATAATATTTAGCTAAATTTAATGTTTACTTGAATGAAATCAAATATAATTATATTCATTTGTTCAGCAACGTATTTACTAATCCATGAAATTTGTCGTCAGATACCATCCGCACCATATATATATATATATATATATATATATATATATATATATATATATTATGTAATGGATTAAGTCCGCCAAATATTGAATACATTTTCTACATGGATATTTAAGCATTTAAAATAATATATTAACCAATTTACGACCAGAGTCTGTTACTGTTCGACCGTTATCGTCGCATAGGAATCTTACATGTCAACATAACAGAATATCATCTTTGATGGTGATAACAACTCTGAAGATGGCTCATGTGAGTTGAAAGCTTAGATCAAGGAACAGCTTAATAAAAAATATACAAAAATATTACACAATTTTTGTCTTTCTTTTCTCCCGAAATTAAAGCGAATATACGGAGTTTAGAACGGCTCATGATCAAATATAACAGATATTCATTCTCTGTTATATTTTACAATATATGCTTGAATAATTATCTGGTGCCCCAATACATTATATACAGTGTAACCCGGATATAAGAGACCCGGATATAAGAGAAACTCGGATATAAGATAGATTTTCTCTGGTCCCAAATTAGAGCCTGTGTTAATGTATATATAATAGACCAAACCCGGATATAAGATAAACCCGGATATAAGATACTTCTTCTCCGGTCCCGACAACTCTCTTATATCCGGGTTACACTGTATATATATATATATATATATATATATATATATATATATATATATATATATATATTACAATTAATTATAATTTAAGCTATACTTTTGTATGGAGCACTGTTTTAAAAAAAATAAAAACAAAAATATCAAAGAACTCCGGATTATTTAGCTAACGTGTTCTTTCCTATTTTTCTATATATTTGCAAACAGACACACACACACACACACACACACACACACACACACACACACACACACACACACACACACACACACACACACGTGTGTGTGGGTGAGTATGTGTGTGTAAACATCCGTGGGTAAGTACTCCAAGTAAATCCTAATGGTAAAATAATATTGAAACTGATCTACAAGTTCGCAATATATTTATTATAGACTCTATAAATGAATTACATAAAAATGAAACTGAATTTTACTTCATTTATATGGCTATTTCGCTCCTCGAGAGATTTCTCTATTCGAGAAATTCCCTGCAGCTTGTCAGTAATAAAACGTTTGATAATAAAAACGTTACGATTCATTTTTTATGAAAAGGTTTAGTATATATATACACTTACAATACCCTAGTTTTTCTTTCCTCCTCCTCCTCCTCCTCCTCCTCCTCCTCTTCCTCCTCCTCCTCTTCCTCCTCCTCCTCCTCCTCTTCCCCTTCTATCACTCTTCACTTCTTGGGTTTATGTATTTATGTATTTATTCTTAAACAAAAAAAAAAACGTTCATTACTTTAAAAAAAAAATAACGCGTGAGAAAATCACCAGACCGGAATCGCTTGAAGATATCTAAAGTATTGAAACGAAGTTAGCGGGATCGCCTGATCTCCTAATTTTTCATACGATATATATATATATATATATATATATATATATATATATATATATATATATATATATATATATATATATATATAATGGACTCTCCCGTCGAACTCGACGTATGAGGGTCAGACAGATCAGGTCCCAGAAACTGAAAGCCCGACACTCGCACAGGATTTGATTATAGTGGTGAAGGCTTTGTGCAGGGCCATCCACACTTTTTGGATGGACGAATACAGAGACCTGTCGCACTGAGTACCACAAGGCATATATATATATATATATATATATATATATATATATATATATATATGTGTGTGTGTGTGTGTGTGTGTGTGTGTGTGTGTGTGTTGAGAGAGAGAGAAGTGAGATAAATGGAGGTACGCTTGTGAAGATCATGTACTGTAATCATTAGAAGTGGTCATATCGTGACATATTTTTCTCTTATTTAATCACACGAAATAATGGCAATAAAGCCACTAAGACGCAAAAGGATTACTGACAGTTGGAAAATGTGGAAGGAAAACTCTAATAAGGATAGAGAAAAATAAAAGAACAGGAGTTAACCAATCAGAAGATAACGATTGGCATTGCCTTTAAATCTTTGAAGATCAAAGTTGACGGGGAAGCAAGAAGCTGGAGGAGTTGTCCACAAGCAGAAACTGCGGCAGACGAAACTATTAGCATAGAACTTACGCTTTTATCAAGTCATTTCAAGTGTAAAATGATGTGATCTTGCCGTCGATGTAGTACAACCCTTCAAGTGATAACTTGTAGGTTCCACAAAAAAAAAATAATAAGGGCAATCACAACGAATTTATTTCTAGAAAAGACACAGGAAAGCTACGTTACAACGTTGGGAATGATTGAAGCCGATATACCAGGTCAAGACCAATAAAACTGCAGATTCTTCTTTGCATTTTATCAAGCATCTGTAAATGCATAGCAGAAGTACCAGACTATATGTCGCAGCAATATTTAAAGCATGGCCCTATTGCAAGACTTAGAAATCGTTAAGATAGATTTGGCCGAGAAACATTGTCTAGCACGACGCAGTAAAGCAACTTTCTTAGCAACAGACCTAGCATTTGATTCGATATAATCTTTCCACTTCATTCCAGGCGAAAATGTAAGCTTGTCATGGCGCAACGAGTTAGTCTCCTGGAGATTTAATTATTAACAACATTTCCTTTGATTTTCGTCAGACTAATCGAACTATATATTATACAAGCCAGTCCTCATTTATCTTCTCAATGGATCAATGTTGCCTGATGCTGAAAGTCCATTTAGTATGCCACAGACTGTTAATGACTAAACACAATGACATGCGTGTCATTAGGATTTCGAAGGTTGGTGATGAAATACCATTTTATCCAGATCGACCTTTTTGTTGGCCGTTCGGTGGCAGCTAGTTTGATGCCATCATCGTCATCATGATCCAGACACCCACGCTTAACAATATACAGGTTATTTTAAAAAAATGATAGAATTTCATTATCTGATAATCTTACCAATTCTGGTTCGAATGATTTTAACAGCATGTGCAGAATGAACTTAAAATTATACTTTTATTTTTTTTATTTTTTTCAAAAAAAGAAATGCCATTCAGTAGAAAAAGAAAACACATTTTGGGTATTAGAGTATGCTCGGACACAGTTGAACAAAAATGTGCAGCGTATCACCAATAGCTATGCTGATTTGGACATGATACGAAAAGAGAAATGAAGAAGGCTGTCTATACAGCAAAAAAGATCTGGTCGACCAGCAGTATCGAAAGAGATGGTCGAGTGAGTTCGGGAAAACATTTCTGTGAAGCCCCAGGATGTCCATAAAAAGAGTAGATTTGGAACCAAACAAAAGCAGATAATCACTGCCGTCCTGGAGACTGTTGCCCAATACATGCTGCAGCTATCTGGGTACGGCAAAAGGATCTGGACGACCAGTAGCATCGGAAGAGATGGTTGTGCGTATTCGGGAAATATTTTTGTGAAGCCCCAGTATGTCCATGAGAAGAGAAAAGCCAGAATTCAAGCAGATAATTACAGCCGTCCTGGTGACTGTTACGCAATACACGTTGCGCCTATCTGTCCACGGGAAAAGGATCTGAACGAACAGCTGCATCGGAAGAAATGGTCGAACTGGTTCAGGAAATATTATTGCGAAACACCAGGATGTCAATAAAAGAATCTCTGGAAAACTATAACACAAGCAGAGAATGACTAACACCCTGGAGATAGTTATCCAAGAGATTTTTTTAAGCGTTTCACCACAAGCAAGGCGGGATTGCCGCTAGTACCCAAGGGGCTATAGAGAGTGTAAGTAAGGCAAAAGATTAGGTATATGGGGTGGGGATGAGGAAAGGATAAAAGAAGAACAAAAGAGGTTAAAAAGAAGAACGGGGACCAAGGAAACAGATGTCGATTGATATTACATTTACATTTTTGAAGATTATAGTTATTAAGGAAGCAATTAAAAGGAAAGGAGTTCCACTGCCGAGAAGTGCGAGAAAAGGGGCTGTTGGAGTAGAAGATGTGAATGCATGAAACTGTTTTGTAAGTAAAAGGGTGGGACCGAGATGCCAACCTAGTAGCACGCTTAAATTCATGCAGTTGAGGCACAAGTGAAAATAGCTCCTCAGAGCAGACGCCATATTTATAGAAAAGACAGAGTGAAGCCACATTACGTCGGTAAGAATGTGACTGGAGTCGAGATGCCAGTTCAGGGCCTATCAGATTGCATGTCCGTCTTTGGATTTTGTCGAGATCCTCGAGATGAACGGCGGGTGCACCAGACCATTGCGTGTTTGGCATGAGCTGGACAACCGACTTGACGCATGTCGGCGCGCATATTGTAAACTTTTGAAATTGTTCATGAAATAAACATAGCTTTGAATTTCAAATTCAATGTTTCATGAATAAATCTTATTTTGCTCGACAATATGCCTGTTTCGTATTACTTTCCTAGACTATAGAGTTACTCAGATATCTACATCTCAAATGATATCAGTATTTTGAAATGTACTCTATCTGATATATCTAAAAATAATGGACATTTTTCGGCTATTGAATATAATTATCTTCTTTTTTTTTCTAATGTAGAAATATAATTCCGATTTGTATTTCTTAAAACAAAATTTTATTTATCTATTTTTCACAATGATGATCTTCCCTGTAATTAAAAAACTAGGATTACACAACATGAAACTTACCCAAAGCTATCCACAGGTAACAAACATATTTACCAAAGAATATTCGTAAATTAGAAGGACTGACGATTAAAATTAATCGATATACATATGCTTAACGTAAATTGACTATAACGGAGTGCGTACATGCGCATTTACAAACTAATTCCCAACTTTCAATTACATTAATTTCTGCTTTAGCAATTTACCAGGGTAGACGATCATGGATGAGCTTAAATGTACTTGCAAAAATAAAAGAAATAAACAAAACTACGGCGTCTTTCTTACTCGGTTCTGTAATAGCAGTGATCAATTGATCCGTGAATTTAAAAGGATTAAAATAAAAATATTTTTGTTTATACATACTTTTTTTTATAGATACAGATATTTAAGTAAATGCTCTGCTTATAATAAACAGTATTAACAACATTTATCGGCCTGAATGTCCGAGAAATTTTCATACAAAATATGCGTCCTCTGACAGGAATCGAATCTGTATCCTGTACGGAACCGTCATATAGCCTGATGTACTTTACCGATTTCGCCACAGAGGAGCGTTTTGGTTAGCAAGTTTGATTTTACTGTTTTTAAACTACAATTTCATATGATTTTCCCAGGTACATTCATATCTGCTAATGCGCATCCAAATGTAGACAAATGACGTCACACATTATGAAATGGACAAAGTCTGACAATTATTTAAAGACATTTTTATGTTTATACATTCTTTTTATAGATACAAATATTTACGTTAATGCTCTGTTTATAATAAACAATATTAACAACATTTACCGGCCTGAATGTCCGAAAAATTGTTAGAAAAAATGCGTCCTCCTATACGGAACCGTTATATAGGCTGACGTGCTTTTACAGATTTCGCCACAGCAAGGTCCATTTTACAGTAAAAGAAATCGGTAAAAGGTACGCAGGTAAGCAAATAAATATTTTTTCCCTGTATTGGCTGGAAGAAAAGATTCATCCTCAAAAATATTAATACGTTAAACTTGCTTAATAGGCGTAAGGATCTTATGCTTATCTGTAAACATCGGAGGAAGTTTCTCTTAAAATATTGTAATCCTGGATAAATATATCAGTTTTTACATTTTTTTCCCGTTCATAGCTTATACCGATTACCTCCCTTTAACGATTCCAACGTATCGTATATCAGCGTGTTTATTTAAAATTTAAACTTGCTTCAGTTCTCTCTATTTGCTCCTGGTTATTTGCAAATGGTCCCACCTACACCATGTTTCCTGTAGCTGGACCGCAGCATTGTTTTTTTTTTCCTATTTTAAATTTGAGCTGTGAATATACGTCCCTCCCATGAGTCCCTGTATTTTTTTGTTTTTAAATCGTAAGATACACCTTGTGCCTGACGAGTTGGGAAGCAACGAAACTTAAGTCGCACCACACACGTAGGTATACGTATAATTATTAATACACACACACACACAAACAAACACACACACACACACACACACACACACATATATATATATATATATATATATATATGTGTGTGTATGTATGTATAAACAGGTTGATTTTAATTTCAAAGCAAGTCAAAAGTGATTTAAATATAAAGATCATATTTCCCATTTTATTGTTAAAATAGATACAAAAGTATGTCGTTTAAGAAAAAAAAAGTGGGGGATTTAAGGCGCCTTTCGGCCGACACTTCTTCAGAAAAATAATCGTCGGCAGTATAAAACAAAGAAGTTGATAAGAAAAATTATTATCAACGACCGAAGTTAAAACCAATAGATTACTGAGATGTAATAAAACGAGGAAAATTGAAGGAAGAAAAAAAAAACCTTATGAGTACTAAATATATATATATATATATATATATATATATATATATATATATATATATATATATATATATATATATATATATATATATTATAAGTTATTACATACGAACAAATATGTAATGACGACAAAGATGCTTATTTGTTCCGATGCTTAAACCTAACCATCTCATCAGTTGGTGAATATAGATGGTCAAATAAATATTGGTCTACTTTTGGTATTGACCCCTCTTTTAAATTAAATTAATGTTATGAACGCTTGAATTTATTTTCTTTTCGTTCTCATTACATTTATATGCACACACACACACACACACACACACACACACACACACACACACACACACACACACACATCCACACACACACACACATACACACACAAATATGTGTGTATATATATATATATATATATATATATATATCTTTTTATTTTCTCAAACGTTATTATAGTGGGTACATGCATTTCAAATAGACGTCTCATTTTTTTTTGTTGCCTTAAACAATGTGTATTACGTCAATGCATCCACGCATTCGAGAAATCTTCATGAATGAAATGAGTTTTCCGTCAGAGATCGAACATAACCACCCCGCCTCCATTGGTAGGTGATCTGACCTGCTTTGCAGCACGACAATTAAGAGCGTCACGGTAGAACGTGGAACCTATTTTCCCTGTGGTGAAGGATTTGCGCAAAGCCAGCCACGTGCCAAAATATCCCCAAAGGGGCCACCTCTTGAATTCAGAGTTTTCCAGTTGCCATCCAAGGCTATGGCCCCTGTCTTGTTATTTATCTGTAGCTGGGGAGCAGATGATGATGATTCATATATTTCCCAAATGTATTAGCACGTAATGGATTCGACTGGAATTCGAACATGGCTTCCCAATTCATCAATCCGAGCCGCTATCCATTGCTCCACCGTGCCTCTCTCTCACACACACACACACACACACACACACACACACACACACACACACACACACGCACGCACGCACGCACGCGCACACACATACACACACACGCGCGCGCGCGCGCACGCACGCACGCACGCACACAGACACACACGCGCGCACGCAGCATGGCCTCTGACCTGTTAGCTTCCGGTCCATATTTGAGCGTCTTGTGTAAGATGATACACTACGTACAGCTGCCATGATTCTGATTACTTGGTTTCTGGGGCATATTTGAGCGTCTAATGTAAAAAGATAAACTACGCTCAAATATGGACCAGATGGTCAGAGGCCATGCTGCTGGACGTAGTCTAAAATCTTACATTAGACGCTCAAATATGGACCGGAAACCAACAGATCAGAGGCCATGCTGCTGGACGTAGTTTATCTTTTTACATTAGACGCTCAAATATGCACCAGAAACCAACAGATCTGAATCATGGCTGCTGGACGTGTATCATCTTACACAAGACGCTCAAATATGGACACACACACACAAACACACACACACACACACACACAAACACACACACACACACACACTTAGTAAAATATATGCTAAATCTTAAAATAAGCTATGAGCCTAAAATGTAAAATAAAGTGAGGACTTAGTGCCAAAGATGGAAGAGCATAAATATGATATAATATTATTAATAAAATACTACCACAATCCGTTACTCGGAGTTTCATGTAGGGAACGTTGACATTATTATTAACTAGCAGTACAACCCGTCTTCGACCGGCTTCATTACTGGGAATTTTTGCCGTTCATTTGGAGCAGTTCAAGTTTAAAGGTCAGCCCACCCAAAAATCAATATTAGTAACAAGAATTGGGTGCAACTGAGGCACATCTCCAAATGGGGGGGGGGCAATTTGTATTGAAAAAGGCCGTTTTTACGTTCTCCGTCTTTCAAGGAAGGAACCTCTTCCAATGAATGGACCGTCATAATAATAATAAACGATAATAATAATTATATATAATATATATTTTTCTCTAATTCTAATAATCTTTTGCGTAGGATTTCAACTATCGAAATCGATTGTACACTTCTTTTTTTTACAGACATTGAATTTTGCATTTGATTTTGCGCAAAGTGTAAAAAATCAGGGTTTTTTTTTTTAGTTTTAACCTTCAAGGTTGTAATTTTCTTCCACCCACTTTGGATTCAAAACCGGCAGTGAAGAATTATCTATCAAACAAAAAAAATTTCATCGAAATCGGATGAAAACTGTTGATACAACATACGAAAACACACACATACATTTTGAGAATTATATATATATATATATATATATATATATATGGCATAATGATGAAAGATCGGGGTCGATCTGAAATATCAAATATATATATATATATATAAAAATATAAAAAAATAGTTTCACAATTTGCAACTTTTCAGTTGTTTTATATATATATACATAAAATATATAGACAACACTTATCTATATTATTTAATGAAACATGTATGAATAAATATATATATATATATATATATATATATATATATATATATATATATATATATATATATATATATCTCGTCGTATATCGCTGAATGAAGCTCTGACCGCTCAATGTTTTAAATGGACCTCACCACATTTGATATCTGAGTATTGTTTTTTCTAGATTGGTTACCGGCTTTTTGTGGTGGAAGAGAAGCCATAGATTCAAGGGTATTTGAAATAAAGTAAACGCAACGATACTCTCCGAAGTTTGAACTCGGCCTGCCGAACTCATTAACCACTACGCCACAGGCATATCTTTCATATCTAGATGAGTCCTTCTTTTCAAACCCAATAAAACTTCTTTAGGATCTTCAATAAAGAATGACGGACATGTCGATCCGTTATCTTTAAGTTCTATCCGAAAGATTCTGGTGCGCCAACAGGTTTATATTTAAAGATACTTCTACTAAATAATAAATATATATCTGTTTTTCCCTGTTCAATTACTCACGGGTATTATTTCTATTGATTGCCTTCCGAATTTAAACACGTATTTTGAATAAATCAATCAATTTATATTACAGTTGATTCTAGTTTTAACCTAACTTTTTTTGAATTTACGATACTTTCTTTTTTTAATCTGATATTGTCATGGTTTTATTTATTATTATGTTTTTACATCTTTTTTCGTATTTTCAAATTTGAATATTTCAAATAATTATTATCATTATCAACAATATTATTAGTTTCATTAATATAGAAGGGTTGTGGCTAGAATGACGCAGATAAATATATTTTTTCTGTTTCCTTTCTTTTCTTCCCCTTTTTTCTTTTCTTCTTTTTCATCTTACTCTTGCCATATTGCAAAATTTACTCTCTTATTTTTATTCTGTTCTTTTAAGCCGTCTACCTTTTCGTTCTTTTATTTTTCTTTTATTGCTTCTTGATTTTAATTTTCGTCTGGTTTTATCGCTTCTTTCTTTTTCTCGCATATTTCTTTTTAAGTATTTTTTTTCTTTTAACTCTTCTTTATCTAATTCTATGTTTCGTTTAAGCCTTCTTCCTTTTCATACTATTTTTTTTCTTTTGATTCACAACTCTTTTTATCGCTTCTTTCCATTCATTCCTTTGTTTCTTTTATCAAGTCTTTCTTTTTATTCAGTCCTTTCATTTATCATTTGTTTCTATTGATTCTCTTCTTTCTTTTATTGCTTACTAGCAGCATGCCCCGGCGTTGCCCGTGCTTGATTCAAAAATCGTACGACTCATACAGCAATCTCTATCACTTGACTTAAAGGAGTTCCCTTTGCCGTGCTGATGTTGCTACATGCCTTACTTCTTGCCTATCTCACACTGCGAATTTTTCTAAGCTCTATTCTAAATATTAAATCTGTTACGAAAAAAGAACTAAACAAAATGAACACAAAACGATCAGATTTAAAAAAGAAATCGTAACTGGAAAAAAACGAATGAAAAAAGAATGTTAACAACAAATACTTTTTCACACCCAACCCAGTTCTGCGGAAACAGAATCAACGTTGAGTTTAAGCAAGCGAATGAGCCAATTGGAGTAAAGTGCCATGCAGATTTAAATTTTTCCCACTTGTGACGAATGCAGCTATCGATTTTTTTTTGCATGCTCGCATGCTAGTTAACATTCGTGTCAGTCAGCTGTTGGCTCTCAGGCTGGCCATTAGAATCATCCTGCCTATTCGTGGCAGCCAGCTATAGGCTCTCACTCTGGCCAGTAGAAAATGGCCGCAAACTACATGAAAACTGCCGTAGAAGCAGGAAAAAATCGATTATTTCCAATATCGATGAGAGTTGGGAAATGCAAAGTCGGTTCTTCGCCTCCCGCTAACTTGGAGCATGTGCATGTAAATCTTGGTGCAAATCCGTCGAAAATTGCGGCCGTGCATTCGTTACACACACACACATCCTGCCTTTTATAGATAGAGATTATTTTTTATTGTCTTATTTCTCTAACAACTCTTCCCATTCATTCTTTGGTTTCTTTTATTCCTTCTTTCTAGATTATCTTCTCCTTTTATAGCATCATCCTTTTTATTCTCTTCTTTCTTTTATCGCTTTTTCTTGTCTTTTTCTTTCTTTTTATTCTACACTTTCTTTAATATTTTCCTTTGTGATGAATTCTCTAATTCTCAGAATTCCAGTTCTTTATCCCTGTTTTTATAATTCTTCATAATTTAGTCATTTCTCTGTGATATTTTTTCTTTCATTTTTTTTCTAAATCTTTCAATTGTTCCCGGGGCTTCCCGTTACTTTTTTAGAATGGTATTTTCTTTTGATTCTCTCGTCCCTCCGAAGTCTTCTCAATTTTTTAATTTTTTATTTCAATCGATTTTCCTTTTCTTCCTTTCCTTTTCTCATCTGTATTTCTGTATTTACCATCTTTTCGTTATACTTTCACCATAACGATTATAACCGAATTCTTCTTCCTCTTCCTCTTCTTCTTCTTCTTCTTCTTCTTCTTCTCCGTCTTCTTCTCCTCCTCCCCTTCTTCTTCTTCTCCTTCTCCTCCTCCTCCTTCTTCTTCTTCTTCTCCTCCTCCTCCTTCTTCTTTTTTTCGTCTTTCTTCTTCTTCCTCTTCTTATTTTTCTTCTTCTCCTTCTCCTCCTTCTTCTTCTCGTCCTTCTTCTTCTTCTTCTCCTTCTTCCTCTTCTTCTTCTCGTCCTTTTTCTTCTTCTTCTTCCTCTTCTTCTTCTTCTTCTCGTCCTTCTTCTTCTTCTTCTTCTTCTACTTCTTCTTCTTCTTCTTCTTCTTCTCGTCCTTCTTCTTCTTCTTCTTCTTCTTCTTCTTCTCGTCCTTCTTCTTCTCGTCCTTCTTCTTCTTCTTCTTCTTCTTCTTCTTCTTCTTCTTCTTCTTCTTCTTCTTCTTCTTCTTCAACCATTTTAGTCTTTCATGCTTTACTTCTTTCTTTCTTTATTTACATATTTATTTAAACTTTACCAAACACCTTTTCTACATCCGCTGTACCTCATTCTACGTCGTTCACACATCCCATAACAATATTCGAAAGAAAATCAAAATCAATTCTTCCTTCAGCCAATTTTGGAAACCAATGCAAAATAAACAAATAAAACGAAAAATGGCGCCGTACGCCTGCGAGTGAAACAAGGGAGACAACTCCCGTTATAATATGGAAGAATTTTAGACCAGTGCACGCATATATACTCACATTCATTAGTTCAGATGAATTGGCGATAACATATCGAGACATGCACGCCTTCGTTTTGGGCAGCACATTAATAAAAGATTACTGCGATTACAGAGGATAAAACAAAATTTACTTTCCCTTTATGAAGTCCAGTGTCTTTTTCTTCTTCTTCATCATCATCACCATCTTATTATTATTATTAGTAGTAGTATTATTACATTCTCCCTATTCCTTTTACTTTTCCTCTTATTTTGTGTTCATCATCGTCTTCCGCTTGTATATTTCGCCCAATTTATTCTTCTATGCGTCCACTATCCTTTTTCTCTTATCTTTTTCCTTTCATCATTTTTCTTCAATTTTTCTTTTCTTATTTCTTTTAATATCTTCTTCATCTTATCTTCATGTATAAATATTTTCTGCTTATGCTTATATCTGTAATTCTTCCAGGCCCTTCCAATGGAGGTCTCTTTCTTCTCATTATTCTTCTTCCAATTATTCATTCATTTATTCATTCCTGCTAAGAAATACATTTTTCTGTTTCAAAATCCTTCTTTCAAATTCCTACCTTCATTCTCTCTTTCCTTTATTTACGAGATACACAGTCTTATCTTTTCCAGTTTTTTTTCTTCATTCTTATCTTCATTCCTTTATTTCTGTTACTTTCGTTCTTTCTTCCTTTCCTATTTTTCTCTTTCTTTTTTTCTCTTCTTTTTTTCCTTTGTTATTTACCTTTCTGCATTTCTTTTTCTTTCTTCGCTTTCATTTCGCATTTATCAGTTTTATACCATTATGTCGGGTACACTGCCTTCTTTTCGTTTTCTTTCCTTTACTTCATCCTTACTTCTATAATATCTTGCTTCGTTTCTTTATAATTGCAATACTTCGTTCCGTTTTTCAATTATTCATTCATTCTCACTTATCGAATTTTCTTTTATGAAACAGATCTTCATTCCTTCGTTCTTTTGTTTAATGCTTCTTTCTTAATTTTTTCCCCCGTATTTTTTCTTTTATTTCGGTGTCATTCGTGATAAACGCTAGGGCGAACGTATCTCTGATACATTAGATTAGATTAGGCAGATTTAGTTCCCGTTACCTTTTGCGGTAGATTACTTGATAATCAAGGCCATAGGTCTTTGTCTATACTGCTATTTAATCCATAGCTGGAGGGAGAAATGTTGCATTCGTACCTTTACTGAAGTAAACGAAGTCGAGTAGACTTCGAACTCGGCTCTTCGATTTATCATTCCACGCACATCCAAGCTTAAGTCAAATAGCGGTCACTTACCTCGGTAGCGACCAGGCTCAATTATGTTTAATCTTCAGTGTTCGCTTAAAAAGTGTGGTTTCAACGTGATATATATATATATATATATATATATATATATATATATATATATATATATATATAGTCTTAAAGTGTGCTATATTTATGGGATAAAGTGCTCAATATCAGAGATAGAGCGTGTGTAAATATAAAAGTGAACATATAAGTCAACACTTAGAGGCGACAGTCTGTTTCATGCTAGTGCAATCGTCAGGCCTGACGATTGCACTAGCATGAAACAGACTGTGGTCTCTAAGTGTTGACTTCTATGTTCACTTTTATATATATATATATATATATATATATATATATATATATATATATATATATATATATCAAGTATGTGGAGAAGTTCAATTAATATTACATGAATCATTCATACAAAAAGCAGATAGTGAAGTTAATGATATAAATGGCGAGAATAAATCTTCGCAAAAAAATTTATTAAGATACATTAACCCGCGAACCTGTAGATGAATGTTATGATCCCTGTTTTTAATAAATTCCAGTTGCATAAGGTCTTTTTATGCGAGTACTTTCGCCTGTTCATACAGACATCATCAGGTATGGAAATAGATTTGTATTAACATCCAGGTAATAACGGGACAACGAAAGATTAGATGTGATCCGAAATATGTTTTTTTTTAGAAATGTAAAAAAACAATCTATTTCAATACCTGGTTTTCACTATATGGGTGGATTCAATTATCAAGTTAAATGACTGTTAAACAACCAACTTATTGTTGGCTCCAATTGAGTGAAGTTTGTATTAAATTGTTTGAAAACTGACGGAGTTTTAGTTTAAAATTTCTGTTGAAATCGATTTGTGCTAAAATTAATTTTTCGTATTTCGCGGTTTTCCGCTGAACGAAGTGGCGTAGAAATACAAAAAAATAGAGCTATCGTTGAGTTCGGCATGATGTAAGTAACCTACATACTGAGTTTGAACAAAATCGGAGGACAAAAGTTGAATTTATCGATGTTTGATCGTCTTTATCGATTAGTGGTTTTTTAAAAATTATCGATTTTTCACTCTAAGAACCTATCTCTTACATTGTACAATGTTTATGCAAGTTTGCTCAAAATCGGCTGGATGGATTTCGAGTGAAAATGTATGAAATACAGAGATAGAGAGACGGAAATACAGACATTCTCAGTTTTATATATATAGATTGTCTTTTTACATCTATTTCGTTTCATAATTTCTATTTTCGTTCGAAATATTTCTCTTCTTCTTCATATTAGTTTTCATGCATTCTATTCTCTTTTTTTGCAGGGTTTTCTTCTGTCCTAATAAATCTTTTCTATCTCTCTCTTCATATATATATATATATATATATATATATATATATATATATATACACTTCAACTGTTGAACTATCCCCTCGTTTATTTATATAATCCTTATTTTATACTTGCTAATTGCCTGTTCTCGTTTCCCATTTTCATTCCGAATTTCTCATTCGCACTTCACCGATAATTAATTCCTCCCTTAATTTTCTTTCCGTCATAAGTTTTCTCTTTCAGGTTTTGTTTTATGTATTGATATATTCTCGTCCGTGTTGTTTCTCATCATCTATTTTGGTATTTTTTCGTCCACATTCCACGTCCACTTTCCAATCTCATGTTTGGATCGCGTGCGAAAAAGAGGCGAGAAAAATGAGAAGAAAAAAAAGGAGAAGCGTCCAAATCCATTTTCATTTGCATATTTCTAAATACAGCCTCGTTCCGACAAGTTCCAAACTGCTTTTCCGGCCGCCCACTGATTCCCATCGTGAAGCAACCAATCATATTATGTATATCTTGACATCTGCTTCATTACTTTTTGCCGATTTTTATTCTTCTTTCGTGATTGTCCGCCAGAAGAAAATGAAAAAAAAAATGAGAAAAAAGCCGACTTTATTTTCGGAATTACTTTATTCTTTAAGTGACATTCAATACATTTATTTACTTTCACTTTCACTTTCTATTGTAATTTTTTTCTTTCGGAAATAGAAACTGACTGATCACCATAATGTTTAGCCTCTTTAGGCGAGAATCAAATAGTCGTTAGTTCAATACCTACAAGATTACAATAAAAGTAACCGAATCTCCACGTTTACTGGATTCAGCACTCCATATAGTTTTCTTACGGTTGGGAAATGATAGCACACAGTTACAGTTTAATAAATGGAAAACTCGCTTATAGAATACTGAACAATTGCAAACTTTCACACCGTATAAAAATACAAGTGTAGAGAGACTGTCGTAAGCGCACACTTTTACACCTTGGACGACGTATGCAAATCAAAACCATAGGGGGATAACTTTTGCTTGCATTAATTGAGAGGCATATTGATCGCCTCCAAAACAAATTTGCTCTCTGTTAATCATATGAGAGACCCCTTTTCTGCCTTCCCTCAGCATGGTTGATACTGACCTTCAGGAGAGAGACTGGTTGGATCACGTTATTCGTACTGACACCTAAGTTCCACAGCGAACATATGATCAAAGACGAGATTTTGGAGAGAATGGAAACGAAGAGAAAACTTATTCTTAACATCAGGAAAAGGTAAGTGAAATTTCTGAAGCCCTAATGAGGAAATATCTGATACTCACAGGATATATAGAGGGAAAAAGGGACAGTTCAGTGCAAAACATACTTGATGGGTTTCAGCGAATGGATTGCGAAACAGGGAAAACTTATTAAGAGCAACAAGGGACAGGAGGGAGTGAGGACCATGATTTCCTATGTCCTGAAGGGACACGGTACATAAAAAGAAGCTTGGTTCATTTCTTGAACATATAATGAGGCAAAAGGGTTTGGCTAGTTTGAAAATCACAAGATATATCGAATATAAAAATGGAAAAATGGTCAACGGGCCATCTTAATGACCAGCTTTAGCGAATTGATGGCTGGACGGGATTGGGGATAATGATAAATATACAAACGATACCAAGAGCTATAAAAGACGTGAAGATGTGGAGCACCATGATTTCCCACGTTCTGAAGGGACACGTAAAGCTGAAGAAGTAGGAGGTAGAGTAAGAATTGAGAAAAAGAAGAAGGAGGAAGATGAGGGGGAGTAAGAATTTAAGAAGAAGATGGAGGAGGAGGGGAGGAGGAGGAGGAAGAGTAGGAGGAAGAGGAGGAGGTGAAGAATTGGAGGGGACAGAGGAGAGACGAAGAAGAAGAAAAAGGAAGAGCAGGAGGGGGCGTAGGAATTTGAGGAGAAGGGGAACAAAGAAGAAGAAGAAGAAGAAGAAGAAGAAGAAGAAGAAGAAGAAGAAGAAGAAGAAGAAGGAAAAGGAGGAGTAAGAATTGTAGGGGAAGGATGAGAAAAGGGAAAGAAGTAGAAGTAGAAGGAAGTGTAACAATTGGAGAAGAAGAAGAAGAAGAAGAAGAAGAAGAAGAAGAAGAAGAAGAAGAAGAAGAAGAAGAAGAAGAAGGACATTCAGATGACAGCGGTTTTCCAGTGACGATGACGTTACAGTTGTGTCTCTGAACGATCTTCTACGATGTGAGATTATATACACGCATCCAATGCTACGATTGGTTGATTGATTATATTTTTACAACTTATCAATATTTTACAGGTTATTTAAATATATGTTTAGATTGTGATTTACTGATACAAGTCCTACTATTTTACCCACAGCTGGGAGAGAAGAGGAAGTTTCATACCTTTCCCAAGAATATTTATTTGCGCGTAAGTGAATATAAGCACAACGAAAGGAAATGGAAATCAGCTCTCCGATTTCCAATTCAATGCCGTTATCCATTAAGCAGCTGGTTTTCCCAAGCAATTACCCATCTAGGTAGTGACCACGCTTGACGTTGCTTAGCTTCGGTGGTCGGACGAGTACGGTTGTTTCAACGTGACATTGCCGTAATCATTCCAATGTTACGAAACCAAGTTTGAGAAGTATATGTTGAGGACGAGATTTGGAAAAGCGAGACTTTTGTGTTCATTTTGGTTTGGGTTATGTTCTTCTATTATTAAACCCAGGAGGTGCAGATAAAGTAACGTATATGGACGTGGAAAGTGAACTAGGCATGCCGAGTTTAATTCCCGATAGATTGTGTTTCGTTGTCTTTGCGCTAAATGTCGTTGGAAAAGGTATGGATTCCTTTAACCCAGCTATATGTCAAATAACTGGGCAGTCCGAGTCCCCTTGCCTATCGGCACGGAAAGTGAAATAGGCAAGACGAGTTCAATTCCAGCTAGAGTATGTTTCGTTGTTTTCGCGCTAAACATCGTTGGAAAAGCTATTGATTCCTTTACCCCAGCTATATGCCATATAACTGGACAGTCCACGCCCTTTTACCTACAGACGGCAAGTCGTCTGGGTGAAAGAAAACCAGTCTGAAGATTGTTGGGCTTGCCTAAGACACAACACACTGCTGCAATGTCAACAATACATCTAAGTATCTAAAGGGTTACGGAAAACACACACTCACATACACAGATTCACATACACAGACTCACACATATACATGCACTATATATATTGCAAATAATTCAGAAGATGCATTAATTTTGAATTGATCCTTATGACTACCATTGAGAAAGGATACAAATTTTAGGATTAGATTTAGAATTTTTGTGTTCATTTCGAGACTTACGGACATATCACGCTGAAACACCGGTTCCTATCCCATCATCGAGGAAAAGCAAGGCCGATCCTGGCCAGCATCTAGATGGGTGACCGCTTGCGAATGCCAGGTGTTATAAGCTTAGATGTGTAGGTATAGCAATCCGAGTTAAATTCAATCAATAATACATCCATCAAAAGAGTTCAGCAGCAAATTTCTCACATAACAGATACCCAAAAAGATTTCAACATCTGCAAATCTCTTGCGTGGCATGCGTGTAACAAACTTTACAAGATTTGGCGCTCGAACTTTCCATCCAAAACCTTTCGAAAATTGATTGAACCAGTCCTACTGTATGGATCCGAAACTTGGAGATTATCTGCTCGTCTTGAACGACGACTGGATGAAACATATACAAATCTACTTAGAAAAATCCGGAATATCAGTTGGAGATCCCATACAGCGCTTAACACAATTTACGGAGAAGTGAAACCAATCTATCTTAAGCTCATACAAAAACGATTAGAGTTTGCTGGCCACTGCTACCCAGGGGACAAGGAAATTGTCACATGCTTACTCTGATGGCATACTTCTGGAAGTGTCTTCTCACGAAAATTGACTTTTAATAGACACGATAGCTCGGGACATAGGGTTGAACATTGTGGATCCGAGGACTGCAATTCTGGACCGAACAGTGTGGAAAGGGATTGCAAATGGAGTTCCGCCCAATCATAGGGAGGTAGAAGGAAGATTTGAGAGCGCGGAATTATTAATCGGGGAGCTGAGTTCTAATTCCTGTTAGGTTCGTTGGGAAAAGTATGAATGCACACTTTCGCCACCAGATAGGAGTTAATTAGAATGACTTGTATCACTAAACCATTTTTATCTCAACAAAAAGAAAATTCTTACAATATAAATATAGTTACAGGCTTTAAATAAGCCTCAAAAGGTTGATAAGCCGTAAAAACAACCAATCAATGTTCATTTTGGTAGGCTTTGAGAGCTTGCTTTATTAGATACCTTGTACTTTATACAGAATTAGATAGGGACTGACATTAAGACTAAGATTGAGAAAGAAAGATTTGTTTGGTTTGTTTGTTTATCGGCATGTCCCTTCATGCCGAAATTCAATTTTCTTGATAGTCTTGGTAATTTTTTTCAAAATATGTGTTGCTGGTAAGTTTTTTTTACATTATTCGGAATATTGTCCTCATCCTTCTCGCCATATTTATTATAACGTTTCGGCCGTTTGAGGACACGTGTCACAGTGAAATAAAGGCGTTGTTTAGATCCAGTGACAGGACCCAAAGAGTGTGAGTTCAATACCCGTTTAAGGCAGTGGAGAACATGGACAGGTGAATTAACAGGAGATAACAGATAACTGACATTTTTGGCAAGTGGAACTAGAACAATCTACCCCAGCGAGCGAAATAAAGGCTTCAGATCGACATTCCAACCACCTGAAGAAGACCGGAGCTTACAACGACCGAAACGTTGTAATAAATATGGCGACAAAGATGAGGACAATAGTCCGAATTTATGTAAATAGTGTACATAATACCTCATCTCAGAAATATAGACAGATACTGGTAGGTTTTATTTTTTATTTGTTATGAAAATGTATTGCTGCTAATTTTTTATAATACTTTTTTTTTATTTTCATGTTTTGACCCCGGTTAGGGGTTCATTTTTGGCCCATAAACGGGATCCTAACAAGTGCCACAAAACTGGGTTAAGGTATACCGGGGGACAAAAGCAATTATGTTCTCCGCTTGTCAAAACCTACCGATCAGATGCCTTGCTTCAGGATGTAGTTTATCGTCATACCCTGGATATGAGAAGGAAGGGGACTTGGTTCCAGAATAGATTTAAAATTTTGAGTTTATATTGATATGTTTTATGTGCGATTACTATTAAATGTTTCCGAATAAACTAAGTGATATTACTTTTTGATTAGCACTTATGTCCCAGTGGAGAAAGGAGCTTAATCTGATGATTAAATTTAGAATACTAACATTTTGCGTTCGTTTTGTTTGGCCTTCTGTGCTTCTATTATAAAATATATACTAATCAACGAAAAACAGATGTAAAACTCTGACCCCATGCTTACGAACCGAGAATGTAGGGGTAATGACAGTGAACCTTTTTTTTTAAAACCCGTAAATCACTCAGGCCTTTGGGGCGCAACATATACTGCCGTAGCAGTATCAGTGATGTTTCCTAGGCAAGATAGCATGACAGAGCCCAATCATCTCAAGACTGGTCTTTGTCATAGGTCCATTCTAGGCTAGATGACACAATCTATCCTGCTATTTAACCACAATTGGGTGAGAAGAGATGGCTTCATTACTTTCACAGGAGTATTAGCATATAAGTGATTTTTTTAGAACAAGACTGCAATTCGAACTCGGCTCTCCGATTCCTGATTACTCTTACATTTAATGGTAATTAAGGAACAGGTTTTATGTTTCTCACCTCCACTCAGATAGCCACCGAGAAGAGGCACCACATGTACTGTCATAGCAGTGACAGTGACGTTTCCTTGGCAGGAGAGCCTAACAAAACCAATCCTATCTAGTCTGGTCTTTCTCATAGGCTAGATGACAAAATCTCTATTGATGTTTTACCACAACTCAACTGGGGGTAAACAGATGGCTTCATAACCTTTCACAGGGGTATTAGAACTTTCACATGGGTATGATATTTTTTTAAAACTAGACTGAAATTCGAACTCGGCTCTCCGATTCCTCGTTACTCTTACATTTAATTTTAATCAAAGAAAATGTTTTATGTTTTCCCCTCCACTCAGATAGCCACCCTCTTAATTGCTGGTGTTCCCAGGTCCACCCTGACCCGGGGTGGTAGCACCTGTTGGGGTCTCATCTATGGGAAAATAGTGAACTTCCAGGTCTTTTCCAGCACATTGAAACAATGATTTTGCCAACTATACTTTTTTGAAACAATGATGTTGCCAGCTATGCGTTTTTGAAACAATGATGTTGCTAGCTCTACTTTTTTGAAACAATGATGTTGTCAGTTTTTGAAACAATGATGTTGCCGGTTTTTGAAACAATGATGTTGCCAGCTATACGTTTTTGAATCAATGATGTTGCCAGCTATACGTTTTTGAAACAATGATGTTGCCGGTTTTTGAAACAATGATGTTGCCAGCTGTACGTTTTTGAATCAATGATGTTGCCAGCTATACGTTTTTGAAACAATGATGTTTCCAGCTATACGTTTTTGATATATCTAATAAATACTGGATCTGGCATTAAATAACCCATAATGGTTGATATGCCATAAAACCCCAAACAACCAACCAATCAGATAGCCACCGAGAAGAGACACCATATGTACGGCCGTAGCAGTAACAGCGATGTTTTCCTGATCAAGACAGCATGACGGAGTTAAATTCTATCCAGGCTGGTCCTTGTCATAGGTCCATCCTAGGCTAGATGACACAATCTATCCTGCTATTTAACCACAACTGGGGGTAAAGATATGGCTTCATAACTTTCACAGGGGTATTAGATAAGTGATTTTTAAAAACTAGACTGGGATTCGAAATCCGCTCTCCGATTCCTCAGATAGTCATCGAGAAGGAAAGAAATAACGTCGAGGCCAGTGTTTGAAAATTTAATCCGCTTTTTGTTCATTAGTATTACTTTTATTTGTTTACTACCCCATTTGTTGTAATTAAAGTAGAAACGTAATATCATTTTTGACCAAGCCTCGTATTATAACAGAGTCCCTGATGATGTATATTATTCGTTTTCGACAAAACCAGAAGGCATGTATAAGTGGTTTAAAAGCTTATTATTTTCTCAGAATGGTGATATTCATTTTCGCGAACCCGCTGAGATTTCGCACTGTTATTCACGCTAATTCGATATGGCACAAATACTTGTTATTCCTTTTAAGAGGAGCTATATTTACCTTTGCTGTTAGAAAAGCCGAAAAGGGCTTAAATAATTCAAGCAACATAATGCATATTATCATTCATTTTTCAAAATTATTTCTCGTATTCTGGGGTGCTTTCATATCTGTATCCATATGCAAACAGGCATAAATCAAAGTATACAGTATTAGATAAATGTATACATAGGTATAGATATATAGATTCAGGGGATCGTTAATGTAATTCGTTGAATGCATTAATCTGAAAAATTGAATTCTGCCTTTTACTCATATTTGCGCAAATCTAAGTAATATTGTTTGGTAAATACTGAATATATCCAGCGAGAATTATTATTATTATGTATCTGTGTATACAACATTAGATAACAACGGAAGGAAATTGGGTTCATAGAAATATGTATAGACAAAGGCACATGCAAATACGCAGACACTTATAGTGTTTAAAGGTATAATATATATATATATATATATATATATATATATATATATATATATATATATATATATATATATATGATATAACGATATATAATTTTGTATGATTTTATATATCATCAAACAGTATTTAGAAAATAGTATGGAAGATTGGAAAAAAAAAATTGTGTAGACGTGGCAACATCAACAAAACCCTGTTCGATAAAATCCTAAATGATGAAATTCGTCAAAAAACTTTTTCCCAATTTCTCATGCCCTCTCTCTCTCTCTCTCTCTCTCTCTCTCTATATATATATATATATATATATATATATATATATATATATACATATATATACACTCAGAAGGAAAATTCTCCAAGAGTGCCGGTATTGAATCTTATAAAAATATAAATCTACGCCCCGGTTTCTTTACAATCTCACCTTTCCTGAAACAATTGCTACTTTCACTAGTCAACCTACACAACCAGAAATATGTAAGAACATCAAAAGAAAACGGGTAACTCGATTGCCTCATGTACAGCACATGCCTTGATCCGAAGCCATAATAATCTGATCACAACTTAAACAACAATGATAATAATAATAATAATGATAATATATATATATATATATATATATATATATATATATATATATAAATATAAAAGTGGACATGGAAGTCAGCACTTAGAGGCGACAGTCTGTTTCATGCTAGTGCAATCGTCAGGCGACTAGTGCTGTTATTTTTCTCGGCTGTTTATATAAGGGTCAGTGGTGCATTATGGGTAGTATATTTTGGCGGGTACTTTTACCGGAAGTCGCTTATTTGTTTATTTATTTATGTCAAATTATTTTGCTTGTTTTTTTGTTTGTTTTTTTATTTTTATTTTTTATCTTATATATTTATTTATTTATTCTTTTATTTTGATCGGTGTTTTTGGTTAACGTAGTAAAAAAATTTGTTTATATAGCTTATTGTTGGTAGTCTATAATGGCCGCCATTTACCGGAAATCGCTTGTTCGCTTATTTATTTGGGTCAAATTGTTTTGCTTATTATTTTTATTTTTATTTGTATAACAGTTATAACTTTCGTCCGTTCTTTTGTTTTGATTTTATTTCGCATATTCTAACAGGTGTGGTTTTGTGATTTGTTTGGAGTAGTTTATTTTGCTTATTTTATTGTTGTTTGTTTATATATTTATTTATTTTTCTATTTTAAGTTACGTAGTAAAAATTTGTTTTCATGTCTACATTTTGAGATTAGCTCGGATCTTTTATTTAATAATTTATTTTGATCTGGGAAGGTAATGATAGCTATTTTTTCCTCCAAGCAAAGTTTGCAAGTTTTTGATAGGTTGTTGTAGGCTGATGATGTTTTCCTTATTTTCCAAGATATTTTTGGTGTGGTGTGTGTTTTGTTTTTTATTTCCCAGATATACTTAGAAAGCATTGTGCTGTTCGCATATTTACTATTTGTGAAAGACATTTTGTGTACATAATTTCTTTGTTTCCATGGTCCTTCGGTTACTCCTATGTATACTTTTTCTTCATTATCTGCTGATTTTGTCGTGGCTTGGTAGATTACGTTGTTTTGTAAACAATTACCGTTTAAGGGACATTCGTTTTTTATTCTGCAGTTGCACGTGGGTTTAATTTGTTCGTGTGGTTTGTTAATAATTTTTCTGTTGTGCTTTTTTATTATTTGTGCCATGTTCTCTGTGCAACTGTAGCTGATTTTTACTGTGTTTTTGTTGAATATTTTGTGTAGTGTGCTTGATTCCGGGAAGTGTTTGTGTAAAAGCTTGAAGAATATTTTTCCTATGTTTGTTTTTACGTTTTTGCTGTACGGTGGGTTGAACCATATGATATTTCTTTTTCTGTTGGTCTTTTTTGTGTTCTGTGGTGAGTATGTGAGTGTTGCTGGGAATCCGCTATCTTTTAGGGCTGTTTCGTAGTCTTTCTTGGCTTTGTTAAATATAGATTCATCGGAAGAATTGTCGGAAAGCCTGCGGTTAATCGATTTAGGTATCTGTTTGATTATAGAAGGCGGGTGGTTGGAGTATATATGTATGTACTGTGGTTTATCATTCGGTTTTCTGTATGGTTTGTGTGTGCCTTTTCTTAGGTTGAAGGTGACATCTAGAAAATCTACTTCGTTTAGGTTAGTTTTTATATCTATCTCGAATCCGTTATTTTTGAAGATTTTAATTATTGCTTTTCTAGTTTTATCTGTCTTTTGTTTGTTGCCGTTTCTTAAGATTATGAGACCGTCATCTCTGTAGAGCCCTGTGTCATTTCTATCTATTATTTTGCTTATTTCGTGTAGTAAATAAATACCTACGATTTCGCATGTCCTTGCACCGTCAAAGCTTCCCATTGTAGTGTCAAATATCCCATCTTTCTTTATCCATGCTTCTTCATGGTGAAATAATAATGATTTACGGGAGTGCTTAATGATGTCGATTTCGTTTGGTTTTATTATTATTTGTTCCTGAGCTAAGTTGATGGCCTTATCTAGTGTACGTTCTGTTATGGATGGGTAAAATTCTTTTATGTCTAATTGTAGGAAGTGGCAATTTTGTTTGTTATTTATGCTGTTGAACCAGTCAATGGTTGTTTTTGTGTTTTTCCACTGGTTTACTCCTAACTTCTTCCTAAGTTCAGAATTAATTCTTTCTAGTATTTTTTTACTTATTTTACCTAGTTCGCTTTTGGCTGGGTTTATGAGTCTGCATGCAGGGTTGGTTTTGAAATTTTCCTTGTGGTCTTTTAGTGTGATAAAGGCTTGCGTCTTGCTCATGCAACTTATTCGGTCATCTAGGTCTAATTTTTGAGCGATTGCTTTAGCTTCTTTATTTATATCGTGTTCTATTGTTTTGGGTGCCTTTTTGTATGTTTTGGTTATGTTGTTCTTTAGTAATTTATTGTGCGTGGGAGGGGTTAGCCGATTTGTATATGTTCCATCCAGTCGTCTTTGAAGACGGACAGATAATTTCCAACTTTCGAAAGGTTTGGGATTTTAAAGAGGATGAGATGTTAGATCGCCAAATCTTATGAGGTTTGTTACACTAATCCCATTAAATAACCTAACACGTAAATTACAAATTGAAGATACCAATATGAAACAATTCAATCAGTGATACGTGATACACTCTTAGGCGATCATGTATCTTTCGATACATGACTGACGGGGCAAATTTTTTTCCCGCATTTCTTTCTGCGGTAGACCAGTTGACATCCAAGGCTATAGAACCCAGTCTGTCCTGCTATTTACCCATACCTGGCGGGGAGAAGAAGAGGATTCATAGCTTCCCCAAGCACGTACGGGAATGTAATGGATTCGACTGGAATTCGAACCCGGCTCTCCGATTCCGCAATGCGAACCGACTGGTAACTGTTTTAACAGAGGATGTAAAACGCGATACCGAAGTCTGAAGACGCATAAGGAAAATGAAATGGAAAGATGTCTTCCAAAAATTAATCAAAGCATTAAGAACTAATAACATAATGAAAGAAAAGAGTACTGGACTGTTATATAACATCGGTACGCCTATATGGCAGACAATGCTTTTCCTCGTAGATGAAGAAGAGACTTGAGGCAACAGAAATGTGCTTTACAGAAGGATACTGGGAATAACATGGACTGAACAAATCGAAACAGAAAGGAAAAATATAAGAGAAACTGACTGTTCTAAATGTCTAGGATGCATAATAAGAAAAGAAAGTTTGGAAAATTTGACACTCAGAGGACATATTGAAGGCAAGTTCTTCTCTGTTCAAGAACATCGCATAACATCCCTAACGAATTTGTATACTGATTTTCTAAGGATAGCTTAGATGTGGCACAAGGCCGAATGTATGCGGCACCTAGTGAGGATCGAACTAAGTATTCTGTCGTAACTGTTTTAGCGAGACAAGCTTGCTAACGATTACACTACACTGAGGTCCCCTAAAGTGTTTGTATAAATGGTTAGCAGAACAAAGATAAGGAGATATAGGAAAAAAACAAAATCTATTAAGGACAGGAAGCGAGGAGAGTCATGATCACCCACGTCCTGAAGGGACACGGCACATAGATGAAGAAATGAATTCCTCCCCTATCTTACAGAAATTTCACTCAGTAACCCTCTAATATAAGCCGCCTTTAGACGTTGTCTTGGATGAATTATCTTCTATGTGTATTGGCTTTTTAGGAAAGGGTCAACAATGGCTCACCACAATTCCCTATCCTTTGTCGCTCTTAATATTTTTTTTATTTTGTTATCTCTCCTAAACCTTGTTTCCTCATCAAATTACTCAATATCGCAAGGTAGGTGATACACTGTTTTCATGTCCTTCAATCTGTCGCGTGAGTGTCAAATTTTCCAAGCCCTCTTTCCTAATTATGTGCCTAGAAAGTTCAAATATCCTTTCCTGTTAAACAATATGAGTAAGACTTGTTACCCTGCTTTCATGACGACTCATTTATCTTTCCAAACATCTGCTTCTTTTTCATACTTATTAATTTTAAATCTATTTTCTATCTTTTGAAATTCCATTTGTCATGTTTACGTTTACAAAACATCTCCAAATCTCCCGTTTACTTATTTACATATTTATTTGATGTGTGTCTTGTACCTACCACGGGTAATCCTATTTCTAAAGTGCCCCTGCTTAATTTGAAAATCAGTGAAGGAAGCAAAAAGAAGAAAAAAAATCGAACACATCAGTTTTTTTGTCTCGAAAATATTGCGGAGTGAGTCGTTGAAAATTAGAGAAAAACATTTTAAATTTAGAGTCAGTTTATTTAGGTGAAGCTTAAAATATACATGTAAGTCAGATTGCACGGGGTGAACATATCTGATTCGCATAGTAAGCAAACTCAAGAACATAATTCCAGAATATCCTTTTATTTGTCTATATTTCTGCGATGAGGTATTATGTACACCATTTGCATTATTCGGGCTATTGTCCTCATCTTTGTCGCCATATTTATAACAACGTTTCGGCCGTTTTACACTCTGATCTTCTTCAGTATGTGTCTGTATTTCTAAAATGAGGTATTATGTACACTATTTACATTTTTCGGACTACTGTCCTCATCTTTGTCGCCATATTTATTACAAAGTTTCGGCCGTTTTACGCTCCGGTCTTCTTCAGTATCTGTCTATACTTCTGAAATGAGGTATTATGTACACTATTTACATTTTTCGAACTACTGTCCTCATCTTTGTCGCCATATTTATTACAAAGTTTCGGCCGTTTTACGCTGCGGCTTTCTTCAGTATCTGTCTATATTTCTGAAATGCGGTATTATGTACACTATTTACATTTTTCGGACTACTGTCCTCATCTTTGTCGCCATATTTATTACAAAGTTTCGGCCGTTATAAGCTCCGGCTTTCTTCAGTATCTGTCTATATTTCTGAAATGAGGTATTATGTACACAACTGACAGTATTCGTACTATTGTCCTCATCTTTGTCGCCATATTTATTACAAGGTTTCGGCCGTTGTACGCTCTGGCCTTCTTCAGTATCTGTCTATATTTCTGAGATGAGGTATTATGTACACTATTTACATTATTCGGACTATCAACCTCATCTTTGTTGCCATATTTATTACAACGTTTCGGCCGATGTACGATCCGGCCTTCTTCAGGTGGTTGGAATGTCGAACAGAACCCTTTATTTCGCTCACTGGGTAGACTGTTCTAGTTCCACTTGCCATGTTTAATGGATGTCAGTTATTTCCTGTTAATTCCCCTCTCCAATTTCTCCACTGCCTTAACCGAGTATTGAACTCACACTTTTTGAGTCCTGACACTGGATCTGATTGATAAATTAGAAATGGTTAATTCTTTTTTATGGGTGAAAAATAAAGAAACATTTCAATGGCTAAATATTTTCTATTTCTTTACTATCATATATTTATTATTCATATCTTTTCATTAAAATATATAAAGAGCCCCGATAATTTGAAGAATCCAGTATGACAGCCTAATAGATTTTGACATAGATTCTGGCAGGCTTTATTCACAAGGATCTATTTGCTACAAGGTAATTTGAATAAAATTATAATAAAGTAAATAGAACAGAAAATAATATTTGATAATTATCAACTTTTTGATTGATATCTGTCTATCTTTCTGAGATGAGTATTATGTATACTATTTACATTATTCGGACTATTGTCCTCATCTTTGTCACCATATTTATTACAACGTTTCGGCTGTTGTACGCTCCGGCCTTCTACAGGTGGTTGGAATGTGGAATACAATATGCGAAACAGAAATAAAGAGTGCCAGAAAAAAGCGATACTAAGAACAAAAAATTGCAATATGAGCTCTGGTAAAAACATAAAATAATAACGGCAAAAATTGCAATATGAGCACTGGTAAAAAATGATTGCTGAAGACATTAGCTTTATAATACTCAAAAATTCGGACACAGATGTTCACAAGGACACATGTCACAGTGGATAAAGGCATTGGTTAGATACAGTAACAGGACCCAAAGAGTGTGAGTTCAATACCCTGTTAAGGCGGTGGAGAACTTGGAGAGGGGAATTAACAGGAGATAACTGATAACTGACATCCATTAAATATGGCACGTGTAACTAGAACCCCAGCGAGCGAAATAAAAGGTTCAGTTCAACATTCCAACCACATGAAGAAGGCCGGAGCGTACAACGGCCGAAACGTTGTAATAAATATGGCGGAAAAGAGTTATCAGGCAATATGTATGAGAGGAGGTATTCTAACTATTTCTACAATTGTTCGACTGTTGTCCCCATCTTTAGTGTCACACTGTATGCTCCGGCCTTCTTCAGGTGATATTTTTTTTTTAATTTCGATCTAAACTCAGTATGGTCAACATTCAGAAACGCCAACATTGACATTGACCATTTTTGATGTACACGGCCACAGTGGGTTGACCCTCTTTGGAAAATAAAACATTCCTATAACTCTAGATACATACATGAAAAACAAAACGTTCAGCTAAAAGAGAAAAGAAAATTATGTTTGACAAAGTCTAATTGTATGCTCGGACAGAAATAACGTTAGAACAATTTCTACATAATTTATGTCCAGAAAAAAAAAAGGAACACACGAAAATGTAAATAAAAAATTAACCGTAGTTACCTTGTCAGTCGTTTTAATGGAACTAGTATAAAAGTGTGATTACTGTCTAAATAAACAATTATATATATATATATATATATATATATATATATATATATATATATATATATTTGTCTTGTGATAATTACATTCTTCTGCGTCGAAAGTTGTTAGAGTTGTCGGAATAAAAGAAAAATATATCAATACGTCGATTATGACTCGACAATGACACCAAAAAGATTATCCGTGAATATGAAAGGATCCAATTGAAAATCAGTCGACAGAACACGTCTCAATGAAAAGATGCAATAAATATATATATATATATATATATATATATATATATATATATATATATATATATATATATATAAATATAAAGTGAACATAGAAGTCAACACTTAGAGGCGACAGTCAGTTTCATGCTAGATGTTATGGACAGGCCACGAGTGCTGTTATATTTCTCGGCTATTTATATATATATACGGGTCAGTGATGCATTGTTGGTAGTCTATTTTGGCGGTTAATGTTACCGGAAATCGTTTATTTGTTTATTTATTTATTTGGGTTGAATTATTTTGCTTGTTTTTATTTATTTTTTTATTTCTTATCTTACATTTTTATTTTATTTTTATTTTAATCGGTGTTTTTATAAACGTATTAAAAAATTGTTTATATTGCTTATTTAATAGTTTTGTTTTGGTTTTCGAAGATAATTAAAGCTATTTATTCAATTTTGGTGTTGATTGTTGTAGTTTATTCTAACTATTATTTTGGCGGGAACAGTTTTGTTTATTACTTCATGTATTTATTTGGATTGATTATCTTTATTTGTGGCCTGACGATTGCATCTAGCATGAAGCGGACTGTCTCCTCTAAGTGTTCAGTTCTATGCTCACTTATATATATATATATATATATATATATATATATATATATATATATATATATATATATATATATATATATACACACACACACACGGTGTAACAGAAAAATTGTTCAAATCATGTAACAGCAAAATTGTTTAGTTGTTACATTAACATTTAATTAGAAAAGATTAAAGAAATCGTAATGGAATTCTCCGAGGATTTTATACCACGATTGGTCTATATTATAAGCAATAAGAATGTATATTTAATTATTCTCCAATCTAACAGGAGAAGCATTGATGAAATCGTTCATAAACGGAAAATGACATGTTCATTAATTAATCATAGCTAAGGATCGGAAGCTCATGAAGGATTGAAATTATGTTCATATATATATATATATATATATAGATGTCAACAATATTTTGCACACAAAACATCTTTCACAAATAGTAAATATGCGAACAGCACAATGCTTTCTAAGTATATCTGGGAAATTAAAAACAAAACGCGCATCACACCAAAAACATCTTGGAAAATAAGGAAAAAATCATCAGCCTACAACAACCAATCAAAAACTTGCAAAGTTTGTTTGGAGGAAAAAATAGCTATCATTACCTTCCCAGACCAAAATAAATTATTAAATAAACTATCCGAGCTCATCTCAAAATGCAGACATGAAAACAAATTTTTTACTACGTTACTTAAAAATCGAAAACTGAAAAAATAAAATAAAATAAAAAGAAATAAATAAATAAAATAAGCCAAAAAAATTAACCCAAACAAATTACCAAATCACACCTGTTAGAACAGACGAAATAGAATAAAAAATGAGAAACAAATCAATGAACGCAATAAATAAAGTAAATAATAAACAAATTAGCAAACCATTATGACCAAAATATTAGTTAGACAATGAAAATCAAATCGAAAATATAGCTATAACTGTTATATAACGATAAGAGAAAAAAATACTACGTTACTTAAAAATCGAAAACCGAAAAGAGAAAATATACAGTATAACAAATAAATAATAACAAGTTAAATAAATTGATCTAAATTAATCCAAATAAATAAATAAGCTAACAAACCGATCCCGATAAACTAACCGTTAGAAAAAACAAATAAAGATAATCAATCCAAATAAATACATGAAGTAATAAACAAAACTGTTCCCGCCAAAATAATAGTTAGAATAAACTACAACAATCAACACCAAAATTGAATAAATAGCTTTAATTATCTTCGAAAACCAAAACAAAACTATTAAATAAGCGATATAAACAATTTTTTAATACGATAAAAAAAAATAAAAATGTAAGATAAGAAATAAAAAAATAAATAAAAACAAGCAAAATAATTCAACCCAAATAAATAAATAAACAAATAAACGATTTCCGGTAATATTAACCGCCAAAATAGACTACCAACAATGCATCCCTGACCCGTATATATATAAATAGCCGAGAAATATAACAGCACTCGTGGCCTGTCCATAACATCTAGCATGAAACTGACTGTCGCCTCTAAGTGTTGACTTCTATGTTCACTTCATATATATATATATATATATATATATATATATATATATATATATATATTATTCCAGGATCATTTTCCAACTTATAGTGTGTAACCTTCTAAATTTCTCTCCTGAATAACAACGTACTTTCATTTTGAAGTTTGTTTTCACTGCTTTTGGAATGTCACAGCTGAACCTCCTCTATCACATGCAAAATGTCGCAAGGATTGAGTTTGATCTTTTCTCATTGATCTCTTTAGCACTAAGCATAAATGATGATCCCTCTTTTTATGTTGTAACCTCCTGACCCAGTTTTCTCTACGGTTCCCTCTTTAAATTTACTCACCGTTCTCTTGATGGTTCTTGAATGGACTTTGAAGATGGAAGACAGACTGTGAATATTGGTACCATTCGTGAAGGCCTGGATGAACTTTTTCCTCTCACCATTTCTACGTTGGAAAGACAATGTGGGACTGACACAAAATGATTTCACCCTGTTCAATTTCTAGCTGAATACCTCAAAGTGTTTTTTTCAGTGATTCTTACAACAAATGGTGTCAAGATGGCTAAAGGTCTCATCTGAAGTATCCTATGCTGTTACACGATTCGGACAATTTTGCTGTTACACACTATATATACATACATACATACATACATACATACATAGATACATATATATATATATATATATATATATATATATATATATATATATATATATATATATATATATACAATTGGTTCATGAGTTGTGGCACTGCTGAGGAAACGTGGCTATTTATTATTAATATAAGTGTGTGGACTGGGATAATGTTCTGGAGACTGCGTTGACCAGAAAGCCGCCGTTGGGTTTCGCTCTGAGTGTCCACTTTTATATTAACATGTTCTCCATCTTTGATTTGATTCATCATTTTAAGCCATAAATATAGCATGATGATTAAACTATATTTTTGTATTGATTATCAGTAAAATGTACGGCTCTGTTATTCTGTATCGAGTACAATTTTATTAGCACAAGCACTCAATGGAAGACAATATATATATATATATATATATATATATATATGTTCTGTAAATATATATATATATATGTATATATATATATATATGCTCTGTAAATATATATATATATATATATATATATATATATATATATGCTCTGTAAATATATATATATATATATGCTCTGTAAATATATATATATATATATATATATATATATATATATATATATATATGTATGAGAATAAAAAGTGACATGAGGAAAAAACATTTTCTTAGCTCAGAATAATTTTTCCTCTTGTCTGATTTTATTCATTTTGTTTCTATCTGAAAAAAATCTACACACACACAGACACACACACATATATATATATGTGTGTGTGTGTGTGTGTGTGTGTGTGTGTGTGTGTGTGTGTGTGTGTGAGTGATATATATAGCGAGTTAAGCCCGTAGATTTTCTCATTTGTTCAAAACACAGGCGTTAACACATGAAAATATAAACAGTTACAAATATTTTGAATAGCTAAAAGCTAAACCGGTTAAAGTAAAACATTTTTTATGAAAGCACAATTTTAATTTTAATATTTCTCTGTAAATATACATATATATAAATATAAATATTTGGTGTTTTTTAATTATTTTCTCCGTACAAGTTTTGGTACAGAATTTTCTAACAATTTCATATATGTAGAAAATTAATGGATTTTATTTTCTTATTTTACATATTTTAATTATTACAAAATTATTTTATTGCATATCCGTAAGCAGTATTACTTCATTTCGAATAAACGGAGCGTCTACTAAAATACGGGTACACCTGAAAAATGTTTGAAATTTTGCTGCTATCCCTTAATCACTATATATATATATATATATATATATATATATATATATATATATATATATATATATATATATATAAGCGCTACAATCGCAGTGTTAAATGCAAAGTATACAGAATATATCCCAAATCTAAGCAAACTTGAAACGTATGTCAAAATATTAAAAGCTTTTAATGAGTATTGTATTGTTTTTTATTGCCTGAGAATTATGCGACAGTAAAATTAACACCCTTGGCATCCACATGAAACATTAATCGTGAACAGCAGTAAAATTTGCTTTACCTTATATATTTCATGTTTTTCAATGATCATTGTATTTTTTCGAATTCGAATGAGGTTTTGTACATCGGAAACAAAATTATAGATAAACTGTCGGCTAATGTTTTGTTCTGTGTTCTGTGTTTGTGCATAAGTTCACGAATGGCGTCGGCTAAACTAGATATACTTTTTCCTCTTGTCTTTTCTTACATTTTGTCTCTTCTACAAATATTTAAACACACACACACATATATATATATATATATATATATATATATATATATATATATACATACATACATACATATGTTTTTGTTCTAATCTCTTATAATAAAAAATAAAATATATATATATATATATATATATATATATATATTACGATATTTTTATTTAAAAATATTTTTTCATCACGACACGGGAATTTGTTTCGGAACATGAAAATTGTTCCATTATCAAGCGATATTCAGCAATTTTTTTTGTTTTTTTTTTCTCAAATTTTTAAAAGTTTTTAACTTTTCTTAAACTTTTTTAAGTTCCGACACATAGAGATTTCCGTGTCACGATGAAAAAATACTTTTAAATAAAAATATTATATTATTATGCACTACTTTGTATGGCGCATTGTTTTGAAAATAAATAATACTGTGTATTATTAATCTGACTGTTCTTTCTCTTTATTTGTATATGTATATTTATACGCGTTAATATTTCTAGAGCATGCAATAATATAAACATTAATAAATGCTCCTTACAATGTATTGGGCAAACGTACAGAAAATTTACCTATGGGCACATAGGATGTTATGCACAACAAATTATCAGATGCACTGATATACATTCTGCCACAACTTCGATGTAAAGAATATCATATTTTTTTCAAAAGAGAAAGTACCTATAACTAAACTGCCGCTATGGAATTTTCCCAAACAATAAATCTGCGCGCCTGATGTTATTAAATATCTTCTTTCCTAAAAGAGATACTTTTTTTCTAATGCCGACATTAATACAAAACATTTAATTTTAAAATCTTATATTATTTAAAATATATAATATATGACACAATTTCGCAAAATAATAAGAATAGCAATTTCATTATAATAAAAATTAAACAACAAGCATTCAGTCATTTTCGTTTATTTGACATTAAATTTCATACTGTAGCCTTCTCCATATTGTACAGTTAACCTGATATAAATTTATGTGCAATCTCAAGTTCAAAAAATCAAAATTTCACGCTATCTTTAAATCTGTGTATAAATAATTGTTGCAATATAAAACATTGCCTTAGTAAAGTTAATTAGAGGACGAAATGCTAGGTCTAATAAAAGTGTTCCTTTGATATATATATATATATATATATATATATATATATATATATATATATATATATATGAGTGTGTGTGTGAATATATATATATATATATATATATATATATATATATATATATATATATATCCTTCTATCTGGATATCTATCTATGTCTGTTGTAATCTATTTATGCATCCATCTCAGTTTCTATCTATCTCTCTATAATGTTTTCATTATGTATCTAACTTCCGCAGTCTTTTCGTTATAAAGAAAGTATGAAACTAACCTGAGATAGATAGATAGATAGATAGATATGGACAAACTGAGAAAAATTTATGAACGAAACAAAATAGACTAACATAGATAGAAATAAATAAAGAAAGAAAGAAATAAAAAAAGAAAATGAACTGAGATAGATAGAAAGAAAGAAAGAAAGAAAAAAAGAAGGTATATAGACTGAGATAGATAGATAGATAGATAGATAGATAGATAGATAGATAGATAGGGACAAACTCAGAAAAATATATAGATTCATAGCCATAAACAGATGCGGAAGCGATAGATAAACGTTAAATGTGCGTGTATATAAAAATACAGGGAAGATTATATACTTTTAGATCATATATATATATGTGTGCTTATTTGCATATAACTTATTCAAATTATTTTATAAAGGTGAAGAACTTTATAAGTCTCTTATATATGCAAACACATTCCCACACATATCATACAGGCACCTACACACACACAACACACAAACACACACACACACACACACACACACACACATATATATATATACTAAAATAAAATAAAATTTGAATTTCATACTTATTATTCCCCCGGAAATGTGCAATGACATTTGTGTTTTTTTTTATAAACTGAGCAAGAATTAACGTTGTAATCCGAATATATGAAAAGCAAAACACTCCCTTCGCCTTTCAAATGTAGGTTCGTGTTAAATATAAAATAAACACTGGAATAAATGCTTCTGTAAATTTCCGAAACTGTTATCTTTAACCTCCAGAGAATTCGGAAAAATGCGAAAAAATTCTCATTTCCAAATAAGCCTTTTACCAATTTTCGTCGATGATAAGTGAAACAATAAATGGTTTTAATACTTTTTTGAATAGTTTTTGCCTAATATCCCCGCATAGAATAATGATGTTGATATGAATATTAACACAACAACAACAACACCAGTAATAATAATAATAATAATAATAATAATAATAATAATAATAATAACAATAATAATGAAAATTTAAATATTAAGAACGATGTAACAGGATAAAATGAAAAATACATATGAAGAACGTAATTTTTTACCAAATTTCAACATGGCACATTATCATTACACGAGAGCCCATTCTTCATTTACAGAAGTAGAAGAAATGTATTCATAGTTTTTTAAAATAATTTAATTCCCATGCAAGGCAATAAAGCCACTAAGATGCAAGGAATTACTAAGTGTGAAAGAATATGAGAAGTACAAAATATTATCGATAAGGAGGAATAACAATTAAAGAAAATGAATTAATAAGAGGGAAATCATGATTGATGTTGTCTATCTGCTTGTAATGATACAACTCGACTTGAAAGCAAGAAGCCAGAAAAGGGTTCCTGTGCGAGAAGTACGACACAAGAAACTGTTAGCATAGAAGTTACGGCTACATTTATCCAGTTCAATCGGATTACCACATTTTCCCGGGCTATGACTCATTTCCTATGTGGATGGTGGTTCAACAAATCAGAGGAGATTAAATCATGTGCCTGGAGATTTTGCCTTTAAATCAACCAAATTTTATAAGCATGTAATTGAGCTTCTGGTACGACAATGATTGGATATATTCGGATGAATAAACGTCTGTATGTAATTTGAATTTGTAAAAAAGAAATTAATGATGCGGAAGACTTGACAACTGTAACAAATGCATGACACAAAACTGGTTCATATGATTCAAGGAAGGTGGCACCAGCCTCAAAGACAAACCAAGTTCAGAGAGACTTTCTCTTATGGAAGATAAGGCCTTGCTGGAAATGGTTGAATGACAGCTAAATACAAAAACTCATACACTGTTCTTGGTTCTTCACAAAGTACCATCAATCGACACCTTCATAAGCTCAACTTTTGAACAGTTGCTGACGAGATGTTCCTTCATCAACTGACCAATTACGAGACTCAACAACGTGGGAACATTTCCCCCCAAAAAAAGAAAACTACTGGCAAATCCTTAAGATGCTCATTGTTACGATTGAAATGTAACTGGGGATGAAAAATGGAACTATTTTTGTAATCCAGGATCCCAGATAAGAATTGTACCTATGGACACTAGTTCGGACATACAGACATTGAGTTATTATGGTGAATGTAATAAGAATGGTAAGAATGCGTTGTTTTGGTGTAAGGAATATTATAGTATGTTTGGGATAGTGTTTTTGGCTAGATAAGTTTAAGTATAAGATCAAACTTTTTCCCTATTCTCCATTTTGGCCTTGTGTCACATCTTGAATTTTTATACAATTAAATATCGCTCTTAGCTACAGCACTTGTTTAATTTTCAAGTTGCCTTATGTCACAGAATCAAGACGACAAGCGAAACTATGAAAGTGTTTATTCCATGATGGTTAACAGTAGAAGAGGGTAAGTTATTAATATTATTATCAACTAAGGGAGTTAACTGCTACTTCTTCCAGAGAGTTCGATTAAGGGAGATTTCTAAGTAATATAACATCTACCTTTTTTTTATTCAAGATTAGTTGGTTAGTACTTCATATTTAATTTTATAGTTCTTAGTTCAGCTTGTGTTGCGATGGAATACCTGAATGAAAGACAGTTTTTTTCTTTTTGGGGTTTCAGAGGTGTAATCGATCTGGGATTTCAAAGGAAATATTTGTCGCAGATTACTTCCACAACGCAGAGAATGAATCAGTTCAGTTCAGTACATCATCCTGTATTCCCACTTCTCAAAAGTTCCAGTAGAGCAAGAGAATGGGGAGGTAGCTGCTTGTATCTGTTGGCCATCTTGCTGCGATGACTTTCCTGAACTCATTTAGAGACGGATCCTTTACAGTTTCCTGTTTGACAATCTGTAACAGTATTGGAGATGCGAAGGGATGTTAATTCAGCATATGTATATTGAGACCAATACCCTTCACTAGTATTCCGGGTCTCGGGGATACTCTTGATAAACAATCTGCAATGTGGACTATTTTGCCTGGGCAGTACTTTATTGCGAAGTCAGACCCTGCAATTTTAGTAGAATTCTTGCTAGTCTTCGAGGCGCTTTAAATTTTAGGACATGTTCCCGTGCTTTGAGATTAGTTTTGGCGATAGTTCTGCAGCTTTTTTTTTACTGTTTGGTCTTTTCCTACCGTTCCAGGATTCTGCATTTTAGGGTCCTCCGTTTGAACTACTAGGGTGAATGTCACTAAGTCTAGTTTTCTTGACGTCTGTAACACAATTAGCATTGGTTAGATTGTCTTCACCGGGTGGAATGTAGCACTGGTGAATGAATCTCTGTGGCTCTTGCGGTCCCCCAAACGCAAACAAATGTAATGGAGTCTTTTCTAGCTGCACACCTTAAAGTTTTCTGAATACCTCGAGTGGTAGGATATTGCTCATAGCTCCAGCACCAATTTTAGCATTTACCTCCACCAGTTTTGTTTTGTTTTATTTCCCTCTCTCTGTATTACGTACGCCTCTTTTGCATTATTAAGTAGCTCTCCTCTGTCTTTGCCTTTTGTTTGTAACACGTGGAAACACATGCCATTGGTGTATCCGCCATCACTACTACTCTGTTGTGTCGCCGGATGTTACATCCTGGCGCCTTTTGTTGTTCTATTGGCATCGATCTAATCTAATAAATTAGAAACGAAGATACCTAATATCATCGTTTCTACTCGTTGTTCACTTGAGAGACATGGACGTGTGAAGTGGTCAAATTTCTGCTACTTCATGCATGTCTGACCTTTGCTGGCTACTGTCGCGTCTCGTGGTCTGAACCAGAGTATCCGCATTTTCTCGTACTCTCGTTTTTAATCACGTGCGTAGTCGTTGTTTCTATATATACATACATACATACATACATATATATATATATATATATATATATATATATATATATATATATATATATATATATATATATGGTAACAAAGATGAGGACAATAGTCCGGACAATATATATATATATATATATATATATATATATATATATATATGAGGACAATAGTCCGGATAATATAAATAGTATATATATATATATATATATATATATATATATATATATATATATATATATATATATGCTATTTACATTATTCGGACTAATGTCCTCATCTTTGTTGCCATATTTATTACAACGTTTCGGCCGGTGTACTCTCCGGCCTTCTTGAGGGGGTTGGGTTGTCATGTGTGTGTGTGTGTGTGTGTGTGTGTGTGTGTGTGTGTGTGTGGAGCTAGTGAGAAAGGTATATAATTATAAAGAAAGATCGAAACGGAGAAAAACGGGGTAAGTATTTTCAAAATATCAGTAATAGTTATCCAGTATACAAACTTAAAATAAGATATCTATGAGTGTCTGTTTACGCCAATACATATATATATATATATATATATATATATATATATATATATATATATATATATATATATACTAGCTTAATTACAGTAGTTTTTATTTTTACCCGGACACGCGGAAGTAAATAAACACACACACACACACACCCGCTCTCTATATATGAATAGATGTCTGAAAAATATTAATAAAGTATTAATCAGAGATATTACGAGCAACGCAGGGTATCCCTGCTAGTGTATATATAATTCTTAAGTTTTATCCGCATATTTTATGGAAGCCGATACATGCATGAATACATGCGCACACAAAATGCAAATACACACACACACACACATATATATAAAGAATATATATATATATATATATATATATATATATATATATATATATATATATATATATATATTATATAAATATATATATTAAAATAAAAAAGAGCTCTCAGATTAATAATTCACAGTTCCTTTTTTAAAGTGATCGCTACAAATTACAGTATTATATTAAAATATTATTATTTAAAAATATGTTTTCAGTACAACACAGAAATTACTGTTTCGTAACTAAAAATGAACATTTTTGTTTAATTATTAAGCGTTATTGAATAAGTTCTGAAAAAATGATTTACTTTTTGAAGAATGTAGCGTGGAGTAATGCTTAATAAAATATACTAAAATTAAATCATAGTTGTACTGAAAATCCTTAAAAAAATATAAAAAACACAATAATAAAATTTCAAATAAATATTTACCCCAAAATAAAAACAGAGTGGGACAGAAAAGAGAATAAATTATAGCAATGAGAAATTATGTAACTTATGTAAATTGTCCATTGAATAATAAATGCCTTCTGAAACTATAGTTTACAAGTGTACTATTTCATCTATTGAAAATCCAGATTTTAAAAAATATATATTGGAAGCGCTCAAAATTATTTAAATTACGATGGTATCAGAATTTGTCTTCCTTCAAAACCGTAACCAAACATCCCTATCTAAATATTTTTGGCATTTAAAAGAAACAAATAAAATCCTTACTGTAAAATTGAAATTATTTAAAAAATCGGGAACTTGTAGGTCCTTAAATGACCCATCTCCTTTGTCCCTACATGAAAATTAATATACTTTTAATTTTATTAAATGTAAATATTTATTAAATTGAACGAAAAGAAATAAATGTTTTTAGACACTGTATTATATTCCCTTTAAAAC
>OZ038502.1:75118070-75153070 GCA_964036315.1 Acanthosepion esculentum
AAAATCTGGCTGATCAGGTGTCTGCAAAAGGGATTGGCTAGCCAACCTAGTTGAGAGGCATACTTGAATACGAGTATACGTGTGTGTATGGGGTGTGTGACAGTCTGTGTTTGTTTGTGTGCATTCATATGTGTGTGTGTAGTCTTGGTGAAAACACACGCATATATATATATATATATATATATATATATATATATATATATATATATATATATATATATATTGCGTTTATCTATGAATAATAATATGGATAAGATATATATATGTATAAATATATATATATATATATACATATATATATATATATATATTAAATAAAAACAGACCACTTTATGTTTCCATATAATAAATTATTTCACCACAGCCCTTTTAAAGGACCGCGGATCATCAGACTTTCCTTCCAAAGTTTAAAATGAAAAGAAAAAATTACACATTTTTGACGGGCAGTATTAAGTATATGTAAATTAACGAAGTTAGGAAGTGAGGGGGAAGAGAGACATGAAAAGGGCTGTGGCGAAATAATTTATTATATGGAACCTTAAAGTGGTCTGTTTTTATTTAAATTATTAGCTCTGATTTACATTGAGCTCTCTGGATTTTATCCTCCTTGGGTCTATCTATACGGATTACCTAGTTTTTCGTAAACTAAATATATATATATATATATATATATATATATATATATATATATATATATATATATGTGTGTGTGTGTGTGTGTGTGTGTGTGTGTGTGTGTGTGTTCCTCACCGTTAGCGCTACTCGGTGTTTCATGTACAACAGAATCTTCAGGTGCTGTGTATAGACTAACCGCTACGTTATTTACATTTTTAAAATATCTGGATATTGTGATGTTGGCGCAGTTTTATATTATACTGAGATGCAGTTATTTTAAATTTTAAATACATATATTTGACATTTAAAAGTCAACGCGATTTGTATATATATATGTAAAGAAAAATGTTTCAGTATTTGGAATATTAATATTGTTATATTAACCATAAAGGGAGATTACATGTTCTTAAAAAATACAAACAAGCCATAATTTACATTAAAAATTAATCTGTATCAATGTTATTTGAGCAGGTATTTATTTTCATGCTTTCAAAAGACAACTGCCTAAAAAATAAACGGTCAACGTATGACTAGCTAGCGTACATTCCGGTAACATTGTTAAATGTTATTTTGGTTCCACTTTGACTGCTTGGAAATTTTGCTTCTACCATCATTGAAAGACTTTTGGCAATATAAAATACAAAGCTGCACTGTATTCTCTAAATATTTCTGGAAATAAAAGAAGTGCTAATACACCTATATTTTCACGTGGGATATTGTAACAAGAGCGAAGTCTTACGATGAAAAAGGCAACTGATGTAATTTACGTCTTGTTGAAAATTGGTTATCTTAAAACACTTAAAAAAAAACTCTAGTTTATTAGACAAGAGAAATGAATTGAATGTTTCATGCAGGTATGAAAATAAATATCTGCTCAAATACGGTGATCAAGATTAATTTTTAATATAAATCACGTTTTTGGGTTTTTTTTTTTGTTGGAAGAAAAAATAATTTTAAACAATGGCCCAAGTAATCTAGCATGGTTAGGTGTACCTTGTTGTATTTTAGATGACTAACCCTGGGGCCAAATTATATTTTAGTCGTAGTCAATTGTTTTGGCATTTATATATATATATATATATATATATATATATATATATATATATATATATATAGATATATATATATATAAATATAAAAGTGGACATGGAAGTCAGCACTTAGAGGCGACAGACTGTTTCATGCTAGTGCAATCGTCAGGAGACTAGTGCTGTTATTATGGGTAGTCTATTTTGGCGGTTACTTTTACCGGAAGTCGCTTATTTGTTTATTTATTTATGTCAAATTATTTTGCTTGTTTTTTGTTTGTTTTTTTATTTTTATTTTTATTTTTTATCTTATATATTTATTTTTTTATTTTTTCATTTTGATCGGTGTTTTTGGTTAACGTAGTAAAAATTTGTTTATATTGCTTATTGTTGGTAGTCTATAATGGCCGTCAATAAGCGACTTCCGGTAAAAGTAACCGCCAAAATAGACTACCCATAATGCACCACTGACCCTTATATAAATAGCCGAGAAAAATAACAGCACTAGTCGCCTGACGATTGCACTAGCATGAAACAGACTGTCGCCTCTAAGTGCTGACTTCCATGTCCACTTTTATATTTACACACGCTCTATCTCTGATATTGAGCACTTTATCCCATAAATATAGCACACTTTAAGACTATATTTCTTCATATATATATATATATATATATATATATATATATATATATATATATATATATGTATATTATGAAATGGACAAAGTCCGACAATTATTTTAAGACATTTTTATGTTTATACATTCTTTTTATAGATACAAATATGTAAGTAAATGCTCTGTTTTGTAATAAACAGTATAAAACTACATTTACCGGCCTGAATGTCCGAGAAATTTTCATAGAAAATTTTCGTCATCCAACAGGAAGTGAACCTGTATCCTATAGGGAACCGTCATATAGCCTGACGTGACTTAACCGTTTCGGCCACAGAGGAGCGTTCGGTTAGCAATAATCTTAAAATAATTGTCGAACTTTGTCCATTTCATAATGTGTGACGTCATGTGTTTACATTTGATACGCCATAAGCAGATATGAATGTACGTGAGAGATTCATGGAAGATTAAAGTTTAAAGACAGTAAAATCGATCTTGCTAACCGAACGCTCCTCTGTGGCCGAAACGGTTAAGGCACGTCAGGCTATATGACGGTTCCGTATAGGATACAGGTTCGATTCCTGTCGGAGGACAAAGATTTTCTATGAAAGTTTCTCGAACATTCAGGCCGGTAAATGTTGTTTAATACTGTTTATTATAAAACAGAGCATTTGCTTAAATATTTGTATCTACAAAAGAATGTATAAACATAAAAATGTCTTTATATATATACCAATGAGAAAATATAACGGTTGTATAGTCTCTATTTTAAAAAAGAAACTATACGATCCTTCTTGTAAATAAATTAAATAGAAAGTATAAAATAGTTCTTTCTCTCACACACACACACATATATATATATATATATATATATATATATATATATATATATATATATATATATATATCGTGAATCGCCTTAAATAATTTTTATCATGATGCTTTAAGTCTATTCGCTGGTTATAAAATGCTCGTACTTTCCTTCTTTGTTTTCCGGTCACGTCGTCTGAAGGTCGCGTGAGCGTGATACTCGGGTTACGACTAGGGCCATACTTTCAAAGGATTTAACGTTGTTAAGCGTTTTATTGCTCGGTGTAGATTTCGTGCACTTTACTGAGTAGGTAAAATTACATTTGGCCTTTTTATCTTTGTTTTTTAAGGTTTGTTGTTTTTTTTTATTCTGCACAGTTTCTCCTCATATAAGAATGTAACTGTTATGTGGTTCCAAAGAGTAGGATGGTTGTAGAATAAACGGATAAGTAACTTTCAAATATTAAGGAAATTGGAAACACGAAGAACATTTCCATTTAGAATCAGAAACAGTCGAAATTTCTCAGTCATATCATGAAGAAAATAGGCCTGAGGAATTTGACACCCAGACGACATATTAAAGTGAGAGGAGCATAGGGAATGAGCGAGTAAACGACCACATGGGCCACTGGGCGTGATAGTAAGGTAGAAATATTGCTAAGAAATACAAATTGTAGGAAGCTGTGGAGAGTTATTTACGCACACATACTGAAGGTAGACAGGAACGTAAGAGAAAGATCTTTCTTCCATACAGCATTTCCCCGAGAACTGCCTCGTGTGAGTAGTTTCCTAAACACATCAATCTTGATTCATCAAGTCAAGCGTTAATCATTATCCAAACTTCTTCTCCTCATTATAAACTCGTCCTACCAACTTCTCTCCCACTCATAACTCATACTTAATTCAGCACTGGGATTTTAACTCTTATCCTTTGAGAGGCTCTGAAATGTGTACAGGATAAGAATAATGCTGTGATGTTTGACGAGTATACGCAAGCTAAAGCAGCGTTTTCTAAACTTTTTTCTTACTGCGATCCACAGCAAGGAGCATATTTTGCATTGCGTCCCATTGTACCCCCGTGTAATAATTCAAAGAAAAATTCTGTTCATTAGGTTAATTTATTTAGCATGGACAATTTATAAGCATATTTCTTTTGATTCGCACGTATTGGAATTCTATGTATCTAATAGTATTTAGGTTGTTCCAGTAACTTGGACCGATTTTAAATCTGAATTAATTTTAAGCGTCTAATGATTTTCTTCCCTTTCTTTCAGATTTAAGAACTTAAGTCGTTGGCAATTTCAACCATGCACGGGAATATTAAAGTCTTAAGTTGTTAAATCTCAAAGAAAAAAGAAAGAAATCATTAGATTCTTAAACTTAATTCACATTCAAAATCGGTCCAAATTATTGGAACACCCTAAATATATTATCCATTTGTATGTAAATTTATAGGAAATTCTTACACAAAGATAAATTAAATAATTCGCAACGAGTTTTACGAACAAGATACATAAAATCAGTGAGAACAGACTATATATATATATATATATATATATAACACGAGCTTACCTCAGTGAAAAACTAGCGATGATACAACATTTAGAGTTGCATATTATCTGAACTTTGCTCTCATTTGCATATTTTTGTTTCCTTTTTCTCACGACCCATTTTATTTATCTCGCGATCCACTGAAAGATCAGGACCCACAGTTTGAGTAAACCCTTGTCGAAGGTATGTATTCTGCAACTAGTAACTTGCAATTAGTACCTTCAAACCTCGTGCTAGATGCGTCATAAGGTCATAGGTGCAATGAATACCGCCTTTGCTTAGTGACTTTAACGAAGAAACAGCATGGTATGCAGATGATTACAGAAGTAGCCAACCAAAAACTTCGAAGAAAAAATGCCGCATTGCCTTTAATAGGAAGTCATAGATGTTACATTAATATTTGTAAGTTTCAAACACCAATGTAAATTGGATATTTCGACACAATATGCTTCGCCTGCTTCAAACGAAAAAAAAACTGTGCTACAAAATTTCGTCTGATGTCGTCTAGACTCTTCATGTATTCCATGTTTTTTATTCTATTTCTTGTTGCAATTATTATTATTATCATTATTGTTGTTGTTTTTATTATTATTATTATTATTATTATTATTATTATTATTATTATTATTATTATTATTGTCGTTGTTGGTATTGTTGTTGTTTATCGTGTGAGCGATGAAAGCATATTTGTAGGTGGGATATTTTGGTGCAAGAGAAAAAAAAGCCAATGCTCATGAGGGCGTTCTTGGCGTACTTTTCTCTCCCATCAATCGACGAGTAACATGTTCGTTTAATTTTTGGAACTATTTAGTTTGGTGTCGTGAAGGAATTGTTTGCGCTACGAAGAATGAAGGAATTAGAAAAGCAAAAAGCAAAACAAGGACACACGCGAATAATCGCAGGAGTTAAAAGAAAAATGAAGATGACGGATGAAAGGCAAGGAAGAAAAAAAGAAGAAAGTATAAAGGTGGGAAAAAGTGTGGAAACCAGAAAATGCAATTAGAGATAACTAGCAGATAAAAGGAGAAAGAAAGAAAGAAAGAAAGAAAGAAAGAAAGAAAGAAAGAAAGAAAAGAAAAATTGGAGCAGAAAATTGGGGGGGGGTCGAAAAAAGAGGCAGAGTAATTGAAATAAATAAATAAAGAAAGAAAGAAAGAATAACTGAAGCTAAAAATTGTATATTTCAAGAGAGCAATTGTAATTGAAAGAAAGAAAGAAAGAAAGAAAGAAAGAAAAAAGAAAGAAAGGAAAAGAAAGGAAAGAAAAATTGGAGCAGAAAATTGGGGGGGTCGAAAAAAGAGGCAGAGTAATTGAAAATTAAATAAAGAAAGAAAGAAAGAATAACTGAAGGTAAAAATTGTATATTTCAAGAGAGCAATTGTAATTGAAAGAAAGAAAGAAAGAAAGAAAGAAAGAAAGAAAGAAAGAAAGAAAGGAAAGAAAAATTGGAGCAGAAAATTGGGGGGTCGAAAAAAGAGGAAGAGTAATTGAAAGAAAGAAAGAAAGAAAGAATGACGGAAGCTAAAAATTGTACATTTCAAGAGAGCAATTGTAATTGAAATAAATAAATAAAGAAAGAAAGAACGAAAGAACGAAAGAAAGAAAGAAAGAATAACTAGAGTTAAAATTGGACGTTAAAAAGAGAGGAAGAGTAAGTGAAAGAAAGAAAAAGGAAGAAAGAAAAAGGAAAGAAAAAGAAGTTCAGTAAAAGCTAACAATTAAGATGTGCCCTAAAACGAAGAAAAGAAAAAGAAAGCGCAATTGTAGTTAATTAAGAATTATAAGTTGAAAACAAATAAAAAAGGAAGAACGAAAACATAATTAACCTTTCCGGCTAGAAGATGAAAAGGAATGAACAAATTACGAGATAAATAAGTGAACGAAATAAAGATTCATTGGAGCTGACAATTGGAAGTTGAAAAGAAAGCAAGAAAGAAAGACTAAGAAATGTTGAACCAATTCATGTAAAAATAAAAATTAATATGGCTTTTCTAAAAAATATCGTGTGAATGCAAAGAGAAAAACTCGAAAAAAAGGAAATGATGAAAATTGATTTGGTGCTAAGATGTACTAACACAAGTGTGTTAGAAAACTTAATCTGACATTTAATAAAAGATTAAAAAAATGAAAAAGGACAAGAAAACCAAGTGAAAATGGAGGCTTACATCAAAATGAAATAATCATTAAATTAAATAAATAAATAACAAGATGGAAATCAAGGGCGATAAGCTGAGTTATCGTTTGTTTAATCATCCAATTCTAGGAAGGATCTCTACTATCAAAGAAAAACGGATTTACGAAAAGGAAGAATAAATAAAATAAAAAATGAAGGGTTAACACAAAAACAAAAAGAAACATCATTCTTTTAAATTGAAATAAATAATAACAATAGGAGAATCAATGTAAGAGTTACCGTCCTTTATTCACGCAATCTATCTACCATTTTAAAATGCTGTCAACATAATGACAAAGGTTATTTATGCCGAAAAGTACATAAAAATGGTAGTTAAGTAAATATAGAGGATGAGGTTAGTAATTGGAATCTAAAAATGGAAAATAAATAAATAAAAGACAGCGAAAATAAATCAACAGATTATGCAAAACGAAAGGAGGAAAAACGTCAATTTAAATTGGGCAAAAATAATGAGTCGTAAACGAAAAGGTGATTTGGTCTACGAAGTATAAAGGTTATTTAAAAAAAAAGAGAGACATGATTCTTCATTTTTGACAGATTTTTTTTCTTACTCTACTGCCCTTTTCGTATATAACTCGTTAAATCCTGACTGGTACTAATCATTTTTTGTCATCATCTTTACGAACACACGTACAGACATAGATAGACACATCTAGACATATAATTTGACTGATTCGTTTCTCTACACACCTGGGCGCCTTTGATCTTTTCACTTTCATCTTTTTCCATGTTTACAATCAATAGTTTTGCGGTTCTGAGTGAGTAAGACTTTTTTTTATCGTCTCTTTGCTTTTTACTTTTTTTTTCTTCTGGGTTTTCCTTCATTGACAGACGCTCTGTATTTTTCTTTTTTTCTGGCTTATTCTTCCTATGTCGGTATTTAGAGTGAAAACCTCTGCGTACCTGAAATTTATTCTCTTTTGCAAACATTTCTTATCACATCAAGACTCCGCTTATCTGACGAATATTAGAAAGAAAGAAAGAAAGAAAGAAAGAAACAAACAAACAGATAAACAACAGAGAAAAACGAATGAAATTGTGAGTGAAAATAGCAAAAGTGAAAAGAAAGAGAAACTAATTAAAGCGACGAATAGAAAGAAAGAAAGAAAGAATAGAGAATAATAAATTATTAGATGAAGCTAATAATTAGAAAGAGGAAAAGAAGAGAAGAAAAAAGAAAGACTAAGTACCGTAATTCCCCATGTATAATAAGCATTTTTTCTAAAAATTAATAAGCAAAATTAGAGGTGCGTATTATGCACAGCTACAAAAAATCTATAAAAAATTGCCGTTTCATAGGTCGATTTCAGTTTCAAAATTCATACTCACCACAAATATACAACAATTTGACACTAACATTCGGCGATTGCAACCCCATCAGGATGTCAGATACAATCATATGTACCTAACAATACTTACAAATGTAAATTAAAATAAAAATTAACATAAAACTAAATTAGAATAATATTATTCTATGTTTAAAAGCATTTTTAAATAAGAGTAGGAAACGCTGGCCGTAATGAAATTGAAGAGGTACAATTTATAGGGTTTGGTTACCGAACAAGGACTGCGTATTATATGTGAGTAGAGGCATTTTCCACATTTTTAGCAGAATTTTAGCGATGCGTATTATGGACGAGGCGTATTATACATGGGGAATTATGGCAGATCTAATTCAAAATTATAAAGCAAAAAGAAAGAAGGAAAGGAAGAAATAAAGAAAAAGAAAGAAAGAAAAAGACGAAAGAAAAGACGAACGAAAAATAATTAACGCTGCCACTTAGAAAGCATGAATGAATTAATTTATGAATAAAGAGCAAAGAAAATGTAAATAAAGCTAGAAAAGAAAGAAAGAAAAAAAGAAAGAAAAAAGAAAGAAAGAAAGAAAAAGTTTAGTTGAAGTTATCAGAATGAACAAAGAAAAAGAGTAATTGGAACTAATTAACAAATAGGAGTTGAAAAGAAAGAATAAAGGAAAAACGAAGAATAATTAACGCTTCTAATAAGAAAAAAGAAAATAAATGCATAAACCATAAAGAAAGAGTAATTGACGTTTACATTTAAAAGCGGGTAAGACCTAAACAAACAAACACAAACAATATATTACTTGGTGCAAAGAATTAGATTTTGTCAACATGGAAAAAGCAGAGAAGAAAGGAAAAGTATTTGGAGATAATTTGGATTTAGAATGAAAGATGAAGAAGAAGAAAAAAAGATAACGTTATCAATTAAAAATGAAAATGAATGACTGCATTACTCAATAAGAAAGAAAGAGTAATTTAACCAACAATTAATGTCAGTCTTCCTGCATTACAATGAATGTTGGATAATATCCTTCACAGATGAAGAGGCAGCGAGAAGTAGGAGGCACTGTGTAGTAATGGATAGCGGCTCGGATTGAGGAAGCGGAGTGCCGAGTTCGAATTCCAGTCGAATCCATTACTTTCAAAAGTACATTCCAAGTCCTAATAAAAGGCAAGAATCCTCTTCTTCTTCTTCCCCCATATAAGGACTGACTGACTAGGTACCTACAGGTGGTGTAATGGTCTCGCTAGAACAATTACGACTGAGTAGTGAGTTCGATCCTCACTGGGTGCCCCATACTTTCGGCCTTGTGCCACATCCGAGCTACGCTTAGAAAATCGCTATAAGAACTGACTGGTTTCTATAGCCTTGGATGGCAACTGGTCTAGGAGAAGTAAAACTCACAATTCAAAAGCCTTGTGGCACGTAGTGCACCAGGTCTCTGTATTCGGCCCTTCAAAAAGTGTGGTTGGTTCTGCACAAAGCCTTCACCGCTAAAATCAAATAGTAAATAATCTAGCTGTCTGTTCCTAGGACCCGACAGTTTGACCCTCATATTTCGAAAAACGACCGGAGAGTCCAGTAGTTGTAGTAGTAGTAGTAATAACGAATAAAAAGGCAACAGAAATATGGTTCTACGGGAGGGTTCTGAGGACACCGTCGATCAACGACGAAGTTTTAAAGAAAATGTTAACAGAAATGAAATTTATATTTACTCTAAGAAAGAGACAGATGGAATATGTAGAGCATAACAGTGAGGATGAGGCAGTGGAAAAATTGATACTCACAGGGCGGGCTGAATGAAGTTAAAGAAAGTCAGAGGAAAACAATATAAAACTTACTTAGTGAGATTAAGAAAATGGATGCCGGAACAATGTTTAGGAAAAATAACAGAAAGACAAAATTTACTAAGAGCAAATTTTGGTGGCCAACGCCATAAAGCGACACGGCACAAAGACGAATATCTGGCACTGTTTTGTGTCAAATATATATTTGTTTTATTTTTCTTTTCTCTGAAGAAATGGCTAATTCTTGATGAGTATTTATTCTATCTTATTTCTTTTAATTTACATAGAAAAAATGAAAAATATTCTGGGAGCTTCAGGGAAAAGAAATAAAGAACCTTGTTTTTATTCTTTTTGTATGTCATGATTCTTCATAATTTCGACGCTCATGGTCCAGCACAGTTCCCTTCCATTTTTCTTTTTGTGGGGTGGGGCGTTAAGAGGTACTATAAGAAACATTTGACACTAAAATCCATCATCGCTCCTGTTCTGCTATTCATTAAGTCAAATTCTCTTACGTGTTAACTAGCTTTTTCTAACTACTTCTCTATCAGTATTTCTTGTGAGTATTAGACTCGCCTAGCATTCTTTCTTTATTCTTCGTCCAATAACGCTCAAATATATATATTTTTATTATAAATATAAATTTCTTGTATTTACTATTGTTTCAAAAGCGAGCTGCTTTCTCGCATGGTCTCCCCACGGTATCTTGAGTGTTCTTTGTCAACTCACGTTACTTGTCATGTTCGACAAGATCGTTCAGCAAGATTCATATTATAAGTTTCATTGCATGGCCCATAAAGATGATTGTCCGATGAAGTTCACATTCGTTTGAACCTGGCTATGAATGCGAATCTGCCTTTTTTTTCTTTAATCGTTTCATCCCAAATCAGGCGGGAATGCTACTAGTAACCAAGAGTGGAGATTACAGAGAGTGATGGCGAGAAGAAAGACTGGGTATAGGGGAAGTGAGGAAAGGATAAAATCTGAACGGCGTTCAAGAAGACAGAAGATGGCGATTGACGTTGCATTTAAATATTTGAAGATTGCAGTTATCAGGGAAGGAAGGATACGGAATTTCCTCAGACGGGAATTGCGAGGAAAGAAGATGTTGGATGAGAAGTGGCGGGTATTTCTAAATATTGCAGTAGTAAAAGGTTGGGTTCATATATGCTAATAAAGTGGTACGCTTAAACGTACATAGTCGGGGCACGCGGAATAATGCCTCAGAGCAGAAGCCACGAAAATATTTGTAGAAAAGACTGAATCCACGTCACGTCGGTGAGAAAAGGACTGAAGTCGAGCTGCCAAGTCAGGATCGATTAAATTGAAGATACTTCTTTGGATTTTGTGAAGAACCTCGAGATCAGTAGCAGGAGCACCTGACCAGATATGGCAACATTATTAAATGCACTGACGAATGGATACATTTATAAATATGCAAGATCGACTCTGGCGAGAAAAAGCTTCTGGTACGATACAGTAACCGAAATTTTCATAGCAGTAGATGTAGCTATTGATTCGATGAAGATAGTTAAAAACCTAAGTTCATATAGGCGCAACGTTTTGCTCTTCATGGGTTTAACATCAGTAATGACGATGGTGAGCGGGATAGTTTCTCTGTGGTGGTTAAATGAGAGCAGTTTCGTTTTGGAGACATTAAAATTTACCAGATATTTCCTGCCCCATTTTCAAGAGCAGCAGCCAAGTTAACTATGTCAGCTCTGACGGATTTGCTATTGAGACAGGTGTAAATGGTAATGTCATCAGCATAAATGCATACTTAGGAACTGATGACGTCAGAAAGATCATTGATGAAGATCAGAAACAGCGTAGGACCCAGAATAGAGTCTTGGGGACACCCGCATTCGTGTGAAATGATCTGGAAGCGAGCCCGTTCAAAACGACTTTCATTTCATGATTTGACAGGAACGACTGGATTAAATCAAACAATCGTCCTGTAATACCGGTAACCCTGAAACTTACGTAGACAACCAGATATCTACAGCCACAGTTCGATCTTCGCCGTTTGTATCAAGAGCTTGATATACATATTCAGTGATGTCCGTTAGCACATCATCGGTAGACCGTTATGCTATATGTTTTTTTTTCAGTCTATCAGCTAACAGTAACTTCGTTTCTTTGAGAACCCACTTGCACTCATTACTAGCAGAGAGAAAAAGACATCTATGGCAATCAGACGTGTCGCTCTAGTACAGCCGGATGAAATGATTCCTGCAGGCTGTAGCGGCCGAGCATGCAGGTGAGAACGAAGAAGATGGGTGCTGTTTAACTTATTTCCTTGCTGGATTAAATGCACCGATGCCGGCTTTCAGAAGAGAAAACCTCAGACGCGCTTCGATTCCATCACCTCCGCTTGCCTTACTGGAGACTAATTTAGAAATACTGTCCGAGACCAGTGACGGTGTTATGGGCATATCAGTCAGTAGAGCCTCTGTTCTAGGCGGAGGGAAATCAAGTGTGGGTACTCAAAATGAGTCCATTGTTGAGTTTAAAGAGAATTTCCGAGCAAAACATTTAAATCTTATCTGCTGTAGATATCAGGACTTCGAATTGATTGAATAGAGGATAAAGGTTTGCTGTTGTTCAGCAAATTTTTGCAAAACCGACAGTAATCTCTAGAACCGAACTTGCTATACATTGTTTCATTTTATCAGTAAACTCTAACTTCGCTACTTTGAGGAAACTCTGGCACTCCTTATGTGTAGAGACAAACAAACGTCTGTTTAAATCAGACGTGTCGCTCTAGTACAGCCTGAAGAAGTGATTCCTCCGGGCTATACCTGCCGAGCATGCAGGTGAGAATGGATGCGGTTTGACTTGGTATTTCCTTGCTGGAATAAAGGCATCGATGCCGGCTTTCACCCAGGAGGAGACCTCAAACGCGAATTTATGAACAAGATGATTAAAAAACTGCATTCCAAGAGACGTTACAAAGGAAGCAGGGGAACGCGTCCCAATCCGCTCGTTAATAACAGAAAGATATTCTGTTGGTAGGAGGTTCTTGGATGATAGGAGAGCAAAAAGAGATGTTTACAGACACAGTTAGCATGATCAGAGCTGCCAAGAGGGCAGAGCTGCATAGTAAGACATGAGTCCTGGATAGAGGTAAAAAAAGAGATCTTCAAGATAAATACATTCATCAGAGTTACTGGGGAAAAGTGTGGGGAAGTCCACCATTTGCGTCAGAGATTGAGTTATTGAGGAGATATAGGTTTGGATGCCAGCGGGGTCAGTGGCAGAGTGTTTTAGCCACCTAGCATGCTGGGAATCAACATTACCAAACACAAATATATTTGTAAACGTGTGTAGGGGGATAGCCTTGTTTATATTATCAGAAATACTATCGAGCACGCAACAGTCACGAGAGGAAGGGGATCGGTAGAGAAAGAAGATATAGCTGACTGTGTTTAGCAGAGAGAGACGGAGAAAAAATGTAAGAGTGGTGTGGAGATTCAAGGAGAGTTCCCTAGCCAGTTGGAGATGCTCACGGACATAAACTTCCAGGTCAGGCATGTGGACATTAGAGTCCTTCCTAAGGAGAAGAAGATAACCAGGAATCGAGACATCAGAGGAGGAGATTGAATAAATGTGTTTAGTTTTACAGAGTGCTTGGATGTCCGGAGACTTTTCGAAGAGGGACTAAGTTTAGCAGAGAGAGACGGAAACACATGTAGGAGTGGTGTGGAGATTCTAGAGAGAGTTCTCTAGCCAGCGGGTGATGTTCACGGACATAAACTCCAAGGCTAGGCATGTGGACATTAGAGTCCTTATGAGGAGAGGAAAATAACCAGGAATCGACAAATGTGAGAAGGAAATTGAAGAGTTTTCGAAGAGGAACGATTCTACACCCCAGAAGTTAGTACGAAAGGTTAAGGAGTTTAGGTGATTTTGTTGAGCTTGTTTAGTTGTATGTCTTTTGTATCTTATAGTCATGGTTTATGGTTTTGGTAAGGAAAGTTCTAGCGTAGTAATAGCTGTCGGTTGTTTAATGTAACATGTGCAGAAAGCAAACTGGCGCCGACTGCCACATAGCGTAGCCTCGGGTTTGCCCACCGGAGGAACTTGCAGGGACACCGTTCCATGCGCAACAAGGCACTACAAGAACCCTGATATTATGCTACTGTTGATCAGTGCAGCCTCTGAAGAAGCTATGCAAGAATTCGAGCTCCTAACTACCAGTCGGAAACAGCAAGCAGAATATTGTCCACCCGTTACCCACAGTATGAAGAGACGTTGCTCCTATCCACACAGATAACAAAAAATACATGACAGCTCCAATATTAAAGCGTGAGAATAGGAAAGGAACCATGAAAACCTTCCGAATCAGGAAACCATGTATGAGCATTTACTGCTTTTGAAGAGAAATGGGAGGAGTATGGACCGGGCGATAAAAAATTCTATCTACTCCTATTTAAAAAAAACACAAAAAAAAACAAAAAAAAAGAACGAAAAAGCAAAATAATAAAAAAAACAAAGTAAAATTCTAGTAAATTAAGAGGGCGAGAAGTTAAAAAGAAATAGGGGAGGGTCTTCCTATTGAATATCACAGGAGACGCATCAATTGCTTCTTTCCAATATTTGGATTTCACAATTTATGGGCAGAGTAGACTGACACCATTTCAATTGTAATTCGGTACAATTATGGCGAATTTGAAGTGAATTTCTTTCTGAAATCCAAGGGGGAAAACATAAGACTATCTCTCACCTGGAACGGGCGGTGATGGGCGAGAGTGAGGCGTGAGGACCGCTTTTCTTCTTCAACGTACTTTATTTCGGTTTCTGTAAAGGAATTTGAGATCTTCCGAGATATCAAGAACAACCAGTTAACCACAAACGAGTGGTACTTGAGATGATATATATATATATATATATATATATATATATATATATATATATATATATATATATATATATATATATATATATATATATATGTATATATATATATATGAAGAAATATAGTCTTAAGATATGCTATATTTATGGGATAAATGCTCAATATCAGGGATGGAGCGTGTGTGTGTGTTAATATAAAAATGAAAAATGCAATCGTCAGGTCACTCCTGAGTAATTATAAAACCTCATCTCAGAGATATAGAGAGATCCTGAAGAAGGCCGGAGCGCACAAGGGCTGAAACTTTGTGAGTATAGCAATGAAGTGGAGGATAACAGTCCGAATAATGCAAATAATGTAAGTAATTATGATACCTCATCTCAGAGATATAATCAGATATTCATGTACACATTTTAAGCCGCTTTCTTTCCTTCCTGTTCTTTCTTCCTGATTGTAAATTTTTAATAACAGTAATTCTTTTCTCTTCCTTTTTTATATAAAGAGACTCTTTTCATTTTATGGCTATTATAACCATATCATATTTTCCATTTTGTTTTCGTTTTTACTTGTTTGATAGGTTAATGTATTTATGCTTCATTTTCTTTGAATTTCATTTTTAATCATTTCGTTCCACGCCAGGAGATAAGACGCAAGGGGGTCTACTTGGAGTGAAAGAGAATGAGAAGAGTTTAGAAGGAAATCGAAACTCAATCCTAAACAGAAAGCAAGAGATAAGCCTCTACTCCTTCTCTTTCTTTTTGGTCGATATATTTCTTTTTTCTTTATCCTTGTATATTTAACCCTCACATATTTATTAATATTTTTAACATTGTGCTTTCTACATTCCTTTCTATCAATCTCATTAGATAGTTAGTAATACCGTATTTCTTTCTTTCTCATAAATCATTTATAATTTATTTCTTTTTTTCTATATATTTTCACTCACTCAATATCATTCATTCTGCTTAAATAATGAACATTATTTGTTTCTTTTTTTCCTTTTCTTTCTTTTTTCTTTTTCTTTCTTTCTTTCTTTCTTTCTTTCTTTCTTCTCTCTGTATATGTTAACATTCTTATATATTTCTTTGTTTCTTTCTTTCCCTTATGTATTTAAACCTCTCATGTTTCATTCTTTGTTTTTCTTTTTTTCCATGTATTTTCAAAGTCCTCTATTTTTCTTTTGCGTATGTTCATTCTCATCTTCGTTTCTTACTTTCTTTCTTTCTTTCTTTCTTTATATATTTATTTATCCTCATTTTAAGTTACTCATATTTCTTTGTTTCTTTCTTTTTCTCCTCGCGTATTTTAAACCTTATGTAGTTCCTTCATTGTTTTATTCTTATATATATATATATATATATATATATATATATATATATATATATATATATATTTTCACTGGCTTATATTAATCCCTTCTTATATACCTAACATTTCCATAGTTTTTATTTCTTCATTTATTTTCTTTCTTTTCTTCTTCATTTCTTTCTTTCTTTCTTTTCTTTCTTTCTTTCTTTTCTTTCTTTTCTTTTTTTCTTTCTTTCTTTTCTTTCTTTCTTTCTTTTCTTTCTTTCTTTTTTCTTTATTTCTTTTCGTAATCTTTCTTTCTTAGTTACTTTTTCTTTGTTTTCTTTCTTCCTTTCTTTCGTTCTTTCATCCTTTCTTTCTTCTGCCTCTAGATTCTAACACTCTTAAATTTTATTTGTGTTTCTATCTTTCCCTTATGTATTTACACCTTTCATATTTATTTCCTTGACTCTTTCTTTTGTTTCTGTGCATTTTCACACTCTCTTTGTTTCTTTTCCTCATTTTCGTTGTCATCTTTGTTTCTCTCTTTCATACTTTTACTCTTCATTTCTTTATATATTCTCCTTATATATTTTAAAACGCTTAAATTTCTTTCTCCTTGCGTATTTAAACTTCATGCCATTCTTTCATTGTTTCATTCTCTTTTCTTATATATTCATTAATTCATATTCATTCCTTTTTATATACTTAACATTCTTTATTTCTTTCGTTCTTTCTTTCTTTCTTTCTTTCTTTCTTTCTTTCTTTCTTCCCCTTGCATATTTTAACCTCTTGCCATTCCTTCATTGTTTCATTCTCTTTTCTTATATTTTCATTCAATTTTATCTATTCCTTTTTATTTACTTAACATTTCCATATTTTCCAAATTTATTTACTTCTTTCTTTCTTTCTTTTTTTCTTTCTCATTCTTTCTTTCTTTCTTTCTTTCTTTGTTTTTTCTTTCTTTCTTTCTTTCTTTCTTCTCCTTGCGTATTTTAACCTCTTGCCATTCCTTCATTGTTTAATTCTCTTTTCTTATATTTTCATTCATTCATATTCATTCCTTTTTATTTACTTAACATTTCCATATTTTCCAAATTTATTTACTTCTTTCTTTCTTTCTTTCTTTCTTTCTTTCTTTCTTGTTTTCTTTCTCATTCTTTCTTTCTTTCTTTCTTTCTCCTTGCGTATTTTAACCTCTTGCCATTCCTTCATTTTTTCATTCTCATTTCTTATATTTTCATTCATTCATTTTCATTCCTTTTATTTCATTAACATTTCCATATTTTCCCTATTTCTTTCTTTCTTTCTTTCTTTCTTCTCCTCCTTACGTATTACTTCTTTTTTTCATTCTTTCTTTATTTTTTTCTTTCATTCTTTACTTATTGGTTGTTTTTTTTTTCATTTTTTCTTTCTTTCTTCTCACTGTAGATTTGAAACCTATCATATTTCTTTCGTTCTTACATTTTAATCTAAATATCTATTTTCCTTACATTCAGTTTATCTTTCTTTTTCCCTTCATCATACTTCTCAATTATACTTATAAACTTCTTTCTCCCTCTTTTATTTCTTTCACAGCTCTTTTTCCATCTCATTTCACTTCAAACTATTTTCCCCACCATTTATTTTCATTCAGAGTCACACGTTCGCCTTTCGTCTTTCGAATAATAGTTTTTTTTTCTTTATACATGCCAACATTTACTGTAAGAACATAATTCTGAATAAAATTTTACTATGTGCCATTTACTTTTCTTCATTCGCTATTATTCTTTCATTAATTCATTTATATTTTTTCCTTTTTACCTCACGTACCTAAACTCTTATCAATTACTTATCAGCTTTCGTGCTGAACTGCAAACAAAGACGAACACAAAAGATCTATCGCATATATGTTCAGAGATATTTGTTGCATTATTTACTTTTCTGCTTTTTCTTTCCTTTAGCTCAATTGATGTATTGTGTGAAACCATACGCACCTTTTCCAGATACTCTACAAGTAATATGTGAAGGTTACCTGAATATATTTGAATACAGTAAGTATCGCTTCTGCAACAGTCAAGGTAAGAAGCAGAAATATTCTGAGGAAATCTGGTAATTCTATCGTGATGCATCGGTCTTTTCCAGAGAACGTTTTACGATGTATGATTTAACTGATAGAAACATTTTCCAGTATCTGTCTATAATTCTGAGATGAGGTATTATATACACTATTTACATTATTCGGACAATTGTCCTCATCTTTGTCGCCATATTTATTAAAACGTTTCGGCCGTTGTACGCTCCGGCCTTCTTCAGTAGCTGTTTATATTTCTGAGATGAGGTATTATGTACACTATTTACATTATACGGATTATTGTCCTCATCTTTGTCGCCATATTTATTACAACGTTTCGGCCGTTGTACGCCCCGGCCTTCTTCAGGTGGATGGAATGTCGAACTGAACCCTTTATTTCTCTCATTGGGGTAGACTGTTCTAGTTCCACGTGCCATGGCGAAGTGGATAAATGCGTTGGTTAGATCCAGTGACAGGACCAAAAGCGTATGAGTTCAAGACCCGGTTAAGGCAGTGAAGAACTTGGAGAGGGTAATTAACAGGAGATAACTGACATCCAGAACAGTATTATTTCGCTAAGTGTGGTAGAACAGTCTACCCCAGTGAGCGAAATAAAGGACTCAGTTCGACATTCCAACCACCTGAAGGAGGCCGGAGCGTAAAACGGCCGAAACGTTGTAATAACTATGGCGACAAAGATGAGGACAATAGTCCGAATAATGTAAATAGTGAAATATTTTCTGCTGACAATCTCAGACTATTTTTTGTCTATAACTATTCCCTCGCTATTCAAAACAAAAAAAATTCTGTGATTTCTCTATCGAGAGTCCCAACTCTCTATGCCCAATCAACTACCATACAGATGAAGAAGTTCCTAAAAGATTCTTATCCGGGGATCCAAAACTAATCCGCGTAAATGTTAGATGTGTAATAATAGAGGTGCCATCAACTGCTTCAAATCTATCATAAAAAATTATAATATGGAATTGATAAATTCTAAAAAAAACATAAATTGCATCGGTGACCAGACCAGTAAAGACAAATTTAACTTTTTGAGACCTGACAACCGCTTTACCGGTGGTAGAGAAAAATGTCAACCCACCGGTTGAACAGTGATAGATAAAAATGACAATGCCAAGCCACCAGTTGAACGGTGAGCAAACATTTCGTCGTGTTTTTCTATTGGTTGTCTCATTTTGAAGAGCCAATCAGAGAAGTCGTAATATTCTGATGTCATTGACCGTTATACTAACATGTCCGCATCATTTCAGTGTATTTTTTGCATATGTTTTGGGTAAAAAAAGAAGATCTTGTTTTTTACCATGAAGCGTGTAGAATCTCAACCTAGACCGTCATGGATGCAATCAGGATGTTATATTTTTTGTAACTATTTTTATATCTACTGTGAAACATTGCATACTTATTATTTGCGAATTTTGACTCAGGCGCTCAGGCAGAATGGTAAAAATTGTTCAGGACTGCAGAGCTCAAAGGGTTAACATTGTAAATAAAGATATTGAACATAAAATAGGTTACGCTAGGGACATATTTTTCCAGCGCAGAAAATTGTCACGAAACCAGAAGACTGACACGAACGACAATTCTCGGTATTTTCTTAAATAGATCTTATTCAGATCGAACCTCTCATGCAAAAGTCATGCGTTCCGCATATCATCTCTAGAAATTTTTAGACTGTTATCTTTCTTTTATTTTAATTATTTCACCCCGCTATTCCTCGAGTTACCACTAAACTTCGATTGTCTATCAACAATAGCGCCTCCATGGTCAGCGTATTTAAATTGGTGTAAAAAAAAAAAACACATTCTGAAAAAAAAAAATTAACAGTGTGCCATTTCTTTTTTTTCATTCTTTATTATTCTTTGAATTAATTCATTTATATATTTTTCTAAACTCTTATCAATTACTTATCGGCTTTCGTGCTGAAGCGCAAAGAAAAACGAACACAAAAGATCTATCTCGGATATTGGAGATTTTCATAGTTTTGTTGTTTTTTGTGTTTGGATTTTTTTCTCAAGTTCAGCTAAATTGATGCATTATATGAAACCATACGAACATATTCCAATACTCTACAAGCAATATGTAGAGTTGATTTAAACGTATTTGTATATAATGCGTATAGCCGTTGTACCAGACAAAGTAAAAAGCAGAATTATACCGAGTAATTTTGCTAAGTCCAACCTAACGGTCCTTATCATCGTACGTTTTATGATGCATCGCGCCGTCGTATCATTTATCTGATTAACATATGTTCTAATTACAAACTCGAAGGATTCTGAGGCACATACTGAGGAAGGAGTGCTTGGGGAATCTGATACTCAAGGGTCGAATAGAGGGAAAGAGTGACAAGAGTAAACAAAGCGTGACATACCTGGCAGACTTAAGGAAGTGGATGACAGACGGTTGTCTGGGGGTGGAAGCAGAAGGAAGGAACTTGTTGAGAGCTACAAGGGAAAGAGTGAGGTGGAGAGCCATGATCGCCTACGTCCTGAAAGAACATGGCACATAAAAAGAAAATTTTTTTTACTCCTCTTTCGATTTTAAAATAAAGAGCTTAGCTGATTTTTGTGTCATTATATAAGAGTTTATAAGTTTTATAAGTTCTAAAAATGAAGCGTAATAGTGGAGAGCCATGGTCATCAACGTCTTGAAAATAAACGGTGCATAGAAGAAGAAAACTCGAAAAGTCGCCATGGTCAAGGAAGTTGTTATAAGCTACGTTTTTCGTATGTATTATATATTTGTTAATCATTTCACCCCAAGCAAGGTATTAAATCCTCTATGACTCAATGTGTTTCTGAGTGGGAAAGAATATGAGAAAGAGAAGATATTAATAAAAGAACAGGAATGAAGAAAACAAAAGATAACGATTGAGATTGTAATTTAAATATTTGAAGATCAATGTTGACTGAAAATCAATCATTTGGAAAACAGTTTCACAATCGAGAAATGCGAGAGAAAAAACCGGTAGCTTAGAATTTACAGTTACATCTAGACTGTGCAGCTGTAATATGACGAGGCATTGCTGCCAAAGTAGTACTACGCCTAAGTTCGTACTAAAAGCTTACATTCGTCCTAAATGCTTACATTCGTCCTAAATGCTTACATTCGTCCTAAATGCTTAAATTCGTACCAAACCAAATAGAATCATGAAAATGCAATGAAATTATTTTCAGAAAAATCACAGCGGTTGGAAAGTGACTGAAGCCGAGATGCCAGGTCAGAATTCTTTGGATTTTACCAAAAATGTCTAAATACATAGCATAACCACTTAAACAGATATGGCAGTAATATTAAATACATGGATGAATGGTAGACTTATAAATGTGTAAGATTCTAACAATAAAAATGTTCTAGCCCGACGCAGGGATTTGGTTTGGTTTGGTTTGTTTTACGGCATATCAAACAAAATGAGTTATTAAATGCCGACAAGATTTTTTATTGATGGTAATATTTTTTTCCAAAAATGAATTGCTGCTAATAATAGATTCCTGGTAATAATTTTTTCTTCAAAATTCATTGCTGATAATACTTTCACAAAAATGAATTGCTAGTATCAAAATCAATCTTTAAACTTTCATGGAACTTAGAGTGGGGCTAACAATTTTCCCATTGCTGGGGCCCTAACAGGTGCTACCACGCCGGGTCAAGGTGGACCTGGGAACACCAGCAGTCAAGAGGTGGTTCCACACTCCACAAAACTTGCTGATCATAGGCCTTGCTGTCGGATGTAGTTTCTCGTCTTACCCAGGACGCCTCATTTGACTGGAGGAATTCTTACCCCTCTGCAGAGGTGTAGTCGGCGTATTCTGAAGCCCTGGCCGACAGGGCGAGCGATTCAGTGAACCAACTCTGATGGCAGAACACCTACCAATTGATTCAATATCACCTTTCCGCTTCATATCAGCGGAAGGCCTGTCATATCTCACTCTGCTTGGGGTTAACATCAAACCTGCTGATGAAAAGTATAAAAAAGATTCTCCAAGACGATTAAATGAGAACATTTCGTTTTCGAGTCGTTAAAATTAATGTTATATGTTTCATTTAGGCCTGAAATCTTGTCTGTGTCGAACATCTAAGATGATATTTATTATATATTGGCAATCTTTTTGCCAATATTCTTATCATTATGTTCTTTTATTCGTCAAATTTTATTACAGACTTATCGCGGGTTTCTGCAACGGTCACCTAGGTCTCCAGACCTCACGCCATGTGACTTTTGCCTCTGCATGAAAGGCCTCATGTACGTACTTCCTCTTCTCGGAGATGGGATGATCTGAAGATGCGAATGACTGAAGCCTTGCCAACCATCGACGACGCTATGCATTGGATAAAAACTGAATTATCGTGTCGTGTTACCCGTGGCGCTCACATTGAACACATGTAAAAACCTATATGGAAATGTCGAAATATTAGCTTTCAGGAAATATAAATTGTTTTGATCTCCTCAATAGCTATTATGATATACATTGTCTTAATGTGGTACAGACTTTGGAAACACCCTATATGCATATGTAAAATGTCAGATAGAATATATCTGAAAAAACAATATGACTAAAAGCAAAAGGAAAGGTTTGCCTTGATAAAATCCCTCACAGGACGAGACAAAACGAGTCGGCCATAAGTTTTTCTTTTCTCTTTATTCATATATACAGGGTGCGATGGATAGATTTTAACGAACGGAAAACAAAAATAACACTGACATCTCATATATATATATATATATATATATATATTTACTAATCTACTTCTCGTATGAATGATACATGTAATATAAAGTAAACTGCACCAAATAATTGATTTAAAAGAACTGATCCGACGTACAAATTTCGGGGATAACAGCTGCGACATTACTCTATTTATTGAACAATTTAGTTCATGCCACATTGACTGAAAAAACTCCTACAACAAAAAAATTCTCAAATTACCATATTAGTAAAAAAAAAAACGCAATCTCTTAAAAAAAAAAAAAAAAAATCAACCTTAGCGTTGCTACTGCAAGCTCCAAAAGTTGTTATCCATTAACAATAACACATTTTTAAAAGCATATTCCGATTCGCATTTAATTTTCGTGTCCGCTACTACCTGGATTTTCTAAAAACAAAATAACTTCCATGCCTGAGGATGGCTGTATGTACAGCTGAAAATACTTGCAGATTTAAAAAAGACCTTATACAATTTGTAGTTATTAAAAACAAGGATCATGACATTCATCGAGTGATTCGTAGCTTAATGCAAATTAAAAGTTTTGTTTGCGAAGGAGTTTTTCGCCATTTTATCTCATTAACTTTACTAATCTACTTTTTGTTGAATGATTCATGTAATATATATATATATAAATATATGAAGAAATACAGTCTTAAACTGTGCTATATTTATGGGATAAAGTGCTCAATATCAGAGATAGAGCGTGTGTAAATATAAAAGTGAACATAGAAGTCAACACTTAGAGGCGATAGTCTGTTTCATGCTAGATTCAATCGTCAGGCCAGCTGACGATTGCATCTAGCATCAAGCAGACTGTCGCCTCTAAGTGTTGACTTCTATGTTCACTTTTATATTTATATACATGTATATATATATATATATATATATATATATATATATATATATTTATATATATGTACACGCTCGCACAGGGTGTTTATGTCATATTATATGAACACTTATATCATGAACTACAAATGGTAGCATGTTTGATCTGGTGTCATTTAAAAGCTAAAAATGTCAAGTTTTCTTCCGTTAATTTAATTATACTTAATTAAATTTAATTTTTGAACACCATTCTGCCTGACAGATGGCTCAGAAGTTCAGGACGGACTGGTCGCGTTTTCCTGCGATGGCCACCTAGGCGTCTAGACCCCATGCCATGTGACTTCTTCCTATGGGGGTATGTGAAAGGCCTCGTGTACTTACCTCCTCCCTATACCCAGAGAAGTGGATGATCTGAAGACGCGAATAACTGAAGCTTTGCAAACATTCAATTACGCTATGCTTGGTCGCATTTGGCAAGAATTGAACTAAAGTTTGGATGTGTGTCGTGTAACCCGGGCCGCACACACTGAAGAGATGTAAAAAAAAACGTATAGAAACGTGGAAATATTAGCTTTCAAAAAATATGTATTTTGTTTCGATATCTTCAATAGTTATTAACATAGACAGCGTCTTAATGCGCCACAGACATTTGAAACACTCTATAGAATTAATATAAGTAAAAGTTAGTCACACAACTGATTGATGTTACATTCAACATCCCGACTCCAGAGTTTCGTAGACAGACCTGTCCGTCTACTCTTCAGAGGATATCAGCAATTTACTGCTTATATTTTTCGACTTTTTTATGCACAGAGAGAGAGAGAGAGAGAGAGAAATTCAGTCATAGAGATAGGAGAGAGAGAGAGAGAAGATGAGAATGTACATATATTCACCTCCCGAACATTAAATTCTAGTGGACATGTTTGACCATCGATCAAAATCGGGTTCATTTCAGATATTTATGATCTACTGATATCCAAAGAAGAGGTAATGGATAGCGGCTCGGATTGATGAATCGGAGTACCGAGTTCGAGTTCCAGTCGAATCCATTACATTCACTTACGAGCTATTATGTTTGGAAACGGTATGAATACTTTTCTTCTCCCACCTACGGGTAAATAGCAGGAGGGATCGGGTTCTAGAGCCATGGATGACAACTGGTCTACCACAGAAAGAAATGTCAACGGGAATAAAATCTGCTCCGTCAGCCATGTATCGAACGATACATGATCGCCTAAGCGTGTATCACGCATGGCACATAACTGACTTAAATTCACTTACGTGCTAATACCCTTGGGAAAGGTATTAATCCTCTTCTTTTTCCCCCAGCTATGGGTAATAGCAGGACAGACAGGGTTCTAGAGCCTTGGCAACTGGTCTACCGCAGAAAGAACTGTCAACCTACTGCGGGAATAAAATCTGCCACGTCAGTCATGTATCGAAAGATACATGATCGCCTAAGCGTGTATCACGCATAGAATGTAACTGCCTGTGTGCCTTAATAAACATATTATCAGCAGCATCCCGGAGGGTATAAAAACAGACAAAACCTGATGTGTGTCTTTCTTTTATTGTTTTTCATCCTTCAAAATATGGCACTTACTGCAAGAAAAATCTGCCTCGTCAGTCATGTATCGAGAGATAAATGATCGTCTAAGCGTGTATCCCGCGTGGCAGATAAATGACAGAAATTCACTTACGTGCTAATACCCTTGCGAAAGGTATGAGTCCTCTTCTTCTCCCCACCCATCTATGGGTAAATAGCAGGAAAATCCGGGTTCTATAGCCTTGGATTGCAAGTGGTCTACCGCAGAAAGAAATGGCAACCTGCTGCGGGAAAAATCTGTCTCGTCAGTAATGTATCGAAAGATACATGATTGTCTAAGCGTGTATCACGCATGGTATATAACTGACTGAAATTCTCTTACGTGCTAATGCCCATGGGGGAAGTATGGATCCTCTTCTTCTTCTCGAGAGAGAGATGGGTAAATAACAGGACAGACCGGGTTCTATATCCTTGGATGGTAAGTGGTCTACCGGAGAAAGAAATGGCAACCTTCTGCGGTAAAAAATCTGCTTCGTCAGTCATGTATCGAAAGATACATGATCGCCTAAGCGTGTATTACGCATGGCATGTAACTGTCTGACTGTGTGTCTTAATAAACATATTATCAGCAGCATCCGGAGTGTATAAAAACAGGCGTTGTTTCTTGGTAAACAAATCTTAAATTTTGTCTTTTCTTCCAGATCAATCGGCCTATTTTTATTTAGTGGACACCCTTGTGCAAATTCATTGAAACAACCGCTTTAGTTTCCTTTCTTTCAACATACGGGCAGTTTTAGACCCACTGGAGTGACAGAGTGAAATTGATTTCTATTTTTCCTTCAGATTAGGTCACTCGCTGCCGCGTGCAGTAATATGAATCCACTTTCGTTTTGTATGGTAAAATTTGTTTGGACTAGAAAGATATTGCGTCGTCTGTGATTGCATCAGGTTTCATCACGCCCAGACACTATTGTCTTGACTGTCGATTAGTTGTCCCACGGCCATTGTCTGCGATGAACGTTACTCCAAAGAATCGTATAAAAATTGTAACTCCGCATAAACACAATGGCAGACCTTACCAGTGAGCAAATCAAAGTACTATCGACCGGCTCGCAAACTCTCCTGATTTAAATGCAATCGAGAATCTGTAGTCAATCTGCGAGGAAGGACATTGTGGAATGTACATACGAAATACTAACATTTGCACTGGGTCATGTTTCATTTGAAAAATACGAAAAATGTAAATAATAATGAAATTATTCGTTTTGTTTAAATTAATTTCCACAAGGGTGTATGTACTATTTCACCACCATTATTTCATTTAAAGCTTTCTTGTAGAGACCTTATACATTAATTATAGAAGTAGTCGACACATTAAAGCGGCAACAATCTGAACAATATAAGATGTGCCTATGACACCGGGTTGATAGTAGGCACAGAAAAGAAACTACAGGCCCTTCTAAAGAAGCTAATATAGGAAAGCGAGAAGAAAGGACTAACGTCAATTGCAAGAAGATAGAATCCATGGTTGTAACTAAACGAAACAGTTCAACATGCAGATTACAATTTTAAGATACCAAAATCAAACAAGTTTATCAATTTAAATACGAATAACAATTTAAATTGTTTTAACAGAGTCAGAAAGGAGGAGCATTGGGATAGCGAAATATACCTTCGAAAATCTAAGCAAAGTATTAAGAAACAGGAAGATTTTGTTAAAAACAAAAAAAGAGTGTTGAACTGTTACGTAATATCAGTCCTCTTTCTTACTCAACTTATACACTAAGGCGATTCTGAGATAATTAGTAGTCCTAAGTAGATAAATTATTGGCGGCCACTTTCTTGACAACATAAGATATGCAGATGAGACATTGTTGATAGCAGACACAGAACGGAAACTGCAAGAACGCAGACAGCAGATGCTAACGGAAAATAAGAAGCAAGGAAGAAACGTCAGTTGCAAGAAAACAGAATGTATATGATCAGAAAAAGGAACTGAGCAACACGAGCAAAATGAACTGGGCAGACGAAAATAGGGCAATGACGAGATTTAAAATATTTGAAGTCTTTTAACAGGACAGGAAATGCAACATTGATATCCAAAATGCATCGGGATAGCGAAATATGCCTTTCAAAAGCAAGACAAAGTATTAAGAAAAAGGAATATTTCGTAAGAAGCACAATAAAAATAACGTTTGAAGTGATAAAAATCTGTCGGAATGATAAGTAACAATCCATCCATTAGAATATATATATATATATATATATATATATATATATATATATATATATATATATATATATATATATATGGTAAGAAAATAAGCTAAAACATTAAATAATTAGGAGCTTAAAATATAAAATAAATGATGGTTCAATGCCAAAAGTCGACAAAGAGGATATTATTAATATAGTCATATCAAAATCCTCTACTCAGAGAAACAAGCACTAATTAGTGGAATTTGATATTGACACATTGGTATATATATATATATATATATATATATATATATATATATATATATATATATATTGTAAAGTATAAATCACCAAAACGTTTTTGGTTCTTAACTCATCACAATTATGAACTTCATGCAAGCTGCCCTCCACTCCAGTTATGTTATATAGTAATAACTAGAACGTTTAACTCTCCGGCAGCGAGGACGGACATTGCGACCAGCATGAACTAAATGTTCATGATGCAGCAATACACTTTGGGGGATCTATATTTAATTATTATATTAAAAATTGTCACTTCGATTTAGCTTATTTTGAAATTCAATTATATATATATATATATATATATATATATATATATATATATATATATATATATATATATATATATATATATATAAAAGTGAACATAGAAGTCAACACTTAGAGGCGACAGTCTGCTTGATGCTAGATGCAATCGTCAGCTGGCCTGACGATTGAATCTAGCATGAAACAGACTGTCGCCTCTAAATGTTGACTTCTATGTTCACTTTTATATTTATACACGCTCTATCTCTGATATTGAGCACTTTATCCCATAAATATAGCACACTTTAAGACTATATTTCTTCATATATATATATATATATGTGTGTGTGTGTGTGTATTACTTCAGACCTGATTATTAGTGTATACACGTATTTGAAATAGACCTATTTTTATTTTAAACGGTAAATTCTATCAATTAATATGCCTCCTTATTCGAGAAATCTTGACAAAGACAATGTGTTCTACCAGCCTACCATCTACAAGTATCCTCTATAATAATGTTATATATATATATATATATATATATATATATATATATATAGAGAGAGAGAGAGAGAGAGATAGAGAGAGAGAGAGAGAGAGGGCGAGAGAGAGAGATAAATAAATAGATAGATAGATATTGCTTCTTTTGCACGCTTACGTGTGTGTACATATGATTTTCAAGTATCTCTCTATCTCTCTCTATTTATATGTGTGTGTGTTTTGTGAGTGTGTGTGTTTTGTGAGTGTGTGTGTGTGTGTGTGTGTGTGTGTGTGCATGTGTCCGTGTGTGCTAGTGCAAATGTGAAACCTGTTTATGTGTTTACGTAGATGTGTGTGCACAGGTGCCTGCACTCCCTTTTGTGTCCCGTTCATTGTGGTGTTAATGAATTGTTGAGTGGTGGAGGCAGAGTCATTCAGACTGGGCATGTTGCAGTCGTTGTTGAAAGGCAGAATAGGTCTTCTCGGAGAGCATTTCCGGTAAGGAAACCTCAGCTGGAAAGCGGAAATGAACGAAACCGGGCGAAATAAGAGGAAACGTGGCAACTCGAGAGAGAAGGATGGCGCGAGAGGACGGCGCAGAAGATGTGTACGAACCTGTGAGGACTAAATGTGTTGAGACGAAGTAAGAACAAGAGAGAAGCGGTGTGGGGGGGGGGAATTGAAGAAGGGAAATTGAAAAAATGTTTAAGAAATAAAAAAATCATAAAAATTGCCTGATCAGCATTTTTTTTTTATAAATCTCAAACACCAAAGTGATTTGAGACATTTGACAGAAAGAGCCCTAGAAACGAATTGAATTAATAGAATCAAAAACCTAACTAACGAGTTTAGGAACTATGAACTTTAGAAATGTAATATTAAAAAAAAAATATATATATATATATAACTCGATAATCTTAAAATGAAAGACTCAAAAAATTAATTTAACTCTAATACTTAAAAAAGAAACCTTATAACGACGATACCACTTCGAATGTATCTTATGTTCCTCAAACTTTACCTGGCAAGAGATCATTTTTCTCAACTAGCTAAACAAAATCGAACTCCCTAAAAGAGGCTACAAAACAATTATACTAACCATATATATATATATATATATATATATATATATATATATATATATATATATATATATATATATATATATATATATATATATTAATCTGTAATTAATATATATAATATTAATAATATTTAAAATAATTATATATTATAAATATATATAATTTATTATTATTATATATATAATTATTTTAAATATTATATAATATTAATTATATATTTATTATATATATTATTTAAAGATTAATATATATATATATATGTATTTATATTTAATTTGATATATATTAATTATATATATATTGTATATATAATTATATATTTTTATGTTTATACGTTCTTTTTATAGATAGAAATATTTAAGTAAATGCTCCGTTTATAATAAACAGAATTAATAACATTTAAGGGCGTGAATGTCCTAGAAGTTGTCATAGAAAATATGCGTCCCCCGACAGAAATCGAACCTGTATCCTATACGGAGCCGTCATATAGCCTGACGTGCTTTTACCGATTAAGCCACAGAGGAGCGCTTCGGTTAGCCAGGTCGATTTTACTGTTTTTAAACTATAATTCCCCATGGATTTCTCTCGTACATTCGTATTGTTGGACTTTGTCCATTTCATAATGTATTAATATTATTATATATTATTATATTATTATTATATATAATATACATACATATATATATATATATATATATATGAATATATATATATGTTATATATATTATGTATATATGATACATATTATTATTATATATATTATATATTATTATTCTATATATTAATATAATTTATATTATATATATATATTAATTATGTATATAATCATATATATATTATACATATATATCTTAATTAGAGATTATATACATATATATATATATATATATATATATATATATATATATATATATATATATATATATATATATCAAAGTAAAGGTAAGGCTAATGACCAAGTAAAATCAGGAAACAATCATTTACACTATTTACAATGATCATGCTCTTGGTCTCGTCCTTTGTTCCGGGCATGACAATAAACTACGTCAGCGTCCTAGATAAGTCGATAAACTACATCCAACATCAAGGCCTCTGATTTTGAGGCTTTAAGGAGAGTAGAACCACCTCAATTGTTCCCAGGTCCACCCTAACCCGGGGTGGTAACACCTGTTATGGTCCCAAATATGGGCAAATAATTTGCCCTTAAACTGGGGTAAAACACTGAAAGAGTAAATATAAATTTTAATACCAGCAATAAATCTCTTGAGGGGAAATTATTACCAGTAATACATATTTGAAGGAAAAAATATTACCAGCAATACAGTTTTATAATTAATTATTACCAGCAATACATTGTTACCAGCAATACATTTTTGAAGGAAAAAATATTACCAGCAATACATTTTTATAAATAATTATTACCAGCAATACATTATAACCAGCAATACATTTTTGAAGGAAAAAATATTACCAGTAATACATTTTTATAATTAATTATTACCAGCAATACATTATTACCAGCAATATATTTTTGAAGGAAAAAATATTACCAGCAATACATTTTTATAATTAATTATTACCAGCAATACATTGGTACCAGCAATACATTTTTGAAGGAAAAATATTACCAGCAATACATTTTTAAAAATAATTATTGCCAGCAATACATTACCAGCAATACATTTTTGAAGGAAAAAATATTACCAGTAATACATTTTTATAATTAATTATTACCAGCAATACATTGTTACCAGCAATACATTTTTGAAGGAAAATATATTACCAGCAATACATTTTTATAAATAATTATTGCCAGCAATACATTACCAGCAATACATTTTTGAAGGAAAAAATATTACCAGTAATACATTTTTATAATTAATTATTACCAGCAATACATTGTTACCAGCAATACATTTTTGAAGTAAAAAATATTACCAGCAATACATTTTTATAATTAATTATTACCAGCAATACATTATAACCAGCAATACATTTTTGAAGGAAAAAATATTACCAGTAATACATTTTTATAATTAATTATTACCAGCAATACATTATAACCAGCAATACATTTTTGAAGGAAAAAATATTACCAGTAATACATTTTTATAATTAATTATTACCAGCAATACATTATAACCAGCAATACATTTTTGAAGGAAAAAATATTACCAGCAATACATTTTTATAATTAATTATTACCAGCAATACATTGTTACCAGCAATACATTTTTGAAGGAAAAAATATTACCAGCAATACATTTTTATAAATAATTATTGCCAGCAATACATTACCAGCAATACATTTTTGAAGGAAAAAATATTACCAGTAATACATTTTTATAATTAATTATTACCAGCAATACATTGTTACCAGCAATACATTTTTTAAGGAAAAAATATTACCAGCAATACATTTTTATAAATAATTATTACCAGCAATACATTATAACCAGCAATACATTTTTGAAGGAAAAAATATTACCAGTAATACATTTTTATAATTAATTATTACCAGCAATACATTATAACCAGCAATACATTTTTGAAGGAAAAAATATTACCAGCAATACATTTTTATAATTAATTATTACCAGCAATACATTGTTACCAGCAATACATTTTTGAAGGAAAGAATATTACCAGCAATACATTTTTATAAATAATTATTGCCAGCAATACATTACCAGCAATACATTTTTGAAGGAAAAAATATTACCAGTAATACATTTTTATAATTAATTATTACCAGCAATACATTGTTACCAGCAATACATTTTTGAAGGAAAAAATATTACCAGCAATACATTTTTATAAATAATTATTGCCAGCAATACATTACCAGCAATACATTTTTGAAGGAAAAAATATTACCAGTAATACATTTTTATAATTAATTATTACCAGCAATACATTGTTACCAGCAATACATTTTTGAAGGAAAAAATATTACCAGCAATACATTTTTATAAATAATTATTACCAGCAATACATTTTTGAAGGAAAAAATATTACCAGTAATACATTTTTATAAATAATTATTGCCAGCAATACATTACCAGCAATACATTTTTGAAGGAAAAAATATTACCAGTAATACATTTTTATAATTAATTATTACCAGGAATACATTGTTACCAGCAATACATTTTTTAAGGAAAAAATATTACCAGCAATATATTTTTATAAATAATTATTACCAGCAATACATTATAACCAGCAATACATTTTTGAAGGAAAAAATATTACCAGTAATACATTTTTATAATTAATTATTACCAGCAATACATTATAACCAGCAATACATTTTTGAAGGAAAAAATATTACCAGCAATACATTTTTATAATTAATTATTACCAGCAATACATTGTTACCAGCAATACATTTTTGAAGGAAAAAATATTACCAGCAATACATTTTTATAAATAATTATTGCCAGCAATACATTACCAGCAATACATTTTTGAAGGAAAAAATATTACCAGTAATACATTTTTATAATTAATTATTACCAGCAATACATTGTTACCAGCAATACATTTTTGAAGGAAAAAATATTACCAGCAATACATTTTTATAAATAATTATTACCAGCAATACATTATAACCAGCAATACATTTTTGAAGGAAAAAATATTACCAGTAATACATTTTTATAATTAATTATTACCAGCAATACATTATAACCAGCAATACATTTTTGAAGGAAAAAATATTACCAGCAATACATTTTTATAATTAATTATTACCAGCAATACATTATAACCAGCAATACATTTTGACGGAAAAAATATTACCAGTAATACATTTTTATAATTAATTATTACCAGCAATACATTGTTACCAGCAATACATTTTTGAAGGAAAAAAAAATTACCAGCAATACATTTTTATAATTAATTATTACCAGCAATACATTATAACCAGCAATACATTTTTGAAGGAAAAAAATTTACCAGTAATACATTTTTATATTTAATTATTACCAGCAATACATTATAACCAGCAATACATTTTTGACGGAAAAAATATTACCAGTAATACATTTTTATAATTAATTATTACCAGCAATACATTATAACCAGCAATACATTTTTGACGGAAAAAATATTACCAGCAATACATTTTTATAATTAATTATTACCAGCAATACATTGTTACCAGCAATACATTTTTGAAGGAAAAAATATTACCAGCAATACATTTTTATAATTAATTATTACCAGCAATACATTATAACCAGCAATACATTTTTGAAAGAAAAAATATTACCAGCAATACATTTTTATAATTAATTATTACCAGAAATACATTGTTACCAGCAATACATTTTTGAAGGAAAAAATATTACCAGCAATACATTTTTATAAATAATTATTGCCAGCAATACATTACCAGCAATACATTTTTGAAGGAAAAAATATTACCAGTAATACATTTTTATAATTAATTATTACCAGCAATACATTGTTACTAGCAATACATTTTTGAAGGAAAATATATTACCAGCAATACATTTTCATAAATAATTATTGCCAGCAATACATTACCAGCAATACATTTTTGAAGGAAAAAATATTACCAGTAATACATTTTTATAAATAATTATTACCAGCAATACATTATAACCAGCAATACATTTTTGAAGGAAAATATATTACCAGTAATACATTTTTATAAATAATTATTGCCAGTAATTCATTATTACCAGCAATACAATTTTGAAGAAAAAAATATTGCCAGCAATACAATTTTGAAGAAAAAAATATTGACAGCAATACATTTTTATAAATAATTATTACCAGCAATACATTATAACCAGCAATACATTTTTAGATATAATTGTTGCCAGCAATACATCTTTGAAAAAAAAACATTAGCAGTAATAAAAATCTTGTTGAAATTAAATAAGCCATTTTCTTTGATAAGCCGTAAAACAAACCAAACCAAACCAAGCCAAAGCTCGTCTTTATTGATATATTAATTCTGGACCCAACCTTTTCTTTAGTTTAGCATGTTATAGTGTTCTAATTCCACGTGCCATGCCTTTGGATGTCTCAGTTTTAGTTAATTCTCCTTGATAACTCAACACTTCAAGTTTTTGTTCACTCTGCTGTGGCCAGGGATTGAACTCACAAATCTTCGGGCCAATCAATTTTCAATCAATCAATCCCTCGGACGAAATAACGAGTTCAGTTCAAAATTCCAACAAATATAACTTGAAGAAGTCCACTGCGTATAACGTCCGAAACGTTGTGACTGTGGCAGTGAAGATGAAGAAGACAATCCGAATTTTGTAACTAGTTACAATATCTCATCCCAGAAATAAAGACAAATCTTCCTTTTGATTATATTTCCTTAAGAATTCATCACTTCTAATACAGTTCTTGGTATTCTGAGAACCATATATTCTCTTATACAGTTCATGGTATTCTTAGAACCACCTATTCGGTTAGAACCACATTTCTTTTCATCCGTGGTGCGA